>VZTZ01027325.1:0-44573 GCA_013400955.1 Drymodes brunneopygia
AGAGCCCCTCAGCCTCCTCTTCTGCAAAGCAGACAACCCCAGAGCCCTCAGGTGTTCCTCACAGGACATGACTTCCAGCCCCATCACCATCTTTGTTTCCCTCTGGACAGTCATGAACCTTCACATCCTCACCTGGTGGGTCCCAGCCCTGCACTCAGGGCTCCAAGGCTGAGCACAGCAGGATAATCCTCTCTTTTTCCTGGCTGGCCCTGCTGTGTTTGGTGCACCCCAGGATGGGGTTTGCCCTCTGGGCTGCCAGGGCTCACTGCTGGCTCCTGGTGAGCTGATCCCTGTCTGCAGGGCTGATCTCCAGCCACTGCTCCCCCTATTTGGACTTGTGCCAGGCATTACTCCATCCTAGGGGCAGAATCCACCATTTCAGATTTTAAATTTCATCCTGTTAATCATAACCCAATTCCCCTGTTTGTCTAGATCCCTCTGTAAGGCCTTTTGTCTCCCAAAAAAGCAAACCATGCCTCCCATTTTGGTATCCTCAGCAAACTTGCTAATGGTGCGTCCAACTCCTGCATCCAGACTGCTGATAAATGTATTGAACAGGGCTGGCCCTACCAACAAACCCAGAGGAACACCATTGGTGACAGCCTTTGGAACTCTGTCCTTGAGCCAGTTCTTCACCCAGTGCTCCGTGTACCTGATCTTTCCACAGCTGGACAACTTGTCCAGAAAATGCTGTGATGGACAGTATCCAAAACTGTATTCTTCCTGAAAAGCCTGAGCTTTATTTTCCCTGAGCCCCACAAGGAGTTCCCTGTTCAGCCAAGCTAGATTTTTTCCCCTTTTGCTTGACTTAAGATGCATTGGAATTGCCGACTCCTGTGCTTCCAAAAGGTTTTTCTTAAAAGACTGATCAGCACCTGAGGACTTCCAAGGCCTCAAAAGCAGATTCCCAGGCTAGTCTGCTAAATAACTTGTGAATAGCTTAAAGTTTGCTCTCCTGAAGTCCAGGGTAGCAACTCTCCTGTCCCCTTTTCTCATTGTACTGAAAATCTCAAACGCAGCCAGGCAGACTATTGTCATAGATTCATAGAATTCTGAAGGTTGGAAAAGACCTCTGAGATCATCAAGTTCAACCATTAACCCAGTACTGCCAGATCCACCACTAAACCATGTCCCCAAATGCCACATCTACATGTTTTTATAACACTTCCAGGGATGATGATTCCACCATTTCCCTGGGCAGCCACTCTTCAGTGAATAAATTCTTGAACTTAGCACTTTTTTTCTCTCTCTGGAGTAGAACTAAATGATTACTCTTTGTTTCCTTTGTCCAGCAATAAGAACTACATAAATACTTCAAATAAACAGATTTTTTTTCTCTTCTTGAAGCTGCTGGTTATCTTGTGCCTGAGGCTTGTAACCTCTGCTTGTCCAGCTTATGTGGAGGATAGGTCTAAGGACCTCTCTGAAGTATTTTGAATGAGCCTCATTACAACAGTATTGAAGAGCATGGCAGTCATAAATTGAATTATCTGTACAATACTGTGATAATTAGAGAATTAATCTTTTGGAGATGAAGATCCTAGGCACAGAAAATTGTCCAAAGGTAAGCTCTGACAGAGCAGCAATTCGCTTTCAGCTGGCACTCCATGGAGCAAACCACCTTCCTCTGGTGCCCATCATCACCATCTGACCTGGGCTAACTCTGCTGTGTTGTGGCACAGCAGAGCATGAGCCAGGTGAGTGGCTGTGCCATAAAACCAAAACTGTTTAGTGCCATTGACTTCAGTTTCTGCTCATAACCATCATCTCAGGTGCCACACTCTTGCAGGAGCACAGCTGTCAAACCTGGAGCTCATTTTCATTCTTCTGGCTTTGAGTAGAAGCAATTTTAAGCCAGCTGTTTCCAGCTGCCTGAGGCACATGCTCTTGGCACAGGCAAATTTGCCAGACAAGATCTGATATTCCCATGGATTAACCTAGCAGACTCACTTCAACATTAAACCTCTGCACTAAGTAGGAGTTTCAGTTGAGATGTGCATTGTATTTCTCTGAATGAGTTCTGTGTGGTGAATTGAATAATTCAAAGTATAATGTGCCTTAAAATTGTTCACTTTGGGTTCTTTGCACAGTAGGTATTTCTATGCTTAATGCCATTAGCAGATCTTTCTGTGTTAATTGTTGTGGGCAGTCAAGTCAGTTGATATCACATTTATCAATAATTAAAGATGTGCTTCTACCTTGAGGTGAAAATGGGGAAATATCTTGCTTCTGAAATATTGTGGATAACAGCAGAAAGGAAAACGTTATATGCATGATCTGCTTCAGGAATTCAACTCTTGTACATATAAATCAATGCGATCATAAAGCATTATTTGAAATGTCATTTTTGATATGCTCTTTTCATTATAAAATGACAAAAATCCTAAATAATGCTGTATTTTTCCAGATTATGCCACCACTTAAAAATACAGTAAATGCATAAGTGTTACTTCATAAGTGAGAGTCAAATCTTTTTATGAAGTTCCTTCAAAATATTTGAATGCAGACTTTAAAAAGATTTACAATATTTTTCAAATTACCAAAGAATTTTTAATTACATGAAAAATAAGGTTTTAGTTAATTGTACCTACGAAAAAAGAAGTTGGATTTTGTGGACTTTTATTCTGATGAGTGGCAGTATAAGAACAGGATGTCTCAGGTTTCTGTGGTTTCTGATTTTTCATCTGTACTGCACTCAGCTTTTTTCTCTTCTGAGATTAAAATAAAAGTAGCTGATCCAGTATAAAATTAATAAAACGCAAAATTAAAGAGTTTTTCAACTTCAAGGAGAGTCATATTGTCATTACTTTCATTTTCCTCTTTTTGCATAGTAATTTGCAGTTTTGAAAGGTAAGTATTCATTATGCAGAAATTCTTAGATTTCTAATTTACAAAGAAGTCCATTCATTATCCGTTAAAATTGCAGCTTATTCATTGTAGCCCTCTTTTTTATTCAGGACGAAGTTAGATGATGCTATACAATAAAACTGACAAAAAAGACCCCCACAACCACTTGAGTCTCTGGTAACAAGCAAAACTCGTGCATCACTTTTATTGCAAACATTTTCAGCACCATTCAAGGTAGGTAAAACTGCACCAGCCTGTAGATAAATGTATTTTCTGCACAGTGATGCTGTCTCTCGTAAGCTGACCTGCACACGAGGCTGATTCGTGATGGCCGAGGACCTGCAGCAGCAGGAGAGGCTTTGATCACGCTCTTGCTGAGTGGCAATAGTGCCTCCCGGTGGCTTCCTCTCTCATTCATCCCCGGTGCCTTCACAGTTCACAGCTGATTTTCGGCTGAAATAAGTATTGTTACTTTTGTATTTTGAATGCTAAATGCACACAAGTACCCTCCTTTTATTGTGCACAACAAGCTGCAGCCGCCTCCCTGCCTGAGTTTGCAGGATGCTCTTTCCTGACTTTTTCATATGATTATTTTACTACAGTTGCAGTAATTGAGGCTCAGACTAGAAACCTCAACACGCTGTTTTCTTCTCATTCTGCCTTGGCAAGATTCTGAAGGAAGATGCACAAAGCATTCTATTCCTTAAGTCAAATTTGCATCCAGAGCAATTCCTTGTGCAGCATCCTGAGCAATCTGATTGCTGGAAACTTCTCATCGTTTTGCAGAAATTATTTAATGAGCCTGTATCCTTTAACTTAATAACAATGCACTAGATTTCTGTGTTGTTTATGACTCTCCAAGAACACACAGCTCCACTTGACCTGTCTGCACAAAGCCCACTCAATCCCTCGGCCCTCAGAGAGATGATTTGTGGAAAGCCACTCTGAAGGGGCTGTGGGGGCAAGCTGTATTCATTCAAACAATAGTGTCTAATGAGTTGAGGCAGTTATGCTTTTTTTCCATGTATTTTATTCAATTGTATGTGAATTGCAAAGCCTAATTAAATGCCTGTTTTGCTGACTGTGAAACAATTCCCTTTTTTTGAAAGTGAAATAAACAAGATAATTAATTCTGATTTTTTATATTAAAATTTCAGTTATCCGTGGAAATGAAAGTGTATTTCACTTTGGGGGTGTTGTTTTGGGGTTGCTTTGATGCTCTTTTTCATTCTCACCTTAGTACTGCACTTAGGATCTCCTATGACCATGGGCAAGTACCTGCCCTGAATGCTCCAGGCTCTATAAAAGTTAAAGGCAACATTTGTCTTTAATAGTTACTGATTTTAGGCAACCATTTTGAACATGGAAGTCTATAACTCATGGCTGCCATGCACCCATACATTATTGGCTGCATATTTTTTTCCGGGTGGAATTCTGTTCAAAATATGGCCAAGCTCTTGTGTCAGTTAGCAGAGGTTTGCAGAGGGGAGATGTTGTAGGTTGTAGCATGTCTCAGGTTGGGTTTCAGAACATGAAGAGCATGGAATTGCTGGTGGCTTTTGTCTGCATGACTCATGACTATGGATCAACTGGTAATTATGGATTTAGACACAGCTTTAAAGACAAGGAAACACATGTGAGGGAGTGTGAATCTGTACCAGCAGCAGTTTCAGAGGTAGATGAGAGTTACCAGCAGAGGAATGTAGGAGTCCTGAACTGTTTGCACTATTTTGTGTCCTCAGGTAGTGCAGGTGTCAATGTGCTGAAGCTGTGGGGTAGTTAAGCTGGATACAGGCTCATTCTGAGCTCTCTATGTCAGTATGTGTGCATACATCTATGCCATGCAATAAAGATGTGTGAATATTGCCAGGGGAGGGTTCTTTGTTTTGTGTTCTTTCACTGGAACCATCCCTGATGACAGCTTTCCTGCAGTGTTAAATACCTGTTGTTATATAATGATATTTATTTCCTTTTCTAATGCATGTAAGGATATAAAGCTATTAGAGAGTGTCCAAAGGACAGCTGCAAAGATGGCAAAGGGCCTTGAGGAGAATCCATACAAGCAGTGACTGAGGTCACTTGGTCTGTTCAGCCTGGAGGAGACTGAGGGGAGACCTCATTTCAGTTACAGCTTCCTCACAAGGGGAAAAGGAAGGGCAGAGACAGATCTCTCAGGTGGCCAGTGACAGGAGCCAAGGGAATGGCCTGGAGTTGTGCCAGAGGAGGTTTAGGTTAGATATCAGGGAAAGGTTCTTCCCCCAGAGGGTGTTTGGGCTCCCCAGAGAAGTGGTCACAGTGCCAAGCCTGACAGAGCTCAGTGAGCATTTGGAAAATGCTCTCAGGTACATGGTGTGACTCTTGGGGTGTCCTGTGCAAGGCCAGGAGTTGGACTCAATGATCCTTGTGGGTCCCTTCCAGCTCAGGATATTCTGTGATTCTGTGATAGGAGTGGCTGCCTCAGGGCCTGATTTCCATCTGTGTTCTGTCCTTGCTCTGGTGCACCCCGTGTTTGGGCAAAGGTTATGTGAAACATGACAGTGAGACCTGGTTATCCACATTGCAGAAAAGAGACAGGGAGAGTCAAGTTCATCTTGAGCCAGGTAATAAAAGCAATTAGGCCCTAAGTTGGATCCAACAAGCAACTTTGTATGGTGCTCAAGCCTGTTTGGATGGGGCCCTAAGAAACATGATCTAGTGTGTGACATCCCTACCCATGGCAGAGGGGAAGGAACTGGGTGATCTTCAAGGTCCCTTCCAACCCAAACTGTCCTATGAATCTATGATCCTCTGAAGTTTTTGTTTACAACTGATGTAATATTAAAAACTAAAAAAGCCCCCACCACCACCAACAAAAAACAAGCAACTAAACAAACAAACAAACCCCCCCAAACAAAAAAACAAAAAACCGCAAACCAAAACAAAATGGTTCATGTCCACAAGTTTATTTCTACACCTTTATTTCTGTGATTTTCCATTGCCTCACTTGCTGTCATTGGCTTTCTCTGGTTTGTACTCCATAAGATTTCCTTGCTAGTCGAGTTTCTTGGGAGAGGAGAGGCAATGCTTGTCCTGCAGCAACTCTCTCTTTGTTAGACACTTTGTCTCTCTTGCACATTCAATTCACTAGTGCCCTGTAGAAAAGAACATATTGCCTGACATGCTAGTGCTGTTTAATAAGTGGTTAAATCTTTCTATGTTCCTGATATCTTGGTTTTGATGGAGATGGAGGGAGGATATTAAAAGCTTTCAGTTACAGATGTGCTGGAAGGACAATCTTGATGCTGTTCTTTGGTAGCACATAAAGGTTAAGGGTAAGAGGGATATTGTGCATTAGTGATTACACAGGAAAGCATTCTGTATCTGCTAATAATCTTTCTCAGGCATGCCTGTCTAACTTTACAGTTTTGGCAGGCTCTTAATTTGGAGCAAATTACTTTTTTATTGCAAAAGTGGTCAGTCCAGGTAAATTATGAGTTTCCCCTCTTTTTGCTTTAGAACATCTGAGCCCCCAAGGCAGTAATTGTTCGCAATCCTCTTCTTCTCCTGGCTCAAAAGCTCTGTAGAATTACTGTTATCAGTTTTCTGTCCTGTGCCAGTATATTTGAACAGCAGGGATGCTGCAGCCTAGAATACAGGACTGATAATGGCTCTGCTTCACGTTCCTGGTGTTTATGACCTGTTGTCTGGAGCACAGCAGAATTGTGTGAAGCATCTCAGGTTAAGAAAGATACATGCTAAAACTCAAGAAATATTCTGTTGAAGAGACTAATGTAAATAAGAATCCAGAGTGCTAAAAATATCCCTTTCTAAGCAGTTCCAAATTAATTTATGACTCTGAGATGGTCTGTGAGTACCTGCTGTAGCTTTCAGGGGGCTGGCTGATCACATGATTCAATCTAGATGTTTTTTCCTTTGTCTGCTGCTCCACGTGTCTCTATTCTTTTTGAAAATGACAGCTGCTTAAAAGGGGCTGAATGGCAAGAAGAGAATCCAGCTGCTGGTGAGCAGGCACTATATCAGAGCACTCTCGAGGTGCTGCTCTCAGAACTGTCATTTTCCAGAGGAAAAGGATGTCCCAGGCAGGCAGGCAGAAGGCAGACAGGCAGTGTGCACAGAGGATGGTGGTGAACAGGGATGCAGGTGAATGGGCACTGTTTGCAGTGAGTAAGGAAACTTCCAACACGATGTCCAAACTTAGATAAAATGTGGAAGACAACAAGAAAGCACATGGTGGAAGGAGGCAAGGATCAGAGCATGAAGAAGCATATTCAGAGAGCAGAGAAAGAGGAATGAACAGATTGATGCTGTATCATTTTTACACAAAGAAAGGGAAGCAAATTGTAGTACTAGGTTGAAGACTTATCTATGTATGTATATATATGTGTAGGTATTTACTTATACATACACATACATATGCATATATTTTCTCAATAGTGTCTATATGAACATCTGCTGCTAGTTTAAAATGATTCTTGTTGTCTTAGTGCATAGTTTGAAAAAGCTTATGAATCCCTTTGCTATGAGAGATAAGAGAGCTTCTCTACTTCTCAGCAGAGGGAATATTCTGTAGCGTTTCAATACCATTATCTTATTCTAGTTCCTCTGTAATTCTGTGAAGTGGATGTAGAGACTTGGATAATTCAAGTGTATGAGTTAATAAATTACAGTTAGAGTATATCCAGTTACCATAATAGCTCTTAAATAATTAAACAAAGCAATCTTAAATAGGATCCTGCTACACTGCACTAACTAGAAAGGTGTCATAAGAGTTACTAAAAACCTATCCCTTAAGGTCCCATTCCACTGTGTACATACAGCACAATTAGTGTCTGCTTTGTGGGTCTGAAGGAACTGAGGATAAATCAAAGGCACAGAGTGCTTATAAGGAGTTGAGCTGAATTTAATGATGAGAATTGTGTGGGTTATGGAAAATGTGGCTGATGAGGATCTATCAGATGAACCACCAAGCCTTGCTGCAACTGGCTGTAGCCCCCTTCCAGCTTACTATAGGAACTAATTCTTACAAAGTTCTTTCACACTCTTCAAAGAGGACACTACTTTTTAAATCAAGATCTGGAACAAAAATGTTATTGGAAGACAGTGGTGTGTATCGACCCTGCTTCAATCAGGCCTGGAAATCCTGATGAAAGCAGAAAGCAATGCTCTCATAATTAGTTCCACCAACATCTGACAATTTATTTACATAGGTGAAGGATACAAAATTAGTCCTTTGTTAGGACTTTTGCAGGACCTAAATTTGTATTTGATAGCAATGAGTTAATAATGGGCTGATTGATCCTTTGTGGAAACCTAAATTAAAATTTTAAAAAACTCAGAAGCCTAAAACAAAAGAACATTTTAAAATAATAATCTCATTGAATTCTCATGCACATAAAAATAATAGTGATATAAGCATAGCTCTTTTTCATGGCAAACTAGAGATGCTGTCTGAAAACTGAGTGAGGTATATGTTATGTATGTTATATGTAAGGTATATGTATTTGCCATAAAGCATATCAACAAAACACTCTCTGCAAGAACTTTACTCAGAGGCTTTTTACTGTCTGTGGTATTTCAGATGTTCTCACAGCAGGTGGACCATATATTGTGTTACTTTCTTTGAAAAATTGCAGGAAAGCAGCTGGTGAAATACAAGGTGTCATCCAACACTTGTTTCATCTACAGTAAAGCAGACCAGTAATGCAGGTTTCTATGATTTACAATAAAGATCCAAACCACATACTCTAGACAACTCATTCAGTGCTCTTTTAATAAGAAGAACTAAGATTTATTTAGTTCCTCTCATTCCTCAAATATCCTAAAGCATTTTATGAACTCCTTTAAACACCCTTTTTGAGAGGAAATACAAGGCCCATGAAGAAATTGTTGAGCAAGAAACAGTTGTCTGGAAAAATATGCAATACACTAGTTTGGGACAGGAAGAGAAGGACAAAGGTGTCAAAACAGAATGACAGATAGTATATAATTAGATACATTATGAATAAAAGCAATTTATCTAAGCACCCTGGTACTGGAATGTAGCCATTAAACTGCAGGATTTCACTTCCCTTAGGAGAGACGTTTGTATTTTTTAACATATAATGTGAAATCAATCCAACTCTGAGTGTTGAAATACTTTCCTATGTGTGCAGCTGCAATGAGAATGTATTTTTGTCACTGGTAGTTACACTGTCTTAGTATCCAAAATAAATCAGGTGCTGTTCAGTTGCTGTAGATACAGGTCTGGAACCAGGAAAAAAATGAGAAATATAAAAAATAAAAAACAGTAAAATCACAGGAAAAAAGAAAGAAAGTGAGGGCTTTACAAAAAATTAGAAGGGGTGATAACACACTTATTCTACTCCTTCTTCACACTTAGGATTTGTCCTGGTCATTAAGGCTGATTTGTCATTCTCATTTTCAAAAAATCCTCAGCTTTCCTGCTTCATGTCAATGGGGAGGTTGTTTTCACCTTTATGTCAATCAATGGAGGAACAAGGAGTGTTCTCCCACAGGCAGACTGGATCCAAATCTGATTTAACTTTCATACCATGTAAATGCAGGAAAAAGCAGGACAGCCTTTGATGTGCTGGTTTGTTTGTTTGTTTGTTTGTTTTATATAAATAAAATAAACACTACAAGGAGCAGTCTGTGATATTTTTTAATTCCTTTCCTTGCCCTTTTGAGTTTTCAGGAGCCCTGGAGAGGGTGCCTCTGGGAATCATTTATTTACAGACAAGGGAAGAGAGGTTTATTGAGTAGTGAAAATATCATCTTGTTTTGTTGCTGTATTTTCCACTTTTATTTTGAGAGATTAACCTGTACAAGAAAAGCACTTTAATGGAACACAACTGCTCTATGAAGAGGGCCTGAAGAGATATCTATGCAGTATTTATATGCTGCCTCAATTACCACTGCAAAATAGTTTGATGATTCAGCAAGGGGCCCTAAAAGTATCTTCAATAATTCTTTCCCATTTAGATCTCTGAAGAAGAATCAATTTTATACTGTTGCTTGGCCTTTTATTGCCTTTAGGTCCCACATTTCAGTACAGAAAGTATACTTGTAATCCTCTGTGAGGTGGAAATGCAGATGAACCAGGGAACAATGCTGTGCTTGAATGGAAAGCCAAGAGTTTGCAACAATGCAGGCTGCTCTGTAGAAGATATTGTGTGGTAAACTTGCCTGGTTTTCAGTTGCATTAAAATAAAAGGGTTGGGGATATACCCTGCACACAACACTCTCAACAGAAATGTGAGGCAACAAAGGAAATGTTTTCCTTTAAATTGTTTGTGTAGTTACTGTGCAAAGCAAATGTATAAATTTTCATTGTCTCCAAAGGCAAAAGCCCAGGAGTTAAGACAAGTGAAGAAAAGAAGAGCAGGCGTTGGAAAGAGCCTGTGCAGAGCCCTGTGTGGGGGATGCTGTAAAGAAGAATATCCTCTGCCTGTGTCAGGAAGCACATCAGGGGAGCTGGTACAAGCATCAGTCACCCAGGAACACACCAGGAGCTCTTGCTGAGAGCACTGTGACAAGTTATATGGAGCACCAAGGGATACTCCAGACTTTATCAAGAGTGAGGCAATCATTTCCACTGCCATAAAAGTATCTTGGCAGGCAAAGACTATAAATGTAATAAAAGAGGGGGGTGGGGGGAAATGTTGTCTGCACCCATAAAAGAGGACAGTGATTGTGTAGTTATAGTGCTTCATAAAATCCTTCAAGTTAGCAGGAAGGGAAGAAATTGGCCAAAAAGACGAGCACGAAGCAAACCATTATATTTTTGCTGGGAACTGGGAATATGTGTGAGGAAAAGCACTGTTGGATCTTAGTCTGATTTTATACCTTTCTATAAACAGCAGCTGCTGGCCACTGTTGCAGACAGGACTCAGCAGGCTGGACCAGTTCTCTAGTTCAGTATGGAAATGGCTTAAATTTCTAACTAAAATAAAGGATAACAGTAAGACTGAGAGAAACAAAATTATTTCATTTATTAAGTACATACAGTGTTTTCACACACTCTAGGACAAAGAATCATGCAAAGAACAATGTGGAAACTGAGAGTTAGGTGAAAACTCATCTTTGGATTTTTTTTCCTCTAGGAAACTGTGGCAAAGAGCAAACAAGCAACAGAACTGCTTTTTGTGATAGAATTCCATAGTTGTCTGCACTGGTTTTGTAAAAACCCCTTCTTATTACAGTTCTCTTTTCTGACCTAAATGTTTACATTCATAGCTAGCAAATGACTGATATAAACTAGATCACCAACAATTGGGGGGAAAAAACCCAGTTCTGTCAGTCCAGAAGAAAAATTTGTGGCAGTCCTTTACTTTTTGCCTTATTTTCTTGAAGGAATCTTTGAGTCTGAATGGTTAAGTTCAATATATCTTGTATACACCCTAAACACTAACTGAGGCAGTGCTGAAAGATTTGTGGCTTGCCCTAATTTATTCAGGCTTTATCCTGCTTCTGTGGGATAGGACATGGTAGTGGGAAAGGATTCAGACTTGAAAACACATGCCACTGCAACAGGAGATTTCAGCTGTTTGGATACAGCAGTTCATGAGAGCTGTGATAGCTCTCTGGAGATACATAAAAGACTACTAATGACTAGTTCATTTATAAGTGATGAAGATCTCTCAAGATCAAAATCCTTCCAAAAATACAACAAATAGAGAGCTGTGAACTTGCAGTGGTCTTGACAGTGGTACACTGTCTTTGTCACCTCAGCTCTGAGATTTCTTTAATGCTCAACTTTTAATGGAACTATTTTTCATTTGTAACATCTTGCAAGACATTTAATTTACCTTTCTTCTTCTGCTTCATATCTCTACTTTGCAGAGCACAGTGGTTTATGGCTACCATATGTCCACATTTTCTCAGTCGCATCTTTTTTTTGCATGAAACTTCAGTTTCAGTGGAGTTGGAAGATTTTGTGCAATTCTGTGCAACTGTGATGTGTTCAGTGCCTCTTCATTCACAGGGGGACTCACAGACTGCACTGCTTGGATGGTCAGCCCATTTGGGAAGTTTCAGAATTGTTGTGCAAACATAGATCAGCTGGGGAACAGCGTTGAATCGGATCTTACCCTTGCTCAAACGTCAGTGCAACTCTGTATTTTTGCCTAAAAAATACTTATCAGAAATACTATGCACCCTGGAGATAAATATTTGAAATTCATCTGACCCTCTCCAAAACACCATCTAATCTCTAGGCACAGAAACACATATGTGAGTGCTGGAATAATTTCTTTATGCATTTATCTCTTTTCAGATTTTAATCTGATTTCTATGCCAATACTTACTGAAACTCAGTCACTTAAGCATCAAATACAAACTCCAAATTTTATACTTTTTATGGATAGTTTTACTGAATAATTAAAATGAATAATTATTTACAAAAATATTTAATTTTGTTTTATTGATAAATGAATGCTTTGTTGCTTACCTGGATCCTTGACCTTGGGGTAAAGCCTAACCAATTCTTACCACAAGAGTTTTTCTGAATCACTGGGAGCTGGACATGAAGTGCAGCCTTATTGGCAAATTCATTTTATGACTTGAGTATAAAATGTGTTCTATTGTTACTTAGCTCCCTCACGGAATACTCAATGAAATCATGCAAAATAAATCTCTGTTATGCTTTGCATGCAGCTCTCTCTTGCCCATGTGGGATGAATGGCAAGACAGCCATTAACTCCAGCAATTGGCAATCAAGTCCATGATTTGAAAGTGAACTCAAATTACAATGGACAGCATGAGTGTTCCAGGAGCTGGAGAAGCAGACGGTGGTTCATGACCTGAAAAGTATCAAGCATCTGTAACTTTCACTGAAGTCAAATTATAAATGCTTGACACCTCCCAGTGCTTGTCCTGCTATTCTGAAATGCAGATTGTGACTAGAGGAGAGAAAATGGCAGTTTAGCAGGAATAATTCTTTAGGGTTAAGTAATCAGAAAATCCATCAGCAGCTGAATTATGTTAAGATGGATGGAGCATATCTCTTTGTGCCAAAACTAAAATTTTAATATGCTACACATGAATGAAAAGGATTTTGACCATTTTGTCAGTATAAAAATTAATACAGCTGTGAATAATAATGGCAATCCATTCCAATTGCACGGATATTTGTATAATATTGCCATCTGATAATGGTTAGATCAGTAAGGAGTTGTAATTACCACTATTGATTAGCTCTAAATTATGCATATTGGTGACTAATGCTGAAATAATATGTTGTTTTCAAAATCCTCTCTTCCACTTGCACACACTGCTTCTTGATCCCATTCAGCTCTCCAATCTTTTCCATTAGTAATTGCACACTGGCACTCACCTCTTATGGCTTGTCCATTAGGATCTGTCTGAAAGCAACAACTACCATTTAACACATATTTTAAAAAAATGGAATTCCAGTCTGACTTATTCCTGATGGCACAAAAGTAAGTAAGATCCTGGATTAACAATGATCCAAACATTATTAATAGCAAGAATTAAAATGCTAAATAACTGAGTTACTAAAAAGTTAAATTATCTATTTGTGACATATTTTTTCATGGGACCAGTCAGATTGACACAAAGGCCTGTTTTTCAAATGGTGGTGAGAACAGTTTTCACTTACACAATGAAATATCCATTTCTTGGGGGATTTCCGAAGTGTTTTAAACATGCCAAGATATATCACTTCCTCTGCATTACTCACCATCTTTGAGCAATGAAGGAGAAAATTTAACTTAGCCAGAGGGTCATTAGGAAAATGCAGCAGAACTCAGATCTGTTTACTGTGGTTTGACCTGTGGTTATTGGGCATTGAGATTTTTTGCACTATTGACTCTTGTTGTATTAATTCAGTGTACAACTTAAGTACCCGCAAGTGGAGTTCCCTGATGCCTGGGACTGCATCCAGATCTCAGAGGTTTCACTTTCCATGTGATGTAAAGGGGAGATTTCAGCAAAAAAAGCAAGTCAGGAATGTGCATTCAGAGGATGGATGAGGTCTCATTTCGGCAAGAGGTACAGTTTTCTTCCTCCTGCTCTCTCTTTTTTCCCTCTGTTATGCTTGAAGAAAACTGCTCTAAGATGAAGAAATCAGTATTTTTCTCCCAGAATAGTGATGTGCAAGATCTCTGTGAATGTAAGATGCAATGAGAGCATATAACCATAGGTAGGTCACTCCTAATTATCATGAGATATTATTTCATCTCGACCCTTTCAGAGCTCAGGGCTCTCTCCATGCAGTCTGCTGAATTTGCCAAGCATCTGGATGCTTTTCCAACCTTCACTGTCCTCCAGACATGAGCACTCCTAATAAAGGTCTTTCAGAGAGTTTCTATTTGGAAACTAGAGCCCAAAGTCCTCTTTAGGAAAAGCCCCTACAGTCTGTCAAAGAGCTCATGTGATGGTGATTCACTCTTGTCTTTTTAAAGATGCAGGAGGAGCTGCATTTTACCTTCAATACAAGTGGTTGGAAATGTGACCCTGGTGCAAGGCCTTTCTCAGCCACAGTGGTTTTAAAGAAGCTGCACTTCTCTGTTCTATGCCACCAATAGGGATGGAAATCTTCTTCCCTGCTAGTGCAGTCTGCTGCCTGAGAGGAATCTACTAGGTGATGTTATATAGAAAATGTTGATAGTGCCATCAGGTATCACTGCAAATACAAACATAATCTGCAGCTTCCAGACAGGTGGTATGATGATCATGTGACTCTGAACAGACTGGATGGGGTCATCAAGACATTGTAAACCTACTTTCTTACTCTTTTTGCCTTCCAGCCCAGGTAGAAAGAAAGAGATAGGAACCTATCCTATTTGCCAGGGCAATTCTAGGCGTGCACAGCGAGTTCAAGGCCAAGAGGAGAAGCTTGCTTTGCCTGCAGTGCCTCAGTGGTGGGTACCAGCTGAGCTTAGCCTCATTTAGATTTACTCCTTCCACTTCTGTTTCACTTGGCAACACCTTTTCCCCCTCTCCACCCTGATCTGGCTCGAATTTCTCTGACATCAGTCATTTCACAAGCTGTTACTCTCCCTAGTACCTTCAACTGCTGTTTTGTCCAAGGTCAAAATATTTCAATTTAGTTATTAAAAAAAAAAAAAAATTGATGTATCTAGTCCAAAGTGTAGGTTATTTAGAGGGAATAACATGTGGTGCAGTTGTTATGAGAAGGAGGTGGTATAGACATGCCTTTCAAACTCTCAGCCCTCTGAGATATGAGAGGTAAGGGGCCAATAATCCACTTCCAGCTGTGAAATATTAAGACACCTCTGAAATGTTTCTCTTGCAGATTTTGCCTAAAAGTTGATTTATTGGTATCTTGATACTCAAGTATATTCAGTAAACAGGACCACAAATGTGGCCATGTTTCTGACTTTATAAACCTGATGAATTATTGGATGTGAGACCTTTTATACTGCAAACTGTGGTCAAAAGTGAGTGCAGTGATCTCAGCCCTGTTTCTAGTGGTCAGATGTCCACCCTGCTCATTGGCCTCTGCAGTCGTTTCAGAGGACAGGATGACAGCTTACTTCTGGAGGCATGTTTGCAGAATAAATAGCTTTAATAACATGCTTGTCAATTCATGACAAAGGTTTCTTGTTCTGTTTCTTGTGCTTTTCCCATTCCAGGCAGAAACTGAACAATTCTTTACCTTTTGTAATGTAATATATTCTGCCTTTAAAGGGAAATGTCACATTCCAGCTGGAGTTAGTCAGTACTGATGTTTGATGTTTTATCAATAAAAGGGAAAAGTGGAAAAGATGTTTTTTCTTCTTTGTTCTGCTCTCTTAGCTCACCTGTTCACCAGTCTCATTTCCCCTTTTCCTGCACATTATAACATAGCATACCCAGGAGTAGTGGATTTCCATGAGTCAAACTCTCTGCTGCCTAAGCCTCATGCAGTCACAGTAAAACATCCAATTCTGCTGCCATACAGCCCAGAAGGAAGGATGTTTTCCTTTGTCTTCTTTCTGGCCTTTGACACAATTAAATTTGAAGAAATCAAAATTGTTTTTCTTCATTTGAATCACAGAAGCAGTGAATGGTTGAGGCTGGAAGGGACCTCTGGAGGTCAAGCAGGGCCATTTAGAGTCATTTTCCCAGTACCACATCCAGAGGACTTTTGAATATCTCCAAGGATGGAGGCAACCTCACTCAGCAACCTGTGCCAGTGCTCGGTCACCCTCACAGTGTATTTACCTGTTGGATCCGTCTTGTCTGGAATTGTCTTCATCCCCTATATCCTATCATTATTTTTATAAACTGCCTTAATAACATGCACTGCTGCCTGCTACAACAGGAATGTGATTTTTATGGTCTGTGATGGCTATAAATTTCACCCTTTTCTAAGCATCTCATTCTTGACATGAACACTTTCATACAACAAAATCAAGGATTACTGCTGTACTAAAAAGTCAGAAGTAACCAAGACCATAGTCTGCCCCTAAAGCAATTAGCTTGCTGAAACTCTGTGGCTTCCAAACCAGAGTGACTACATCCAAACTTCTTCTTGGGCCTATGCTAACTCCCAAAATGTTTGGGGGACTGCTGCTTGGCATGGACCAAAGCAGCACCAGGGGCCATCTGAGTGATTTAACAGTGCAATTGAGTATCCATGTCTGGGGATGTTTCCTGGCACTGTTTAATGTACTGTATAGACACAGCCATAAATTCTACAGGAAAGCTACATTAATGTGGCTGTTGGGTAAACAGGTAGAAACCTTCGACCTTAGAAAACACTTTCTGTGCTGCTCTGTCATTGAAAGGGTGGATCTTTCAGGCAGTTGTGAGTAATCAGTACTTGAGTACCCAGCCTGCTGCTACATTTTCTGTGAGCATTACTGGAGGATTACACAGAAGAGGGAGGAGTGCCAATGCAAACCTTTTACCTAAATTTAACCTCACAGCTGAGTTAACTCGACTGATATCAAAGTAAAGCAGAATTTCAGGCAAATAAAATGGAGAATTGCAGTGCAGAAGAATTCTTCCCCCATCTCACACCAACTAGTTATTTCCCTTCCTGGGCTTCAAAGGGGAAATAAGGTATTCCTGCACACTGGGCTTTGAAGGTGAGCTGCTTTGTGAAAACTCCCTGCAGTGCTGTGTTGCTGAAACCAACAATCTGAAAATGTAAGCTCAGCTTTGCTATAACCTCACTTTCAAGTAGCTGTAGAGGCTAAACACAAATCAAGCAGTTTTTTGAGCTATATCTGCAAACAAAAAAAACCAACACTAAACAAAACTAAAGAGAAACCTCAACAGTCTGAGTTGTGTGTTCCCAGCTGTGTATAAACTTTCAGGCCTTGCTCGCATTTCACTTCATGCCCTGATGAGGCACAGAAACCCTGTCTTTTATCCCTTTGTCTATTAACTGGGAGGAGAAAGAGGCTCCCAGAAGGGCCCACTAAGGGGTTCAGCCTGGAAGACCAGGGCTAAGAGGAGCTGGATGAGCTTTGGGTTTTGGCAATGATGCCTAGGGATGAACACAGCAGGTCTGTTAGGAATGGGTGGGTATAACTCTGCCTTTTATTGCATATGCCATGTGGCCATATTTCAGTCCTTCAGCCCAACTGTGGCAGCAGACCATGTTCAATGCTTACAGAAAAAGTATGAATAGATGTTTTGTTACTCGGGTTGATGGTTTTACATACTCATCTGTATCCATACAAAGTCAATGTCACACACAGCAATGCAAAACTGTTACATTTCTTCTCAGTGTAAGGCCCTGTGCAATTTCATTTGTTATATGTGTTAGTAATGCAATTATTATCTTCTTGTTAGAAAAAACTCTTTTGTTGGCTTACAGGAATTGTATAAAAATTAATTTAGTGTAAAATATTTCACAATGTTCCTCGCTTGTACTCATGCAGGTTGGAAAAGACCTCTGTAATCATCAAGTCCAGCCATTAACCCAGCACTAAACCCTTTCCCCAGGTGCCACATCTACACATCTTTTAAACACCTCCAGGGATGGTGACTCCACCACTGCCCTGGGCAGCCTGTTCCAATGTTTGTACTGTCTCAATTCACCAGTGTTAATCCTTCCTACTACTTATCATCCTTCCCTTTTGAAAACTGCTGTGAACTTACAAAGGTTTATCCAATGTCCATTGGAGTCAATGGGATATAAGAGGTCTTTTAACACTGAATTAATTTTTCTGGTGGATTAAAGGGCTTTAGGTAAACGGCAAATTAAGTAATGTAAATTATCATTAGCCTAAAATGTTATTTGACCATTATTAGTTTTACTACAGTTTCTAGGGCAGGGACTGATCTCAATTACACTGGTGTGAATGGAGATAGCTGTTAACTTATAGCTACTAAACTTTTTCTTAATGTTTTCTAATGTAATAGATCAGAATCCAGACCCCTTTTTCTTCTTGGTGGAATTTAAAATGCAGGTTTCCTTTGCTGGTTTTCCAGCTGGTGTTGCTGGTGCACTCACCAATGGTCAAACACACTATCCTTTATTAGAGTCAGCCTTTTTGCAAAACACTTTGTTTTTTTTTCCTTTCACCATTCTGTGTGCCCTTTCTTTGGAGAAAAAAAAGTGATGCAGTTGCACAGGGAGCTTTTTACCTTAATTTAAATCCTCATCTTCTTTAAGAAGTTATTAAAAAAACCCACCAAAAACCAACCAAAGCCTGAGCTTTTTCTCTGACTCCTACTGAAAAGGGACAAGAAAAACGTGATTTCTACCACTATGGAATGACAATACTTTAATGTCTTTCTTCCTAATAAAATCTAGAGGAAGTTTATTTTCCCTAGGTAGCCTTGTAGGTGCATAAATAACAGGGTTTATAAACAAGTGTCCCTATCCATATGGTCACCCATCTGGTGGTGACAAATCCCAAGAGAGATACCAATTACTGGAAGCAAAAATATAAAGTTAGGGAAAGCTACTAAGACATTAGTTCTACACTTTGCGAAAAATAAATTCTGATATCACGATGGTAATTAATGTTTTTCCGAAGTGTCTCTCATCTTGAACGACCCTGCAGGTACTTTCCAACGAGGAATTATTACAGACATGATTTTATGATATACAAGGGAATTAAAAAATAAAATCTCTTCCTGGGGAAAAGTGCAGTGTTGGGGGATTAATATCTACATGAACTTGTAGTTAAAGACTTGTCTCCCTCTGCTCTACATTCAGAGCCTTCCCATGTGTTTCCAGTGCAGTAGAAATGAGAAATTAGACCTGTGGGAATAATGATCTCTTGGGACTTCTCACCCTGTGTGAGTGGGTGTGGCATGTTGGGTCAGCAAATCCCAGAGCCCCCTTTTTGAGTACTTCTTACCTATTTACCTTTCTACCTTTCACCAAACAGACGAAGGAACAGGGGCTTAAGATGAGTATGAACACTCTCTGCAAACACACACACACAGACTTTCATCCCATATCCAGGGCTGTGGAAGGCTTGACTTTGGCAAGTTGTTTGGAGTTGTCTGTGCTAATTGCCAGGGTGCTTTGGGAGAGCTGCTGGATGGAGCTTGACAGCTCTTTCTTAAACCTGTCTGCTCCTGTACTTGGGTTATCTGTGGATCTCAAGATTCCATGAAAGAAACTAGTCTGTGTAAGGAGCCAGAGTAGAGGTGTTTTAAAATGTTTTAAAGCTATGTCCAGAGTTATCCCTTTTTCTTTTTTTGATTTTTTTTTTCCAATGACAACACTTAGGTGGCTGCACTCTGAGCATAAATGCTCCTGTCAGCTTTCTGCTCAGCACAGTTGCTGCCCCTGGTCTCATTTTATGGTACGTGGTTTTCTGTGTCTCATACTCAGAGTCCAGACACACAGAAAAGAGTTCTGTATTCTGCCTAGGGAGAATCAGATTCTAAATATCATATATTGGCTTCCAGGCACAGGAGTCTCTTACTGGAGCTAGCTTAGGAAGCAGAAAGTACACTTCAGGGAATGAATATCTTTGGTTAGGAAGCATTCACATCCTTTTCAATGGCAATTGCAGGGTACTGCCACTAATCATTCCTGTCAATTTTTAGTACTTAGATACTATTCGAGTGAGATTTGAGGAAATTAACTAACTAAAACACTCTCAACTGAATATTTTGGAACACAGAATGATTAATCCTCCAGCAAGATCTGAAAGAATTTCTGATGTTTAGAGTGTTTTGATTGGTAGTCATGGGGAAGATTTTCAAAGGTCAAGACAGAAGAGGAATGCAGAATCTATCCAGGGAAAGATTGGAGTTTGCTATATAAGCAAGTTAAATTTACATCAAATCTAAGGGGAGGTTAACATTATTTAAATTTTCAGTGCTGAAAAACAAATGACTATAAAGTACACTGTGCTACCACAGTGGTGCACTACACATGCAATAAAGACTAGGGAGCTCGAGCTATTACTGTAGGTATGCATGGTTACTGCAAAACTTTGGATCAGAATTTAAGTTTCTGTAAGATTTTCTGGGTGCAGTTAGCTTGTATCATCCAGATGTCTGCATTAAAAGAAATTATAGCAAATCACGTTTCTCCTGTGATTAGTGGCTCTAAAGGCTGTAACATATCATCCCAAACACACAGTGTTCCCGGGCCTTGGAGTCAAGTGTGATCACTTTATCAGCAAAAAGATGTGTACTCATAGCTGTCAGTGCTGGTAACTCAGTTTGGAATATGGCAGTCACACTGTGCTGTGCTCTGCTGGCACTTTATTGCCAGCAGTAACAATTCAATAACACCTCCATAACCCTATTGCCATTTGCTCATCCCCGAAGTTACACCAAGAAAAAAGCTGCTCTACAGAAAATGTCCTTGTAGGGCTGGAAATTGGCATCATGTGGAGATGCTGGAACATAACCCAAACACAATATGGATAAAAATGGGACACCACCTTTATTGCCAGTAGTGACACAGGGAAAAAATATTGTCTGAGCTGTGTGTATTCAGTGGGTTCAGATACAAGAGCTGGCTCTCGGGGAGATGGCTTTGGGAGGCAGAAACTCTGGATGTGTAAGTACACACTGGAGCAAACACAGCCCTGAATGACATCCTCCAGACCCCTGGTGGGGTCATCTGTGTGGCACTAAATGTGGAAAAGCCCAGCTCTGGTTATCACAGTGTGGGTGCTGGTTTGACTTTGTAGAGCTGGAAGTAGTGAAAGAAAAAAAACTTGGATTTTAAGCTGAGCTTATTTGATATGAACATCACTGGCATGCAATGCTTATGGAGCTCCACAGTCACTTTGAGGTGCAGAAGCACAACATAAACAGGAATCACAGAGAACTTTTAGGACTAAAATTATCTACAGCAAAATAGGCATAATGAGATACTGAACAAGGAGAAATTTGTTCTCACATTGTTAGGAGGGCTGAAGGGGTTGTATCTGTGTTTCTCAATAACATGTTTTTACTTATCAGCCTGAAACACATCTAGAAATAGCTCAGCTGTTGTGATACCCATATTTCATATTGAACACAGTATGAAATCTCATCTAAGTATGTTACTAATTGTGATGGTACAGTTTCAATGGAGTTTTTAATTCTGTTTATTTAAGTATGACTATTTCATATTGGTTTGTAACAGTTACATATGCAGACTGTGCTGTGCATATTGCATTCTCCCTCAGAACTTACCTGGAGATGTGAGGTGAGAAGTGTGGAGTTTAAATCTTCAGAGAATGAAGGGGGAATTGGTAGATGAATAGAAATGCTTATGAGAAACCCAGGTAATAATCCAGTAACTCAAGTAGGAGGAAACCTTTGTGGGACAAGAGAAACCTACTGATTCTCTCTGACTGTTGATTTTTGAGATATTTGTGTTTAATAGTAAAGAAGCTGTTATTGCAGTCTACTGAGGAAATGGCAAAATGAATCATGTCTGGGGATTCAGAGTCTGGGGAGGGGGTGAATAACCTTGAGCACCAACTTGTCTAGTTTAGCTAAAAACAAGCGTTTTTCTGCCCAAAGGGCTTATTTGTGGACAAAACATCGATGTGATTCTTTATAACATTGATTTTTCTCTGGGAAGCTGAGACAGGAGGGAGGAGGATATTACCCCACGAGTGGTAAGGGCCTCAGATTACTTGAGTTTTGACACTGGCAGCCTAATTGAAGGAGTCCAGTGTGGGGCCTATTTATGACCAGACATGAGGGACATAGCAGAACACTTTAGCTGCAATTTTCTGAAGAGAAGCCTGTCCAAAATGCTGCCTCCAAACCTGAACAACCAACTGTGGGAAGGTGTACAGGAAGGAGAAGTGGTCTGTTAACTCATAAGCTCTTCACAGCTGTAAGGGTCATGATAATTCCTGATACCTGGGAAGGAAGCAGGGAAGTGTCTTCTCAATTAATTGTGTATTAATACACTTTTCCAAGCTTAGTTACTTACTATTTCTTTCTGTTTTATTCCCTCCCTGAAATGTTCTGTTTATTTTTAAGAATTACTGACTTAAGGATCCCCCCACTGCTAAGTACTGCAATGTGTGTTTTCTCATCATTTCAGCAGCTTCAGTCCAAAAACTTGGATTAGTGTCACTTGACATCTTGGTTTCCCTAATAATGTTACGGAATCTTATGAAAAGCCTTTTAAAAGCGTATTCTGCACATCCATTAGCCACACGCTTACTGAATCTCCATAAAACTGTGACTGGATTGGTAAAACAGGATTTCCCTTGACAACTTTTATCCAACACATTGTGTTTATCCATGATCAAAGTGATGTCACTCTTTGTTAAAGCTTCAACCACCTTGTGGGTGACTTACTGGTGTGTCTTTCCCAGGAGGAATGACCTAGAGGGTGTGTTGTTGCTTCTACACTTGTTTTTTTTGTAATTGTGTCACTGGATTTATGTCACAATCTCACTATCTGGAGATAAAAATGTCAAGGGGTGCAAGGGTGGAGAGTCACCATTTGTGGAGCGACATCCTCATGTGGAAAATACTGTAGCAGTATGTTGGTATGGACAGATCCTCCACTTCCAGCATGAGGAACCAGTGTTCCCATTCTGCTGGGAAAATAACCAAAATAGTGATGGTGTGTGCTCTGAGCTTCACAAGTGGTCAGTGGTACAGAGTCCAGAGTAAAGCAGGGTTTCATAAGGCTGGAATCTCTTCCTCTGGGTGTAAAATATCTCCACCTGACTGGGGAACTGAATGAGTAGAAGTCTGTTTGACCTTCCCATGGAACCTTGCCTCTCTCCTCTGAGGATTCCTACTTGAAGGAAATTATTACCTTGTTTAATGTAGCTTTTATTCCAGAGACATTCTTCTAAGCAGGAAAATTGCTGTCTTTTTTGACAAAACCCAGACTATGAGCCTTTAAGTGCCAGGGCTGGGGACCAGTTCAGCTCCAGTGAAGCCAAGAGTGGTCCTTTCCCTTAGTGACCCCATTCCTTGGGTGGCTGTGGGGAGAACCTGCTGGGAGCACCATGGGCAGACCTTGTCTAGGGCTGATTCTGGCCCAGAGGAGTTCCTGTGCCCCCCAGCTCTGTCCCCAGTCCCCACCCCAGCTGGGGCTGTGCTGGATTTCAGCCTTGCATGGCTTGGCTGTGGCTGCTGCTGAGACAGGCTCTGTCCCTGAGCCACAGGTGAATGACCTGACCTGGGCTTGTCCATCCCCATCCCCAGCCCCACAGGGATGCCTGGTGCTCCTCCTGGGGCTGGGGGGCAGGATCTGGCTTGTGATACCCTGCCCTGCCCTGCCCTGCCCATGGGGCAGCCCACGCTGCTCCCAGCTGCCAGCCCTGGGGGAACCATTATCCCATGGTACCAATAACAGTGTAAACACACAACAAAAAAACCCCACACAACATTCAGCTTTTATAAGTACAATATCAGAGGCATATGTGAAGAGTTTAGGACAGGGCATACCCAGTTTTCCACAGTCCAGTGCAAGAAAGCCATCAGCAAGCTGGGAGGCACTGAGCACTGGGATGGTCCATCTGGAGCTTCTGCCCAGTCAGCAAGGCTGTGCCATCTCCTTCCTTGGAGGGTTTTCAGACACAATTGGATAAATCCCAAAGCCACCTGGACTGACCCCAGAACTGACATCGCTGGAAACTGGGCTGGAGACATCCCAAGGTCTTTACCCATCCAAGTTATTCCAGGTTTCTATACTTTTAAGATATTATTAGTCATAAATTTTAATAATAAGACCAACTAAGAATGGATCTGTGCTAAGCAGAAAACAACACAAATTCAGCATTGTAGACAGTTGCTTTGATTGACTTTATTTCTTGACCCTTATTCAGTTTCTCTTATACTTTGATGGAACATTGCATCTCTCAATTATGACATGTTTCAGTTTCAACAGCATGTGACAAGAATGGTGTCTAGCCCTTCAAAAATCAAGCAAAAGTGTAAATTTCCTTATTAATAATTTAAAAATTAACTTTGCTTGCTCAAAATCTTCTGTTCTGAACCTTGTCACAGAACATTCTTTGAAGAGTTTTGCTTTTATACTGTCTGACATAGTGTTTCATTCATCTGAAACGTGATATTTATTTAACAACCCAAACCCACAGTTTTTATATATGATATATACAGTGAGACAAGTCTTTAGCAGCATAAATCACTGTGACTTTGAAATCCATGGAGGTATATTAATATTTCAGAAATTGATGTGACCATTACATATCATCTCTGCATATCTATGTAAGGCTTATCTTGGTCACATACAAAATCTCATTTAAGGCCTCATTTCACTTAGGTATTTTAATAGTTGCCAAAATTTAAGCATGTCATTCAGTTGATTGCTGAAGGATTCATTGCATATTTAAGCACCCGCCTGAATCATGATAAGGAAAATAAGTGAGGGGTATAAAGGATAATTTTAAATAGTGGAATGTGGCTACCAGCATGCTGGACTGCTCTGAAATGTGTATGCTCCTTCCTCTCCTCAGTAAAAAAACAAAGAGAAAAGGAAAAAAGAGTAACTTCTCTGCAGGGCTTCTGGTGCAGGATTTGTAAAATCAGTGAATTCCTTTGCTGTTTGCTTTGCAGTTCAGTACCTTCACTTTTCAGCTGCTTTCCCTGTAACACAGACCTGTTCTTTGTCGCTTGACCTCTGTTTCTCCCTTTACAAATTGCTCTTTTTCAAAAAGCCCTTCTGCTTGAAAGATTGTCAAGTGCTGAGATTTCTATTTTCAGCTTGCAGTTAAAAGCTCTTTGTTATTTTCACAATTCCTCCCTTCTTGTGACTTTTACACTACGCAAAGGCCATGTAATTCCTATCACAGGAATCCTGGTAAAACAGTCATGAAATTAGGCCAGTTGAACATAAGACCAAACCCTATCATGTCTTAGATTTCATTTGGAGTAATATTCTTGAGGAAGTGAAAAGGAAAATTATACAAGAGATGCTCAAAAAATAAGCACAAGGATTTAATTTTTTTTATTGTGGTACAATGTTGTCCTTCTAGAGTTGTTATGACACGGTCCAATTTACTAATTAGAAGAGAAAGAAAGGGAAAATTCAGTATGATCCAATACCACCATTGGTACCTAAATGTGGTGCTACTTGGAATGGACAGAGATATAATTAAATATATAGCAAATATCACTTTATAAGAGCAGGCATGCCTGTACAAACAGATGAACCAAGCCCTGAATGCACAACACTATTTTGTAAGGTTTTGTTCCTGTTTGAAATTGCTGACAGATTATTAATAGCTTTTGCATCCATGAAAAGAAATCCATTATTTTGGAACTCTGTCTCCAGAAGCTTCACCAGAAGCTTCACCAGTGCCCAATGAGTCTTCCTCAAATCATCATTTTGATTTTACTCAATGAAGGGAATGGCAATTGTCCAAAAAACATGCTTTGTTAAAACTTCACACTCCGGATGTTTTGCAGTTCCAGTTATTAAAGGATTATTCTAATTTTATAGCTCATCCAACTTATATTTGTTACGTTTTCTCTTTTCAAGTATGCACTGCAATAAACAGGAAACTAAGGTGTCAACTGGTTGCCTATGATTCATCTTCCTTTCAAGCTGTTCTGTAGAGTACACAGGATGCAGAAATCCTCAAAATCTTTTTTCTAACATAGGATTGTTAAGTGTTATAAAAGACAGTGTGAGCCAATAATTGTGACATGTGTGGGAATTTAGAAGCTCTAAATCCAGTGGTTGGACAATCTGTCAAAAATCTTCAAGGACTTTAACTTCTCCCCACCTAAACTCCACCTCAGGAATGCACAATAGTTAACCATGTCTTCCCCTCTTTCCTTATGATTTTGGTGTTGCTGCTGAATTTTTCAGTAAATCTATAGAACAGCTCAAGGAATGAGTTCCAGTCTTCATTCCCTCACTCATCCTTGATCAAATCACTCACCAAATGATGCCAATGCTGTGTTATTACTTGACTTTCTCATATATAATGAGAAAAATACATGAGAAAAATTAGCACTAATTTATCCCTTGAGTCCAGACCACACATTTGAGACTATTTTTTCAGCAGAACTGCTTTTTATATTATTATATCACCCTTGACTACCATTTTTATCTCCTGGCATTTATGTGATGTCAGCACTTCACCCACGAAGTGGAGAAAAATATTTACTCTGTTTGCTGCATCATCTTGCTCCCAGTTACAGCAGATGGGTTTCCATCTCTTTTCCATTCAGGGGTGTGTGAGAGCAGATTCAAACAAGCCTAAAGGCTCAGCTCAGCTCTGCTGAACAAATTGCTTTGCTTGTGGACAATGGTAGCTGCTTGTGAATGCATGTAAGAATAAATCAGTATTTAGATTACAAGATTTAGGGGCAGTGAAGTTGTCTTTTTCTTCTGCTGGAACATGTATCTGAATCAAATTGTTCCATTCATTCAGACAGCTGTAATAAGACCAGTGAGGAACCTCAATGTGTATTTAGTTGCAGGATGAAGTGATTGGAAAGGGTTCTTTTTTTCTCCCCATGTTGTTGCAAAAGAGGTTGAAGCAGTTTTTCTGAAATCACGTTAAAAAAAAAACCTGATAGGGAAAATATGTTGGATATTGTGATTTAGATTTTCGAGAAAATCACTTTAAAAAATAAGTTTGAAATTTTCTATTTTGTTATTTTGTGGGGGGTTGTCATTATTTTGATGTTATTTTAAAATAAATGAGTGGAAAAAAATCCAACCACATTTATGACAGTGGCACTGCTTCTTTCCTGGGCTGGTGGTGGGGTTGTAAGGAATTTTTACAGTCTTCAGTGGTCCCAAGACTTACTGAAATATACTGAACAGAAAAAGTGTTCCCTGTCTCCTGTTACATTGAAACTAACTGATGCTTTGGAAATGGAAGTTATTGGGGTTTTTGATGTAATCCTACTCCAAAATGTAGACATTTCTGAAAGCAAACATTTGGACTTTTGCTTCAAGTCAAAAGTAGGAGTAAGAAAAAGAAAATAGGAGTAAATGTCAGTCTATAAATGTTCTCATTAACTAAATCTTGCTGTTGCAGTCTGCTGAATGTGGGACACTTGAGCTCAGTGGGCATTTTGAAAGCCAATTCTCTGTCTTATGTGGGGCTTCATGACTGGAGGTGGTGCTTCTGGAGGAGATTCATGTCTGCTGCAGAAAGATTATTCCCCTGTTTAGAAGGAATTATAAACTTACCAAAATAAGACATCTGGCCATTCACCTTCTTGGCAAAAGCCTCTGGAAATGATTGATGGCTCACAGTCCAGCACAAACACAAGGGTCTGCCAGTGCTGTAAATTCCCCTGTTGTCTGTACACCCAGATTAAAACCTCAGTGCTGCTCCTGCAGTCCCTGTGCTAACACAGAGGGCTCAGAGCATTGGCAGGAACAGCAAACTGACTGATACAAACTAAATTTGCTTAACTAAATTAAATACATGACAATGCTAGGAGGACGGAGTTAAGGGCCTTCAGAAAATGTAAAGAAGGGGGGAAAAAGTATAGATTGATTTCCCAGAGGGGAAAAATAAGACAAAATTTAAAGGGAAATATCAGGAAAGATTTTTATTTTGTATATAAAATGTGCATATGAACTGAATGCTGGATTTGCTGTTGCTTGCAGGGTGGGCAGGGATAAGTCAGAGAAGGATCTGTGCTAGATGAAAATAGAAAGCTTTCAAAGATTTAACCATGCAGCAGAGGGGAGAAAATGCCCTTCAGTTTTTTCCTTTCAATAATACAAGCCTGAGAAACACAAAGTGGCAGAGAAGCAGTTGGAAAGAAAATGCACAGTAATTACCTTGGCTTTGAGGTTCCATGGGGATTTTTTTTGCAGGGCCAAGTTCTCCAGTTTCACTCTTGTGAAAATTATCCCTAAATATTAGAGATCCCAGTGTGTCAGTCACTATTGTCTGTGATTCCTTAATTATGCTACACTTAACCAGATAGAGAAACTATCCCTGAAACTGCCTTGGCTTGGACTGCTCCTGAAGGAATTCCTGAAGAAAGGAAATCCAAAGGGATCATATTGTTTTTCCACTGATCATAGTATTTCTGACATCTTCAGCAACTTTTTTTTCTTTTCAGAGAGTGGGTTGCCCTGTAGAGTGGAAGTGGTCCATGCTCCTGCCCTATTTCCCTCAGCATCTCTGCAGGAGAAGAGCTATTTGGTGTCAGGTTTTTGTCTGGACTTTGTCTGGACTCCAGGGCTCCTCACTTCTCCCATCTGCTCTTTGGCAGTCCTGCAGCTGGATTTACACTGCCTCCAGCAGGTCTTTACAGACACAGAAAGGCACCATAGTAAAGCAAAAGAAAATTTGGCTGCACTAATAATATCCCTATTTTCCCCAGGGCTGAGGGCTGATGGCTCCCTTAGAGAGCTCATCCCCTCTCTCCTCTCTGCTCAGATTTCCTTTTTCATCCCATCAGCCTTGCCTTGAACTGAGAGCAGATTTAGCCATAGACCTGAACCATGAAAGAGAGGCAATAGAAAACTAGAAACCTGTTCTTCCACCTGATTGTGAAAGGTGGCAGCAATTCCAGGCTGTTATCTCTGGAGTCTGGCCAATTTCCAACCTGGATGTATGAAATGGGTTTATGAAATCATTCACATGTAGCTTGTTTGGAAGAGCACTCTGACGTGTAGCTCTTCTAGCACTTCCACAAAGTGGTGAAGTGGAAAAAGATGAAATCTATATTTAATGAACTAAAATCTCACCCATTGTAAGCAATTCTGTGTCTAATGCAACCAGCTCTTGCCAAGTTTTCAATGAAAGTGTTGCTTCCACATTTATCTCTTGAATAAAGCTGTGCTTGAGATCTTTGTGTTTTCATGCTGAGGTTGTCAGCAAACTGAAAACAGACAGGAAAATTTGGCCTTTCCAGTGGGACAGAAACACAGAATTTATTTACAGGAGTAAAGCAGGGCAAAAAGAAATTTTACTCCTTTAAGTCCTGTGAGTTACTGTGATGGGACATCTGGTACTTTACAGTGCAGATTGCAAAGTCACTGTGCTGTATCATGTTAATCCTCATAAGTAAATGCTCCCTTACAGCTTCCTTTCCTGTATTAGTTATTCTCCTGCTTGCTGTCCGTGTATATGGGAAGAACAAATCCAAGGACAAAATGTTGAGAAGCAATTTGATTTTGTAGACACTTTGTCAAGTTCTATCCCCAGAACCTCTGTGGATGTGGGAGAGGAGTGAGGCTGTGCTGTATGGCTAAATCACATCCTTTAACATCTCAGCTTCAGTTCAACATGACATGACTTCAGGCAGACCCAGAATTTCATATGGGAGCAGTTAAATAACTGAGAACATCTAAAGCAGAGCAGAACAAAATCAGGCAGTGAGGGGTAAATGCCTACAGGCAGGCCAAATCTACAGAAGAAAGAAAATTGCAAAGCTGTATATTCTGCATAACAAAAGAAATGTGCTTGCGATGAGTGCTGGCTAAACTTGTACCAGTTTTGGGTAGGAGATAACAATTATTGCCATTGTAACCCTGGATAATTCCTCAGTATAATTATCAGCCTCACTAAAGTTTATTATGCATGTGGTGGCTGGGGATTTGAGAAGTTTGGAGAGTTGTGAGCCTCTGGATAAGGATAGCATTTCACATTTTTGGGTTTGTTTTAATCTGTTGTTTCAAAAAGCAGATTATTTCCTATTTTAATTTCAAAGAGGACTCTTCAGAACAGATAAGTAATCTTACTGTGGCCTGATAGTCCATATCCCTGTTTGAAAAAAATTGTTTCAGTTTTATTGCAAAAGAGAGACATTTGTAATACTGATTACTGTGTTTACTTCTCAACATTGTTTCTGCTAAACATGCATTTGCTGTATGAGAGAACAACCATCTGTGAATTTCTGAAATTCATTAAACAGATGATAAGTGTTTAGTGATAATGATTTCATTAAACAAATGCTAGCATTTTGTTTTCCACAGGATTAATATATTTCATACGCAAGAATTATCATAAACTACTATGGACTTAAACAATTTACAAACTGGAAATAATCCCAGAATTACATAATTCATTGAATCAGTTCAGATTAATTAAGAAAAACAGGTTACACATCTTAATTTATTATTAAAATGTCCCCTGAAATTCAACAAGATACAAATGTAGGGTTTTTTTGTCACATTTGTAATTTGTTTTGGAAATAGCTAGTGCTGCTTTTAACAGCACTTTGTGTGACAACAACTTTTTTCATAAATACAACTCTGGTCTCACAAGTATTTAAATGAAAGATTTCTTTGTGTCTTTCAGTAAAAGTTTTCATCAAAAAAAGGCATTTAAGCAGTCCAAAAGCCATTTTAATGCAGTTGTAAAATGAGAAAATGTTCTGCCTTTACTTTTTGTAGCCATTTAGGTGGCAGTGAGGGTCTAACTGAGACATCAAATCAGGGATATCACTAAGGGAGCAAACTGAAAGGTGGGCACCAACAGCTGCAAAGGCTGTGTAGGAGTCCCAGTGGAGAGCAAATGATGGCAAAGAGCATCTCCCAGTACAGGGAAAAGGGAATATTGAAGTCTGGAATAGCTTTCTGCTGGTGTCTGTTGCCCACATTTACAGAATTCATTTCTCTTCTCTGCCATGACGTAGCTGCTGACGCCAACAATGGAAATTTGAGACTGCATTTGTTCCATTCCCTGACTTCCAACTCTACTCTCATTTGCAAAAGCCTAAGCAGGAAATGCCAACATGCCTTTCTACTCCTCCTTGCATTTCTAATCTGAGAGCACTTCTCCAAGAGGATCTGATGAGTAGAACAGCTGAAAAAAAGTTAGCCTTCACATATTCCTGCAGTTTCCATCTGATTCCATCTCTATTCCCAGTTTATAGCACAAATTTTTGTTCTTAATCAGTAACACATAACCCTATGTTCAGTCCAAGTGAGTGTCAGCCATTTCTAGTGTGGCAAGACTCAGACAAACCACAGCTCCTCTGTATCCACACAGCCCTGATCTGTGCTTGTCACAACTTTAGTCCAATGGAGAATTTCAGTAGATATTTTGTGCTGTGTTCAGTAATTAAAATATTAAAGGTAGGTCTGGAGTAACTCTGGAGAACTTCCCTAATAACTTCTCTTCAGTGTGACCTCCCTGCTGAGTGCAGTAGCTATCAGACCCCTTAGCTAAATCCCTCCCCACTTTACAGATGTTACACTGATTCTCCATTTTTCCCCCTCACTGGTATCTTCCCATGTGACTCCGTGTCTAAAGCCCTAGCTAAATGCAGACAGATTTCATCTCCTGCATTTCCTTTGTCTGCGTAATCAGTTCTGCTATCAGAGGGAGATATATGATTATTTGAGCATTATCTAATCTTGGTAAACTATTTAGCATTTTATCTCATTTTCTGTTTACCTCATGTAACTAACATCCCTCATTTTTTAATTTTTTTTTTTTTTTAAACCTATTGAGTGTTGAAGCCAAAGCTTTTGGGACCATATCTTATTCCAGTCATTTCCTTTCTCCCTCGCTCAAAGACAAACTGTTCTCAGGTACACTGACATAAACCCTTCTTTGTCATTTAGCATATCTTCCCCTGGCAGAGCTCCTGGAGTCTGAAAAGAAGACAGCCCAGCCTGCCCACTTGACTGCTTTCCTCAGACATTGAGCTTTCCTTTTCCACTACCTCCCATCATCCCTTTGCCCTACGCTTGGTGCCATCTTCCCAACAGAAAATGAAGAAAATTCTATTCCCAAGGGCCAAAAGCAACTCAGAGAAAGGCTTTATCTAGTGCTCACCAGGAGTGAAAGTTCTTTACAGCTCTCCCTGCAGCTGTAGAGGAACGCTGTGTTATTTTTCTTTATGTAAACAGGCCATTCTTTACATCCAGCTAAAGTAATCTCAAACAGCATTTTGACTGCAAAAACACAGAGGACTTCCCAGACTTAGATGAAAGTAGTTCGTGGAGCTTTATATAATTCTTGTTTGAATTCATTACACATGCATGGAATCATGAATCTTGCAAGAACTTTTCTAACTATGTATTTTGGTGCCTAAGGAATACTGTTCTGCAGAGATAAAAGCCCAAATCCAGCAGACCCTTGTACCAGAAGTTCTTATCTAATTTTCAACATTTATAGAAGGATAATTACCTTCCTCTTCTCACTCACCACTGTTTTAACAAGGAGTCGGATAAACTTCTTTTTCTTGCAGGGGATGTAGCAAAAGTTTGAGATGCAGTTAACTCTGTCTGGTAATCCCAGCTCCCTCACTGGCTCCTGCTGGGGTTCTTCTCAGGTCATTTACCTCAGCATTTTGAAGGGTCTTTGGCAGGGCAGCTGCTTCCACTGATTTCTGAGTGTCTCTTGGGAGAAGCCAAGGGCTCAGTTTCAATGCTCCAAAGACATGTTACTGTGAGATCAAAGAGTCAAGAGGATGCCAGCTCCTGGCTGCCAGCTTATGGCCGCTGTGGGATGCACTGTCCAAAAACCCTGGCTGTACACATGCACTAAATAACAGCAATAATAGAAGTGATATACACACTGTGGGCTGGAGCATTGCAATTTGCTGTGCTTTCACGGGTCAGGTGAATGAAAGAAACATAGGAAATGATTACTCTGCAGGAGCCTGAATCAATCTCTCCCCATTTTCTGTGAGACCTGCAAACATTTGGCTCTTGTAAATAATCTTTAACCAGATAGGTCACGCTATTAAAGTCAATGGTTCCTTTTGTGAGTAAGGACTACTCAGCAGGCACAACACTTGCTGGCCTAGGTCTTAAAATGCTCAGAAGAAAACACAAAATGTTTTTAATAATTTCTTGCTGCTGCAATTCACATTTTATTACAGAGTAAAATTTTATTGTTAGTTGTCATTTATTAGGAGAAAAAAAAAAAGAGAGAAATATGAGCAGGACCCAGATGGCATTGTGCTTTTTACATAATTGCAAAATACTTATGTTACAGGCAATTTTCATTATGTACTAATCAAACTTGTGTAATCCTGTCACTGCACTGTCAGTACGATTATTGCATCTGTTTAACAAAAAAAAAAGTTGAATAACAATAATATAGAAAAGTAGATAAATTAATGGTTTTCTCAACTGAGACACAAAGTGACAAAGGTCCTGCCACAGATGATGTTCTCAGCATACAGGAAGGTAGGATGAATTGTAGCATCAGTACGAAATACTCTGGAGAAAAGCAAGAGGTATGACAACAATCAGACAAGATCACAGGAGCAGTTAAGCCAGCTAGAAAAGATTTGTACCAAGTCCCTTGTGGGCACCTGAAAGCAGCACTCAGAACCTGCTGTGCTTCCTTTCTTTGCCAAGCAGAGAACAGTAACACCTGAGAGCATCGTTGTAATATGTGGCTTGGTTTTGTAGAATTTCTGGGACATGAAGAAAGAATCAAAATATAACAGGGACAGTAAAAGAAAGGCAGAGTGTGTTCTTGCAGCATCCCAGAAAAAGACATCACAAATTTAGCAGCACGGGCTGTGCAGGAAGGAAAGGAGACTCACAATTCAAACCTTGTGATGGCTGAGCAAACAGGCAGTGAAACTGCAAAGTGCTGCTCGAGGGCTGGTGGGAGTCAGCATCGATGGCCACACAAGTGATAGTTATGATCACCACACAAAACCACTACAGTCACCTTCAAATCAAGAAAAACTGTGATGGCTACAGCCTGTAAAAGCCTGTGTGAGGATCTTGCCTTGAATCTTGTTGGCAGACTGTCTGCAGACGACAGTGACCTTTGCTGAACTCTGACATCTGGCAGGAGTGGCTGCCTGTGAGGAGGAGGAGTGCAGGCTGTCCCTTCACTTACACCCTGGGGCTTTGCCACACCTGGTCACAACAGCCTCCAGCTTCAAACTCACAGTTTTCAACCTGCTGCAAACCCTGAATGGAGCACCTTGAGGAGGGAGACCCTCTGTGCTCCTGAGTCCCCTGTAGCTGAGGAAGAGCAGGTGCTTGGAGCTCTCTGTGCAGCCATAGGAGCGATGGCTTTCCACCTCTGATGCCCTGACACAACTACAAAAGCAGAAGCCTCTCATGGTTTCAGCCAGCCACTGCCTGAGTCCCTCCAGGGAAGCAATTTTAATCTCATCACTCCTTTGCATGCTGCTGGCTTTCACACCCAGCCCACCTGAACCATGCCAGCCCCACAGACCACCTTGGAACACCTGCCTTGGAACACCTTTTCAAGCATTCAGGAGCACCTTCAGCTCCTGTATAATCCCCAAGGCATCCAGTTCTTCCTGTTGATATTCACATTCTGCTCGGGTCCTGAGCTACAGAGGGAGACCTGAAGGAGGATTTTCAAAGGTTTTTTCTTCTGAGCACAGCTGAGATCCTAGGGGAGAAGCACCTGGAGCCCAGCCAGTGTGTCTCCTTTCTAGTGTGGTCATGGCCCTGATTTATGATGCAGGAGGTGTGCATTCAGCCTTTTATCCTTCAGAGGTTTTTGAACCCTTGCTCCAGGCAGGGAATCTACCACAAGGTTTCTCAGTGCTTTGGTGCTAATTTCATGTCTTTTGTTTTGGTGCCATTGCAAACTTTTAGGAATTAGTGTTTTTAGGGTGCAGTTAAGTCATCTATTTCCTTTTGTGTAGATATGGGACTTCTTTTGGCTGTTTTTTGGTAAGTCAAAAAATATGCAGGAAAGTGCCTGGAAATTATCTGGAGAGCTTTGGTAACTTCCTGTTGTGGAATCCAATAAGATCTTCCACTGATTTTTGGGAGAGTTTGAAAAGGCCTATGCTTCATGCAAGTGCTGAAGACAGTGATTTTTTAATAAAATCTGAGTTGCTACTTACTATAAATAGTTCTGAAAATTTTCAGTGCTAGTTTTTTCAGTGATGCCTGAACTTGAAATTTGTGTACAGGAGGAGACTTTGGCAATACACAGAGATTGAAAAAAAAAATACAGTCTAAGAAAAAGACTATGAACTCTACATAAAATATTTTTAAATAAAGTCACAAAAGAATACCATGGCAACAAAGAAAGAAAAGAGATGAACTCTTCATTATAAAGGACAAATCATATGATGTCTTTATTATAAGTTTTATAATCTCTATTTTCTCTTACAGTATCATAATACACAATCTTGGTTAAAACACTGTGGAACTGTTATTTTCCTCCATATAAAACCCATCGACTTTCAGGGAAATTTCACTGAAAAAATGTCTTCTATATGTAAGCAAAACTAAATATTGCTCTTTAAAACAGGGTATTTGGTATATAAACAAGCAAATAAAAAGCATTTAATCCACGACCAACCTTAAAATGAACACTTAGAGCTAGGCTCAAAAGTCTCAAAGAAGAGAAAAATCACCAGAGGTCAATAGCAGGCAAAAGAATTTGAACAATTGCTGCAAAATATTAGCACTTTCCTATAAATTTGCTCCTTCTGCTTTCTGACCCCTGTGCTGGTTTTGGCTGGGGTGGAGTTAGTTTTCTTCATGGTAGCTGGTATGGGGCTGTGTTTTGGATTTGTGTTGATAACACAGAGATGGTTTTGTTATTGCTGAGCAGGGCTTACACAGAGCCAAAGCCTTTTCTGCTTTTCATACAGCCACGCTGGGGAGGTGACTGTGGGTGCAGGGGAGGGTGGGGAGAGACACAGCCAGGACAGGTGACCCAAACTGACCAAAGGGATATTCCAGACCATGGGACATCATGCTCAGTATGTAAGATGGGGGGAGAAAGGAGGAAGGGGAGGACATTTGGAGTGAAGGTGTTTGATTTCCCAAGTTATCATTACCTGTGATGGGGCCCTGCTCTCCTGGAGATGGCTGAACCCTTGCCTGCCCATGGGAGGCAGAGAATTCATTCCTTGTTTTACTTTGTTTGTGTGCTTGGCTTTTGCTTTCCCTATTAAACAGTCTTTATCCCAACCGATGAGTTTTCCAGCTTTTACTCTTCTGATTCTGTCCCAGATCCCACTGGTGGCAGGCGGTCAGTGAGCAGTTGCCTGGGGCTTGGCTGCTGGCTGGGGTTAAACCATGACATCCCTCTTGTGTTAGAGCCATGTGCTGGTCCTGGTCTCTATTGCCTTTGCACTCAGAGCAACCTGTGATCTTTAACATCTTCAAGTTCTTTCACACATGTAAAAATGACTGTTGTGAAAATCATATCTGTATTTATGTTAATGCTCTTTAAAATTCCAAGGAATTCTCTCTCCTCATATATTTATGTATATTGAGTTTCCAATACCAGGTTACAAAATACAGTCCTTGTGTTGGAGTCCAGTTAATAAGGATTTGCAATCCTCTAGGACATCCTGCTGGATCTCTGTCTGACAATCCAAAAGACCTGGATATCCCAAGAGTCCTTTCCTATACTTGGTACCTTAGCAAGATGTCTGAGATGCTCTGACACATCTCAAAGTTCTATCAGCACCTTTGAGCAACAGAATCCCATTCCTACAGTGGGATCCACCTCTCTGAGTTCAGGTGTCAGTGATGGCAACATCCAAGTTGGAGCTTGTTGCCTGTTCAGTGGAGACCCCTTTGATAGTCAGTGACATTTAGAGCCTGATTCACCTGACCAAATGTCACCATCAATTTTAAAAATCAACGGGCCATGGTCTAAACTTCTTTGATTACTGTGGGAGCCCATGGTGAGTTTTACATGTGGACATATCTGGGTGAGGTGTATCCCACCCTGTCTCAACTGAGACATATTTCCATTTTGGTTTAAGGCACTTAGTCCTTTGTTGTTGCTGCATAGTCATAACTAATCTATGAAAGGAATGTGTTTGGCAAAGCTGTTAAACTCAGGACAGATCTCACAGATGAAGATCCCCCACAAGACACTCCTCAGTGCTGGAAGACATGGATGAAGAGATGGTTCCCCACTCCTTTAGGATCACAGATGAGCCACCCTTGTGCCTGTGTTCTGTAGGTCTGTTCTCTCTGAACTGAATGTGTGGCAGGGAAGGGGCAAGGAAGGAGAGGACACAATTGCTATGTTCTGCCCACTGATATAGAGCTCTTCTTTTAACTTCACACTTGCTGTTGACTACCCAATTTAAAGAGAATTATAATGACAAAATGACCAGGCCATTTTCACATGCTCTGATTATTATCTTTGAAAGTTAGAAGAGAGGCATATTGATAGGAGGTTTCATATTATAGTTAAGAAACTTATTTTTCTTTTTATTATATATCTCTAGCTTTCCTCCTTTGTTTTTGCAATTATTTTTATTAAATGTACCCCATGATCTTATTTTTTCCTTGAAAACCTAATAGCAGGTTAAAAAATAATCACAGATGATAGGGAAAAGAATTGTTGTAGGGTTTATTGGTTTCTTTTTTATCCTTAAAAGTTATAGTTGTAGGACTTTAAATACAACATAAAACACCAAAATTACTCTGAAATGGTGTAAGAAAGTGCTGCCCTAAATTAGAAATTTACATCTATTCTCGCCTCTATGTGCTGATCCATTTTTAAAGCACTTGCAAGATTTGTTGTTATTTTGAGGCTAGAAAATAGACTCCAGTTCTCTTGTGAAAGGAGATATTGTATTCCTACTGTTTGATAAAAGCAAGAGAAAAGGAGTTCAGTTCTGTCACAAAAATAAATAATAATCTCTTCTTGGTGAAACTGCAAGGTCAGTTCATTTCCTTACATTGATCGAAGTGGTCACTTCCTCCCTCTTTTTGTCTCTCTGAAATATTTTCTTTTGTCTGATCCTGCTGTTGTGAGTTATTTCTATTAAATCCTTATTTGTCTTGGTAATGTGAATCTCTGCTCTTCTAAGGGCTCGCATCTATAGGGATGTGTCCATAAAGCCAGTTTTGTGTTGTTTTGTTTTTTAAAAAAGACATTTAAGTCATAGTGCATTTATTATGGTTTTTCCCACTGGTTATGCTGCAGGGGAGATGATACCTTCCAGTGAGGGTCTTTTCTCAGTGAAAGGCACAGTACATTTTCCTCATTATCTATGTCTTATTTGTGAAAAATACATGTTGGTGCCCCAGACATTAGGAAGGCCAGGTAAGATATCACAGTGGAGCAGGGGGAAGGCTGTAGGTTCAGACTGAACAACTTTAGACTTTGGACTTTAGTAAATTAACATCAGATGCAAACACTGAGGTACCTACAAGCAGCTGGAGATCTTTGTGTTCTGGCCAGTCCTGGTAATTTGTTACAGGCAGCAGAGGTGGGGGGAATTCTGGAAGAGACTTTAAAGAGGGACTTAAAAAAGGGATGGACCTTAAAAATTATTCCTGCATTGTAGGTTAGACTTAAAGAATCTTGTTGAAAAGCGTATAAAGGATGCTGTAAAAGAGTTGTGTGAACAGGAGAGACCTGGGAAGAGGGAGGTCATGAAAATGTACAAGGGCAAGTGCAACTATTTTTGTACGGATAAAGATGCAGAGGTAACCTCCATCTGATGTCAGTGACTCACAGAAGAACTGTGAAGGGACTCAGGAAAATAGGTGTAGTGCCTATAAAAAGCTAATAGCATATCAGAGAACAGATTTAAGAGCAGGGCAGCAATCAGGAGGCCAGGGGTGAAATCTAGACCAACATTCTTTCTGCAGTGCACGTGGAAAGGACGGCTTGGATATGAGGCCAAAGCAACCCATTTTGTGGCAGCTACAGTTAGCTCTTCTTAGCCAGGGGAGAAGCACCACAGACAAAGGTTGGTGGAAGGGAAATGCCAAGGATTGAAAAGCATGTTTGCAGGCTCTAGTCAAAAGTGACTGAGTAAAATAATGTGCAGAGGTTGAGCTTCTGAGGACTTCAGAGTAGTGAGAAGATAGAAAAGCAAAATTGTAGAATCTCAGAAATGAGAAGAATAAAAGCATGAGCAAAAAAGGGGAAGGAGGAAACTGGGGTTACAGGATGCTTATTTACTGAGAGCAGAAAAAGCCTGATTTTAAGGAATAATGTGTCTGACTGTGTGAAGTGTCTGAGGGGTCATGGCAGATGAGAAGAAAATTGACATTCAGGGTTTATTATGAATAAGAGCTCAGAAGTCCTTGAACAGCAGAGCAGAAAGAAGGAGACATAGACAGCCATAAATGGTCCAGAATCCAGAAAGAGCTCAACGCCTCCTGTAAACACAAATAGATCTGCCTACTACAAATTTTATTTATCCTGTGGAGTCTTAAAGTACAAGAATGGTATTTCAAAAACAGTATTTCATGACTGAGAAAAGCATCACCGTGGGCTCTCGCCGGAGAACAGAGCCAGACTCCCTGACATTTACAGGAGATATCTCAAGGTCACTTACAGCACTCAGAGGCCGGGCACTTTCAGTCTCTCTCTGCCTTTTGACTTCAGCTGCTGTTTCAGTGACATCCTCTGTTGGTCTGGGTAATGGTAAGTGGCAGACTGGCCAGGAGCTGCTGCCTCCCCCCGCTCGCTCTAATTGCGTGTTGGGGGCTGCTGCGCTGTCCCTCAGAGTGAGCACAGATCAGAAGTCAATTGTCCCTTCTCATCAGATTTACCCAGAATTTATGCTACGTGAAGTTTCAAGTGACTGGAATTAACTCACACACAGTAAACATTTCAGGTCTAATCTGATCATTTTAAGTGAGAACTAGTGAGCTCTAACTGCAAGGAAGAAAAAGCCATGCGATAATCGATAAACCAGGAATGATCTGAGAGAGGGGACCAGTGTGTCCATTGATCATCCTACCAGCTGACCAGATTTATGACATGAAGCACATTAATCACATACTTTCAGAAAAAAAAAATGGGCTTTATGCTGTACAAACATTACCCACAGCCTTTGCTGTGGTAATTTAATTTGTGAAGATTTCCTCTGAGATGGCACTGGGATATGCTACAGCTGAAACATATACAAATATTCATAATTCTCTTCAAACAGCTATAGTATGAATGTCTTCCTGGGCACCTCTTCTTGAAGTGGCTCTCTCTTGTGACATGGCTGTACATTCTGTTTCTCAATGCTTACACCTGAGTGAGAAGATGTAACGTGGGCTCTTCACTAGAATTTAATTTCTCAACACGATCCCTGTTCTCATCACAATAATAAAAAGAAGGTTTGTTTCCAGATTGATCCTTTTCCTTTCATTTGTCACCAGAATGTCTCCCTGTATGCAGTTTTTAGAAGCACTTTTACAGTGAGGTTGATTTTTTTCTTACATGAAGCCTCAGTTTTCATGGTATCAACCTGTTCTCTCTCCCCCTCATTACACTGATACTGAAGGGGAAAAGAAAGAAGGGATTTTTTTTTTTTTTTAATCCTTAAGTATGCACTTACTATTGAATGTCTTTCAGGTTTGTTGTTGTTAACACAGATTTTACTTTTATATGGATCAAGCTCGATATTTCACTTCTCAAAGATAGGCCAGAGTTGCCCTCTGCTAGAGGGTGTGTGCTAACAATTTAAGTAAAATTTACCTAGATACTATGCATTTTGCAAAGGGAGTGTTTCAACAAGCCTAATTGCAACTTTTCAATAAACCCAAACAAAATTCCTAATAGAAATTAAGAAGCAAAAAAAGCTGGGAAAAACCAAAATAAGCAAAACCCAAAAAATCTGCTGGAAACAGTGTGGGTCTTTGTGTTCTAGTTCAGATCAGCAGAAGGTATATTTTTCTAAACTAAATAATGTAAGTTAATGAATCAGAGAGAAGGAAGAGGTAAGGAAACTGAATAATTTCTTATTATATCCATAAACACATCCTGTTCTCTGAATTTTCCCTCCTTAGTCATTTTGGCTTCATGTTAGTACACATTTGTCTGTGTTATCCTGCCAGGAGGGAAGTCAACAAACCCTTTCCTCCTGGATTCATTGTGACAATAAAAAATACCTCAAACTGATAAACCAAGCAAACAGTAGGGATGCATCTCAGGCCCTGGAGAAGTCCTGGCAGACAGCATCCACTTGGGTCCTTGTGTTTTACTGCTCAGACATCTACATTACAAGTAAAGTGATGTTTTCCCCAGATGTGGTGTTGGTACTGTGATTGTTCCAGTGCAGTGCCTTTCTCACAGAGAGCATGCAAAACTTGGGGATAAAGTTCCATTCTCAGATTGGTTTCTTCCTGTTTTCTCTGCCTCATATCTTCTGGGTTTTTGTCAAACTGCTTTACATTTGTCGATAGCTTTTAGAAGTTATTATTATTTATAGCTTCAGTTTAAATCTTGGTTTGATAAAAGGCCAAACTTGTACTAAGTGAGGAATAAGCCATGGTTAGAACATTCTCTGCCAAAAAGGAATATCTCCTAACAACAAGAACAAATTGTACTATCCATCTTCTACAGGGAAGGAGCTGAGACATCGGCAGATTAAGGGTTTTACCTAATATTGGAACAAAAATCCTCTATGACAGCTAAAACTGCACAAAAGAGAGGAACTACCAAATTTTTTCCTGGAACAAGCTCATCCAATTTTCAGTCCCTTTACATGGCATTCCCATACATTTTTGTCATGTCTATGTTCTTGCCTGTTCACCTTCTCCTGTACCAATTCAAAATCCTGCTGTAAAAATCAATTTCCCATTGTGGCCCTTCTGATTTTCCTCCCCATTTCAGTTTCCCCCTCTCCATGGCATCAAGCACACCTTCTGTCTTTACTTCCAAGCTCCTTCACAGCCCAGACTTTGCCCATGCTTTCACAAGATGACAGTTCCCTCCTAGCCAGCCCAGACGTGAGCTGTCCGAGCCCCCTGTTTATTTAGGAGACTCTCTCTCTCTAAAAATTCCCAAAGTAATTTAATTTCCCTCCTTCAAATCCCACCTTAAATTCCTCTGGTGTTGCTGGGCTGCAGTTGTGCAGAGACCAGGACCAACTGCAGGGCCTGGTAGTGATGCTCTGGCTCCTTCTGCTCTCCCATCTGTCTGCAGCCCTTGCTTTCCACTGGGAGCTCTTTCAGCACCAACCACAACTCTGTCTCCTGGTGGCAAAGCCTGTGGAACAAAGGGGCCATGGCTCATGAGAGTGGCACCTATTTCTAAAGCACTACAAACAGTAAATCAATGCCATAACAGCAGCAATTAATTTGGTCAGTAACACCAGAACCAAAAGCAGTGAATCACTGCCACTGAACCTTAGCCCAAGCCAAGAACAGTGATAAAAGCACTGAGCATCTTTTATATTTTGCACATCCATGAATTCGACCCAGTGCAGATTTTTCCTTTTTGTGGCAGCACTGCAGTATTGGCCTGTGTTTGATATCACATCCTTTCTAACCTCTAAATGATACTGCTGTTGCAATCACTCATTTGAGGGATGATCTATCTGACTGCTGAATAGTCTAACAATAAGATAGCTTGTGGAAATAGAAGCTTGGCCAAAAGATTTCTCTTCTGACGGCATCCTCTGCCAATAAGCATCATCTAAAGCTGTCCTGAGAGGCCAGACACATGCATGTTGCTCTCAAATTCCAGTAAACCTGAATTTAAGTTGCCAGTTTCAGTGCTGGGGTTCAGGCTATCCATAGGGGTCAGTTCAATGGCAGTGGTGCCACGGCACTGCAGCACACAGGAGCTGTCATTCTCCCATGAGCTGTTCCCACAAGTCAGGCATATAAAATCACTGACATTAATTTAATGAGTTAGTTTTCGGGAGATTAGTCTCACCATGAGTTGGATTATTCTGAACATATGGAGACCCAGTCTGGCTATGAAGTATGTAAAAGAATGACAGAGGTTTGGGAATGATGACTTTTCGAGCTGAGTGAATCTCGTGTTAAACAATTTAACTCTTCGTACCACTGTTGGGACTGGTTTGTTGTTGTCTGGTTTTGAGGAGGTTTTTTTAATCCATAGCAATGCCAGTCACTGGAGGGAACTCCAGTTTAGGTCTGCAACAAAGCACAATGGAGTCTGGGGTATGTATATTTGTGAAAAATCAGATTTGTAACAATAGAACCTGGGAGAAGCCAGACCTTGAAACAAATATAGACTAATGCTGAAGTTCAGCCATTTCTTCTAACAATACAGAAAAACCTTGGGAATAAAAGACAGTGCACATGAGATTCCCATTAGGGCTCACCGAACTCAAATTTCAGGGATAAGAAGAAAGCCTCACTTGTTTGTGGTTTTGTTTGGCTGGGGTTTTTTTGTTGTTTTTTTTTTTTTTTAATTGTGTGTGGTTTTTTTGTTTAGTTATTTTTTTGGAGTTTTTTTGTCATGATCTTTTTAGCATTTCAGAGCTCAGGCCATGGAAGGGATTAGGTGCCTAACTGCTGCATATTTGCAATCATGGAACTTAGGCTAAGCAGCTCCTCAGTTGGTAACCAAATTCTGAAGGACCAGAAAATCTCATTTTTGGTAGTTGCATTGCCAAGGATAAGCCATCATTTATCCATTGTTAATAATCAGTCTCTGTCTCACTACTGTTCTTTGTTTAAATTCACAATAAGGACATTGTTATGCCATCCACCCTGTTACTTGTGAGGCCCATCTGCAAAGATATTTTAGAGGATGAGGAGACTTGTACAGAGCATCTTTCCCTGTAGTCTATTGATTAGTTCAAATGCCAGACTTGGGAGATTCAGTGTCACCTCTGCCGTCTGCCTGAGATCTCTAACTCTTAGGAAAGAATCTGGACCACAACAGGAAGAAATTGTATTTGGAGGAAGTCTTTACAATTTCCATATCTTCTGCTGGAGCTCATTCCCTTTTTAAGGATCAGTTGAGTAATAGTTGAGGAGTAGTAGTAGTAGTAGCAGTAGCTATTAATTGCAGCAATCATTAGCATTCAGTTTCTTTCTCTTCCTGACTGGTGACTCAGCCTCTGTGTTTTCAGAATAGTTCTCATGTGTTTTATCTCTTGGTGGTCTAATAAATATTCAAGGAATCTGGCCAAAGTAGAAAAGCTTAAATGGGAGAACTTTAAAGCCTTTTTCTCCAGACTCCAGAGCTCCCCTTCAGGTGCTTTGTCACAAGCCATGGGGCTTTATGGCAAACATGGGAATGAATGCCCACAGATGGAAGAGGAGTATGAGGCTGGATCATCTGTGAGGCTGGGGATTGCTTAACCCTGGAGGAGAAGAAGGTAACTCAGAATTTCTCAGAACAATCTGGTTCAGGTGAGCAGTTCCCTAAAGCCTGGAGTTAATTGTGTGCTCAGTGCTCAGTCTGAACCTGTCCTTAGGATTTTTGGTTGACTACAGGCAGGATGATGGGGGACAGGGCTCAATTCACAGCTCTTTGGATCCTTTCAGAGAATTGGCTCCCTGCCTGGTGGAAGCAATGTCAGTGCCAGGTGCTGTGTTAAAGCTGTCTCACTCTGGACATATTTTCTGCAGCCTCACATTGTGTGAGTTTGGATTAGTTCTACCTCTGTGTCAAATGGTTCAGTCGCTGAAGTCACACTTCATTTACACTGAAGTAATCTGTGCTTCAAAGCTGGTGGTCATAAAATATTATATTTCTCAGGCTTACAAATAGATGCAGTCCATGTTCTTCAATAGGCCACACTTTTTT
>VZTZ01027325.1:44605-76634 GCA_013400955.1 Drymodes brunneopygia
GATTTGCCCCTTCTTAAAAAGTGCTAAGGTATCACATAGTTGTAGTACAAAGCATATAGCTGACATCCCTGACTTTTCATCTTCCAAGTTACTCAATGCCTTTAATGTAAAACATAAATTATTCTTAAACAATATGATTTCAACCAGCAGAAAATTTGGGGATTAGTTCAAGAGCTCAGGTGGGACAAGATAAAAAGTTTAAAATTATCTCCTCTAACTTCTTATTCCCTGAATCTACAAAAAACTGATATTACTCAGCCTTACTTCGCAGGACCATATAAAATCAAAAGGGGATTAAATATATTCCATTTAACACAAGGAAAGCTATTTCTAAAGAAGGGAAAGGATAAGTCTTCTGTGGGCTCGCCACAGGCTCCCATTACAAAGTAGTTAACCCATTATTTTCATTTCAGAATAGATCATAATTAATCACAGCTATTGTTCAGATGTTCTGAAATCTGGCCATTTTCAGTGGTTTTGCAAGACTTGAAAAAAGATTTCCTGCCCAACCTGCTCTCTGTTCAGTTGTACCTGCAAAAGTACCTGTTACCTGAACCAGGGAGCTCTTAGACCTCTCTCTGCTGTTTGTCAGGGTATTTCAATTGATGTTCTACCTGCAGGACCACAGCTGCTGCAGTGGGTAGACCTTCGTTAAGCCTTAAGTGACTGATCTAACAAGCTGTGCTAATGAAACAGGGGTTTAATGAGGTGCTTTTAGCTAAGTTCAATGTATTTTTCCGCTTGATCTCAGCCCTACATTTCCTGAATTTTTTACAATACAGCTTAACAAATCCCTTCATTTTTCAGCTAGAATGACCCTTGATATCTTGTTAATAGATGAAAATACAATATTCAGCAATTCCAATCAACTTGAACAGTGGCTGTTGCTTTTCTCTAAGCAGGAGCTACTTGCCAGCTAAAGATCATGATACTGGACTGAAGGCCCTTTAGCCTGACTCGTGGTAGTTCACATGTCCTCTGCTCTCAAATTAGATTTAAAATTATACCTTTGATAACCAATATGTCTCATCTTTCACAGTGCCATGTTGTAGCATTTAAGAAGCCGTGTCACTTTTTTTAATGACAAATATTAAAATCAAGCTCTTTGATTTCAGAAATCAACATGTTTACTTTTCAGCTCCTCCATTTGATCCAGATTCACACAGTCATTAGCAGAGATAATGACAAATTGCCCCGTGTGACTGGGATGTGAGCTGAAGCCTCAAATAATGCAGAAGCAGTACACAGATCACCCAGCATAACTACCTTACTTGAAAGCTACTCTAATTTTATAAAGCAAGTTGTCAAATCGATGTCTCTGCTGTCAAACAAAAATATCTTTTTAAAGGAATGCCTCAAAAATCCATAGAGGAAATGGGAGTCCAGCATGACATTTGTTTGATTTCATTCCTCGGGCGATGCCGTAAAAATTGATCAGACCACATTTAATGGAGAAATCATTGAAGTCTAATCCAACCAACTCCAGAAATATTTATGGAGAACAGTTTAAAACCACTGATATGATGCAGGATGATGCTTGTTTGTAGTATTATTAATAGCTAGGAAGATGCAGTTTCAACATAGGATTTCTACAAGAACTCTGTGATACATTTTCAGCAGCTTTTGTACAATGAATTGTTGTTAAAACAGCACAACCTTCCAAATTGCTGTTAGCTAAAGATGGGCTTTGTATGACTTGATATTTATCCATTTTGACCTTTAATGCCTTTTACAGTAATTGTTGATCCAATAAAAAGCTACTTTATCAGTCTTGCTCTGGTAGAAATATGACTGCAAGCTTTTGCTGGTTAGCCCCATGGCAGTGTGCTACTGAAAGTCCTGATCTTGTTTAACTCATTCTTCCCCTGTAGACTCACAGAATGGTTTGGGTTGGAAGGGGCCCTAAAAATCACCTCATCCCAACCCCATGCCATGGTCAGGGAGACCTTTCACTATCCCAGGTTGCTCCAAGCTCCATCCAACTCCCAGGGATGGGGAATCCACAACTTCTCTGGGCAACCTGTGCTAGGGTTTCACCATCCTCACAGTAAAATATTTCTTCTTAATGTCTAATCTAAACCTGCTCTCTTTCTGTTAGAAGCCATTCCCCCTTGTCCTGTTCCTACATGCTCTTGTAAATAGTCTCTCTCCATATGTTGGCCCTCCCTGGTCTGTGATGAATTGCACTGGATGATCTGCATGTAAATGATGTAAATGCCCAACAGTAATTAATTTGCTGAGATTTAATGATTGCCATTTTCTAGTACTACAGGTCTGTGTGAAATCTTTGCAACTGGGAAGGAAGCCCATTAGTCAATACAGGGGGTTCTGATAAAGTCTGTAGTATTTTTAGCTCATTGAAAGACATTATTGGTGCTCCTTATGTGTTTCAATTGCTCTATTCTTCTCCTCCATTCATTAAAATTATTACAGATCAATTCAGAAAAAAAAAAAAACCAACACCAAATCCTAAACAAGTGAAATTGTCTTTTTCTCTAAAGGACTATCATTCTTGAGGGCACCTGCCAGGACTGGGGTTCAGCAGAGCATCTCTTGGGAAAGAAGGGAATGCTCTGTGATTTGACACGGGCTGCAACTCCTGTAGTATAAACTGGACCAACACAATGCACTTCTCCTCTTCACAGCTGTGATAGCCCAGGAGGCTGGAGAGGAAGGCTCTTGGAGGGGGAGCCTTTTTCATACCTAAGTTGTTCTAGCAAATGTTCATAGTAGGGATGAAAACTTGTCCTTAATCCAAGGACCACAGATAAAACAGAGTTATGTGCATCAAAGCCCATCCACAAGCACACAGACAGACAGGCAAAAGGGAAATAATCTAAAGTCTGGATTCCCAGATTCTCTGATGTATCTTCATGCTCTTCTTAGCAGACTCAGCACAGCAGCTTGTCTGAAAGATAAGTGATATTACGTGAAAAAAAAATTAATTTCTAAAATTTAACATCTTAAATTTTATGATTTGATCTCTTGTCTCTGGCCCTATACAATCAGTTAAACCCCTTGGTACTGGACAGAAAAATGGCTGTTAATTGGCAGGAATTTTATGTACATAGTGATTTTTCATTTTGATTTTTTCAGAGTGCCAAGTACCTCCACACAGGTTTCTCTCAGTGTCCAGGGATGCCACACATCCAGGTGTGCAGAACTGCACACTGACTTGCTTGGGACTGCACACTGCAGCCCTTATTGCTTTCTTGAGGCAAATCCCAGCTGTGAGAGGGCTTCCCAGCCCTCTGGAGGAACTGCAGCCAGGTTCTGTAATGCTGGGACAGTCCAGATATTTTGATTCCCTATTTCATACCCTTTATGTTAAGAGAAAAAAATCAGGAACAAGACACCAAACCTAAGCTTGCAGACTGGTGACTGCAGGGTGGTTCATCAGTTCATCTTTTTGGGGTCACAGGGATGCAGTGGGATGGTCCAAGACCCAGAAGTGCATTGGGAAGTGAGAATATAATGAGAGAAAATATATGTAGGTTGCATTAAGGCTGTGAGACAGAAGGAATTTCCTTTCCATGGGATATCCAGAGGGCTGAAATCACTTTAAAAGCAGGTTTGATAAACACTCTGAGGAGAGTGGAGAACTAAGAGCAGAATGTAAAAGGACATTTGCTCACCAAAGGATCACAGAGTGGTGACAAATTGGGGACATGTAGCTGCCATGTGTGACATTGCAGGGAGAAATATTTTTCTTAGCCTTTCTATGCATGTACTGTTATTCAGCCTTAGTTCTTTGTCCCCAGAATCACTATCTGCTGCCTTCACTCTCTAAAAATAAAATTTCTCCTTGTCTTATTGGGAAATGTGCCCACGGGAAGGGAATCAGAAATCAGGGAATGTGGAGTGGGTTTTTTTTTTGGCCATGTGTCACAGTGAGGACTCTAAGCAATAATCTGTGAAGTTTACATCAAGCCCTCTTATAGCTCAGGCTGGCACTTTCTGCCACTAAGAACTCTTATGTGTAAAAACATGCATAAATCCCACATTGTTTGATTGGGATAATTTGAAGGAAACCTCTGGTCCACAAGGCAGGTCATGCAGGATTTATCCACCTTGTGGTGACTGCTGTTTCCAGTGTAACTGGGTGATTTTGTGCCTTTGGCAAGAGTTTCTCAGAATCTTTTTAATGCTGAAAATCACATCAATGTGTGAAGGGCTGAGCAGACAGATTTACCTGTTGCTTGCCCAGGAATATGTGAGAACAAGAGCAGCTTTGCACCTCTCTAATATGAAGGATTTTGAGAAGAAACTTCTCCAGGGAATGGGATGCAGTCACCTTCCAACCGCTGCTGCTGTAAACACTGGAGACATCTGCGAGCTTTCCTGCAGAACTGTGAAACAGTCAGGGGGTGGATTAATGGACTGAATTAAATGTTGTCATGACTTGTAAAGTCAGTTTACTTTAGGCTGTAATTATGATCTGCCTGAAATGATGGGAGCTGCGAGGTGGTTCCATGGGCTGGGGAGGCAGTGGGAGGGGTGCTGGGATCCTGGCAGTGCCAACACCGAGGGGAAATTCTCCTTGAGCACAGCCAGGAGTGCATCTCACTGAAGCATGAAGATTTGCAGCTCTTCAGCTGTTAATGCTGATGAACACAGAATAGAGCCAGCAAATTGCTGGAAAATTGAGGTTTTGGTGAGAGAGAGATAAAATAATTCACAAATGCTTCTTCAATTTTGTACTTTTTTTTTTTTTGGAGTGTGCTACATTGTAAAATGCCAAGTTTTGTTTTCCTTACTTACTTTTTCTAGCAATAATGATTTAAGGAGATAAGCAGTAAAATCTCATAAAAAATAAATCTTTTGTTTTACCAACTAGTACATCTAGGAAAAAAACATTGTGCAGCATATGAGAACTGGTATATATGAAGTTTTAAATTTAAAGAAAATTATTTTTGATATCACCTTTGTTTTTCCAGAACCCAAGATGTTCACATTTCTTTTTCATTCTGATTCAAATTACTTTTTACAATTATTAAATTCAACATCAAACCATAAATAAATATACTTCATCTAGCTCCATACCTACTGTTTGAGCTCCATGTTATTAATTCATAAATCACTGAAAATGGGATTTTAAGAGTACTTATCTCTAAACTTGCAGTACATTTTATTAACAGTTGTAGCCAAATTAAAAAGACAGAAAATTAAAAAAACCTATACAGATACATTTCCATTTGAAAAAAGATTTTCATATGCCAAGATAAGGAAAAATATTTCTTTTATGTACATTTGATTAAGTAAGCAATAAAAAGTTATACTTCTTCCAGATGTGAAAATTCTCCCCCACAGCCTATTTTTCCACACCAGATGAGTAAGAAATTATTTTATTCACTACAGAGCAATACTGGTTTTGCTCATTAATATCTGGTCTCAGTCATTTAGATCTGTGCAGTTCCATGTTGAGCATGTTGGGTGGTTTTGTGTCATATTTCAGCAGGAATTTGCAGGATTAATGTTTTTTTTTCCTTAATTCACCAAGGTAAAGTTTTCAAAAATATCTTAAGCTACTTTTACCAGCTAAACTTAGCAACCCTGGATCATCACTCCAAGTTTTGATTTTTTCTTGAGCTTTTTTTGTTATTTTTGTGTTATTTTTAAGAGAAATCAAATCAAGAAGTTTCGTTCCAACAGCCCAAATTCAGTTTCTTTCCATACAGGTGAGCTGAATCTCCACTTTGTTTTTGTGAACTACAAAAACTGTTTGATGATAAGGCTTAAGTCAAATTAGAAAACACTTAATCCAATGTAAGTTGATTATACAGTCTGGAATGGTCTATTTGAAGTTACAAGCTTCATAATTTAGAAATTTATCAGTGATACTAAAGTCAGGATGTCTGTGCTATGACGTTTGTCACTAGCTGTCACATTTCCCTCTCTGTAGTCCCATATGTTTGTTTGGGGCATCATGCCTGGGGAAACACTTGGAAATGAGAGTTGGACCTGCTTCACAGCAAAGAGTGAAGTGACCACTGAAGTCAGGACACAAAAGTCTGAATGCCAAATTTCTGCCAAGCAAAGTAAAACCAGATGTTACACAAGCATCTCTCCCAAATCAGCAGTAATGTATTAATGGCTTTGAATAATAAAATATTTCAGTTTAATTTTGTAAAAATGGAGACCAATTATGAGCTAAGGCCATGCAATCAGACACCAGCTTTATGGATCAGTTGATTTTAGGGACAGTGACTCAAACTGTGACATTGGTACAGCTTTTCTTGACTGCAAGTCAAGAATTCTGCCTCTGATCATTTTTATGTTTCCTACCCTGGAGCCATGCACCTGCATCTGTACAAACTCTTTATGGTTCAATGAAGGGATAGTGAGTTTTTGAAGCAGTAATTTGTCATACAAGCATTCTCTAAATGTTTGTCTAGAAGAACGTTCCAATAATTCTTAAGGCCTTCAGCAATGTAGGCACAAACTGAAACAGAGAGAACACATTGCCCTGCTGCTCCACGTTCATTGTTAAAGCCTAAAACCCTTAGGGTTTCCTTAGTTTCCTAAGAGATGAGAACATTAATGATTCTTATCTAGTTTAAATAAAATACTGCTAATCATTGGCAATGCTTTGTTAACTAGAAATTAGAGAAAATTTGCTGTTAGTGGGAGCAGTAGAGGATGCTGCTCTTGTGCTCCTTTCTCATAAAGGGAAAGAGAATGACTAGAAAGTAGCAGGATTTGGGAAAAGGGCTAAAAAAATGTGCAGAGGATTGAATCGAGATCATGGATTAAAAATATGTTGAGAATCTGCTGCCCTCCTTGAGTTTGAACACGTGGTACATTGAGCCCAGGCATGGAGAGGCAAGGAAAGCCTTCAGTTTCCAAATAAAACCTACCGGCTATGGAAGAAGCAGAAACCTGGGCTGCAGTCCAAGGCTGGAGTCATTGGAAGTGGTTTGGAGGGTTACAGGGTGCACCTGAACTGCTGCAATGTCTGGGCCCAGTCTGCAGGTCCAAAGGATTCCCAAACTTTAGTTGCTTCAGGGATGGGTCAGCAGGTGACCAGCTGAGGGGATAATCCAAGGAAATGTGGGAAGAAACTGAACTCTGAGAGGTAAGTCCTCTATGGCTCATTAATCTATGGCAGAGTATTGTTTAGAGATGCAAATATCAGGAATGATTGGTAACCCACACTGAGAGCATGAACTTCAAAAACCTTGGCCAATCATGAGTAATTTTAAAATTTTGTCAGGATTATTGCCCCTCCTGTACACTTTGCATTTCCATCTGGGTAAAATATTTATCATGAGCCCAATTTATGAATGCATTTTACATTGGAAATATGCAACGTCCTTAAAAAGCAAAGGAGAGTTTCAGATAAGAAGTACAAGGTGTCCAAGAGGTGACCTCTGTAGAACAGCTATTCCAGGCAGATCTCTGCAGGCACCTGTTCCCTCTGTACTTATCAACCTGTAAAACAGCAATCTCAGCCCAGTGCCCTTCCTGGAGGCAGGACCACTGGTACAAACCCTTCTTCTGAATAGAGGTGACTGCTCCGTGCCATTATTTTTGTTTATAGACAGCTCAAGGCTCACATGAATATTGTTTGTTGGGTGTTTATAGCTGAGGTTTAGTACGTGGCTAAATATAGTCTAATAGTTCCTTCACCCCCACTCTGCATCATGACATGGCAAGGCTTTTGAAGAGTAAGTAGGCCATCCAAAACAAAAGCAGAAAATTAAATTCAGTATGCTTAATGTGTGGTGTTTTCCAAAGCTTCTGTTGCTTTCATGACATCTCGCCAGAGCTATTTATGTCTGTGGGGAGTTAGGAAAAAGAACACATATTGTGCAGAGAGCAGAGTGTTAAGTTTATGCAAAGTGAAGAAGAGTGCTATCTCAAAAAAATATTTATTTCATAGTTTTTGCCTCGAGAATTGTGTTTTGTGCATCTTTAAGGAAAGCAGTGCTATATTAGCATCAGGTTTAAAATTCTTATAAATATTAAGAACAGGTTACATCTGGAACATTTATATAAAGCAGCACATCAAGCTTATCATTTTGTGTAGGAAGAAAGGAAACACCTTTACCGCACCACTGTCTATTCTTCAGCCAGTCTGAAAAACTAGAAACAAAAAATAGCTTAAAGGAAAGGGAGATATTGAAAGGAAGCAGAAAGATGCTACACTAGCTCTTTCAGTATTTGCTTTTGTGTGAAATATAATTCTTTTGTGAGGGTCTTGAATAGTTACAGCAAAATTGTGGTAGTTCAGAGTGCAAAGGAAAATTGTCTATATCTGCAGCAATAGGTTGCCAGTGTGCAAGCAACTCCTGGCTCCACTTACATTTAAAATACTGCCTCATAAAGGAACTTTTGCATGAACTTTTAAGGACATCAAACAAAGAGTTTCTGTGTTAAAAAATTATATGTTAAAAAAAATCTTGTCTGCAGGGATATCTAATTACAATGCATGTATCATTTTAGCAGTGGTGTGGTTTGGTCTGAAGCAACTCTGCTCTTCAGGAAGGTGTTTTTAAAGGGATCTCACAGCAACAGGCTGGCCTGAAGTGAAATACTCTCCCCCAGTCCCCCCCGCAGCCGTATGGATGCCAATATCGTGAACTGATTACTAAAAGTGAGAGTTGGTAGGTGTCAGAACAGAACAATTTTATTTTTACAGCTCTGATCATATGCATGTAGGCATAATTTAACAAGAAGCAGCCAAAACAATTTCAAAACTATTAGCTGTCTAAAGTTCAGGGGGTGGGGTGGATTTTTTTTTTTAATTATTTTCAGGAGTTTTCATTCTCTCATATGGTCCTTTTTACAGCTTATATTAATTTCAAATAAATGCTTCATGCATTTATTTCCTGTAGTTTCTTAAACACAGGCAGAAATCTATGTTGAAATCAGTTTTCACTATGACTTTCTTATTATGAGACACTGAAGATTGGATCCTGCATCCCCAGGCATCACTCATGTGGAGGCATCTTCACCAAAAAGATGCCTGGATGTAGCCTCTACCCATAGAGGATGTTTCAAAATATTAAACACAAATTAATTTGGAGTTCCACTTGACTCAGGCCTACTCCAGTTCTTCCTCCAATAGTCACTTTTTTCTCAAAATAAATATATTGTAGCAAAAATAAGATCCTCCCTCCTGTGTCTTACTCTCTTAATGAAATAAAAATCGTAGGCCCTACATGTGCTTTTTCCAACAGACAGTTCTCTATGTTTTGTTCTTTGAAGCCAGGACGAGATTTCCACAACTTTCTTGGCAGTCAGGGCAGGTGCCTGGCTGAAAGATAACCACTAGCACAAACTGTAAGAGTTTTTTATGATCCAATCTACTCAGAAACTCCCCAAATTTTCAAGCTCGACCACATAGTACTGCTGGGATTTAGTTCATTGGGACTGCTCTCTCTTTTTTTTTTTTTTTTGGATTGCTAAAGACTGGGACATGGAGGAGGAAGGTTCTTTGACTTCATTTTACTTTGTATACTGGGAAAGAGGGATGTAACTCATTTTTTTTCCTCCTCATCCCTGGGCTAAGGATGTAACTCTCAGAAGTGCCCTCAAGTTCATGAGCTGACAATGGACTTTTTCTGGATATTCCTCGGCCCTGTAACCATTTTTGTCTTGACATTGCTCAGCACTAGAGAGCAGAATAATGCTTTATTCTTGTACAGCTCATGGTGTTTGCCGAGTTTAAATGTGGAACTACATTTTCCTGAGAGTAAACAGAAGGCATGAGAAATTTTTCTCCCATCTAGTGTGTTTTGAGTGTTGTTCTTTCTGTTCACTGTGAGACCCAGTCACCTCTTACACTTGAAACCATTTCAACTCATCAGTCTTAATGTTTTTTTTAAGTGATATACATTCCTTCTCAATTATTTTGTTTCTCTGCATATAAATGTAGAATTTCCATTTGCTTTTAAATGTTTCCTCTCTCAGGAGAAGACATAATCCATTTAGGCTTTGTTTTAAGAGTTTCAGAATCTCAGAAATGGGATAATGCCCCCTCCCTGTGTTTCGCCGTGGCACCTTTTTAAAAGCCAAACCTTTAAGCAAAAGATCAGCAGCACTCCTAATGCAGATGCAGACCTTTAGGAAGCACATCAATGCAAGCCACTGCTCTCAGGGCTTGTAGATTTGAACCCTGTCAGAGTTTATCTGCTGCCAGCTTCAAACTGTGGTTTGACATTTCTGGTCAAGAGGGGTGCCCTTGTGAGTCCCGAGAGGGGATGAATCTGAAAAGACAGAGAGGAGCATATTGTCTCCCTACAGCAGAACACTGCCAGCCTCCACTGCAGAGGTACCTGCTACCAGCAAGACATTGCTTTGAGGGAGATCATCACAGCATGATCTTACTTGTGCCTGCAGTAGAGAGCCGTCAAAGCGCAGCGAGGAAGAGAGAGATGGCAGCAAGCATCAAAGGGGAGCTGCTAAAGACTGAATAGGAATGAAGATAAAAGCTGCAGCCAGTGTAACTCCCTTCCCAAAGGGAGGGAGCACAAGTGCAATGTGAGAAGGAGTGGTCACAGGAGACCTCAGGGCCAAGTCGTTCCTCCTGTAACGCAGCTGTTACAATAGGCTGGGAATTCAAGTGAGAAAATCAGGAGAAAATTGCTGTGGTGCACAAAAGATGCTTGTAAAACACTGCAGTCCTGTGTCTCAGGGCTGCTGGGGACTGAGATACTACACTACATTTTTTCCTGATTTAACAGATGAGCTGTGGACCTCAAAGCCTTTAGCACTGCAAAATCCACACCTGCTTTCATGCGTAACAGGATGACGGCTGTGTACAGAGCCCAGCCCATCGGGCCAGGCTCCTGGACCTGCAAAGGACAAGGAGGCTGCTGGCAGCCCTGACCCAAGTGCTTGTCATTACAAAGCTTGATTGCCTTCCCTGTCTGGAGAGAAAACATAAGAACCATTTCTCAATGGTGTAAGAAGGCAACCATTTGACTTCTGTATGAAAAGGTCAATCCCAGGAGTAACTTCTATACTATTTTCAGTCCATACTGAGTGAAAGCCTGAATGATCAGATCTGATTCTTAAGCCTGTCAAGAACTCCCACCCCTTCAAGACACACATCCCTCTGACAAGGATGGAACTTCACTGGCATCAGGCAGATAATCAAGGCCCAGGACCAAGGCTTGGTAAATGTACTAGACATTCTCAGCTTTGAAATTGAGACTCAGTCTTTGGTCAGTTGTGCCTAAAAAGCAAGAGTCAGAAGATTTGCAGATTGTAGGCGCCACACCATAGATGACTTCCCCATTACATTCCTGAGCCTAGCAGGAATTTGAGCAAAGATCAGAAAGCACACCTCCTTTTGACACTCAGCTAGGGCTTTGATTTCAGAAGACTCACAAAGAGATTTTGCTATCAATATTGGTGAGAAGCTCTCAAAATTTGCTATGGCAATTCTACTAGGCAGACTGAAGAGACTGCCTGCAGGGTTATAAACCATAATATAGATATAAATAACACCCAGGAAAATAGATTAAAGGAGAGAGCTCAGCGTGAGCACTTCAGAATCAGAGGGGAACCAAGGAATCACAGGGATGTTAAAATAAGAAGTAAATAGGAATATATGGAAAATTTAGGGAATAGCTGAAACTCTATGAATTTGTCATGGGAAATGGATCAAAATTCATCCAGATAAGAAACTGGATGTGCCTTAAGGTGGAAGAAAGAGAAGCACATAGCTATGCTACTTTCACTTAAGCAGCCCTAATAAACAGATGCTGCTGATACAGCAATGTGCAGAAGGTCTCCTGTTGAAAGACTTTGTGCACTGGTTCTGCAAGGTGATACCTCATATTTATTGTAAATTTGTTATGTTGTAAAAAGAAGTCACTTGGGCTGGTGCTTGAGGGCTTAGGACACTCCTTTGCCCTGAAGTTAGAGAGTGTTAAACAGGGGCCTGCTGGATCTGTCTCTGTTTACAAACAGAACTTGCTGTTTTCATGTGCTGTGGCCTAAACCTCTAAAGATCTACTGCATCTTTACCACCACAATGTAATTCACTGATCATGGGATCCCTGGGATAATATTCAAACTCAGAACTTACTAATTAAGTAAAATCTTAAGCACTTGCTTTATTTAAAGAGCATTGTGCTACCACAATTGTAGACAGATGATGGAATATATCAGACTTCATCCCTTATCAAAAGATTTGTATTCCATAGGAGGAGTAAACTTTTGGGGCTGCAGCTTATGCAGTATTTACATCATACAAATTTGGTGCTCTTTATCAGTAACAATAAAAATTTGTTCTTGACTTCAGTGAATTTAGGATGAGCTGATTGTCTTGGCTTAGACTCTTAGACAAATCTTCTGTGAAATCACATACACATATGCTAATATTTGTATATACTTTTAAACTCTATTATAATCAATGGAGTTTAAGCATATCTTTAATGTTAGGTGCCTTGAATAGGTACAAATGTCTCTCCTCTTTTTATGAAGGAATTCAGCTTAACTCAGGACAGTAGTGGTATTTACTGGCTCCAGTTGTCATTTTGACCCCCTTTTTAAAGCAAATCTGCAGAATTGCGTCATCTCTTGCAACAGCTGGCAAACCTCTGTAGATTACAAACTGGTGTTTTAAAGTAAATCAGGACCACTTTTGGCCTGTGAACTCTAGTAGTTAAGCAGGTGAGGCAGCCCCTTTAGCTGTCCCCCAAGAAGGCATCTACCTCAGGAAAGAGTGTGGGTGTGGGAGGTCATGGTGAAGCTGAGAGTGCCCACCCCCAGATGTACAACCCCTGCCTCAGACCTCTTGCAGTACCATTTTTCTGGTCTCTGTCTTGAATCACAACTGTGAGTTTTACACATTTGCATTTAATAAGCCTGAATATTAAATCAAAATGCACAGTCATTTGTAAAAGAAGATTCAGGTCCTGTTAGCTCTCATCAATCTTTTCAAACTGTCTTTCTATTGAGAGCTCTCTGCTCTTATGTGCAAAAGTCAGACAGAAAAAAGGTGGATGAAAAACTGCCTCCCAAGTGCTTTTATGGCTTTGAAATTGTAGTTTATTTTTCCACCTCATTCTCCCACTTTGTGATAATCATTATTATCTCTTTTTCCTACATCTTTCTAACAGACTGACACCATTAATAGTTGAACAGGTTTTCTGCTACCTATTATTCTTCTGCACTTTTTAGGGAACAACATTCATTTAAAAATTCAAAGTGGCAGCCTCCATCTGCAGCTCTGTGGGGCTCAGGGATATAAACATGGACATTCCATTCTGCTTTTCATGTTTAAGCATAATAAAATACAGCTTATTTAGGCCATTGCACACTCCTTTTTTCCCTTAGTTTTCCTTTTTTTGGAGAGGGATATAGTGTCAAAACAAAACTGTTTGCCAAAGCCTTCAATCTTTCATGTTCATCTCTCAGTGTTGCATATGAATTACAAGGTGAGCATCAAGGTTTTTCTGAGGTTAGCTGTCACCCTCGTATTTGAACGTCCTCTATATGATCCAGAAATCTGGTAAGGGTTAATCTAGGTCAATCTACTCATCATGGAAAAGCTGTGGTCTTATCACAGGTTAAAATAGCAGTGAGAAACAAAAAGAAACAAACAGCAATATAGACTTTTGTTTGCTTTGGCAGGATTCTCTGGGAGGGTTTTGTCATCACCTGCTACTGCTAGTTAAAAAGCAAACGTCCTTGTATATACAGCTTTCTTAACTGGCATTAATAAACTGTAATGAGATTATCTTTATTTATTAGTTTACATATGACAGTGTGTCCCACCTATGCCAGCTTTGTGACCAGGAACAAAGCTGAAGGTTATAGAGGAGAATTTCTTTATTTACTTTGTAATAAGCACAAGTCAGCTGCTGCACTTGGGGGAGTTGCCATGAGAGAGCAAGGTCGAACATATCAGTTTGCATTTTACTTGGAAAGAGACTCCAATGATCTCTGCCCTCCCTGTAGCATCTCACAGCCCCAGTGAGAGCCCACAGAGCTCCCTCCTGCTCAGTCAGTAGACTCTTGTGCCCAGGCTGCATTGCAAAACCCCAGGAGCACACAACAAAAGCAAGAGCTTTCACTAGAGGACAAATCCCAGCACACGGGGTGTCATGTCCAAGAAGGAAGGTGCAGGAAAAAACAACTCTCTCCCAGCCAGGTCAGTATGACTGTGAGGAGGAAGGCCCTGAACACCTGTAAATGGATAGGTTTAAAAAGGGGGATGATGATCTCCCCAAACTGTTCACCTGGCAAAGCAGCTGCAGTGCTCACCAGCCCCTGAGCCTGCAAGGCACAGAGCTTTATCAAAGGTGTTCAAGCTCAAAAGCCTCATAGCAAGCTGTGGTTTTCTGTGCTCCCTCCCCATCTTATCTTTATTGAGATATTATTTCTCATAAATAAACCGCTGCATTTCTGCATTATCTTTATACTGCCAAGGATTTTTGCATTGATATATATTGGAGATGGTCTTTAAAGTAATAATAAAAAGTCTTGGCAACAGCGATTCAGAAGCAACTGGATCTGCCTTGGCACACCTCTAGTTTAAAAGATACCTCACTGCAATTAATTAGCTGGAATCTGAGAGCTTCCAGAAGGAAAGTTTTATGAGTTACCTCTTTCCTCTGGGAAGGTATCATTCAAGCCAAATCACTGTTAACTGACATATTCACTCTTGAATTCTTTCAACTCAGCATCCACCCAGACTCTTTTCTCTCTTCAGAGGAGAAGTGCCTGTGGAAAGTTATGCACTTTTATCCACTACTTTCTGATTCTCTTAATTTTATGGGTTTTTTTTTCTGAAAAAAAGAGGGGAAAAAGCATGCTTTTTGTTAATGTTACTGCTCTTGACATCGAAGTTTTCACTCTGCCTGCAGAACAGATGGAGAGTTGCAATGCCAGCAGGGCAAACTTCCCCCAGTGCACAGTGAGCCTTCCTTCCCTCATTGAAGCCAGGGGAAAGAGTGTCCTGAATACCAGATGATGCACGTGGATGTGCAAATGGATGTGCTGGCACCACAGGCATTTCCGCACTGCCCCTCCTCAGTGGGAAACTGTGTCCACACAATTACACACACACCAGAGTCCTCCCCTCAGTAATACCAGCAGTGGAGGAGGCTCCAACCATCAGGGCTGGTGCTGACTTTGAGCTGCCACCTCTGCCAGGAAGGTGGTCTCAGGCAGCAACTTCTGTAGCCCTCCTTTGATGCTTCTGATTTGTAGGAAACTTGGGGTTGTTTTTGAGAAGGTGAGTTGGGCTCCATGCCTGTTAATCCATCTCCTGCCCTCCTGGAAAGAGGTGAATGTCCTGGGAGCTGTTCTTTGCCTTAGGGCAGCTCTGCAAGGGCACCTGAAGGCAGGTGGAGAACACCTGCTGTGGTTTAACTCCAGCAGCAGCCAAGTCTTGCACAGACACTCGCTCAATGGAGTGGGATAGGGAAAGAAAAATAAGAATAAAAGTGAGAAAACCCATGCAAGTTCAATAGGTAAAACAAAATCTGTGCCCACATGCAAAGCAACACAAGGAATTCATTCATCACTTCCCACGGGCAGGCAGGTGTTCAGCAGGGCTCTGTTACACCCAACCAGGACTTGGGAAGACAAACACCATCACTGTGAACATCCCCCTTTCCTTCTTCCCCCAGCTTTATATGCTGAACTTGGTGCCATATGGTCTGGGGTGTCCCAGAAAATGTTCTCTATCCCAGCCAAAACCAGCACAAGACCCCTGTTAGATTAGCTGCAACCAAGTCCTCTTCTTCAGGAAGAGTCATTCCTCCTTGGGACACTTGTAATTAGAGAGTTGGAGGGGAAGCTGAGGGAGACCTTTCTTCTTTATTGTCCTGTTGCTCCTTCTGTCATTGGTTGCAACAAGCACAAGCTGAACCATCATGGCCTGAATGGTAGCTCCATATTTTTCTCCTGATCCAGGAAAGAAAAGGCTGTGTTACTTATGTGAAAATTTAGCATTTCCTTTATCCTTCAAGGATCATTCAGGGTTCTTTAAGTTCAAGCCATGTGAGCCACAGTTGCTGAGAGTTTCATCCCTTGATAAATAGCTGTCCTCAACAGAATGACTAATCACAGTGTTGGCATTGTCACTGGTTCTTTTTCATGTTGAACACTTGCAATTGTGTTACCATTTTGCTTTGGGTACAGGATGCCTCTTTATCAAACCACACTTTTTCCTCTAAACCCAGGGAGTACAAGATATCATTGCATCATAAATTTTTTAATATACCCCATTTGAAAGCAGACTGATTTCCTGTCTGACTTGCTCATCTATTACCTAGAGAGGATGAAAGTGAAGTTCTTTCTTGTTATGTAACCTTACCCTGATCTGATTATTATGCATGGAACCACATTTCAAGCTCTTCAGTGTGAAAAAACTTGGAAAAGTGTTATAGTAAACAAGGAGAAACTAAACCCATGGATTGGATTCCATAAGGAAATCTTAACTCTAAAATCCACAACACGTGGTCTGAAATGTCACACAATTAATTATAATTTAATTTATTCAGGAACTCATTATGGGTGTGAGTGGAGATGAGCAAACTGAACAGAATTAAGCAATTCCCTTGGTTATAGACTGTATTATCAAAGAGCTCTGGACATGAACCACAGCTCCAGAATTAAGCTGGGTTTTAAATTTCCCCAAGCAACAGAGAAATGGCATTTTTTATTTTACTATTTTACCTTGAGTGAATGGAAACTATGAAGGGTCAACAGGTAAAGAAAACATTTTCAAGCTGAAAACTAAGCTTTAATATCAAGAAAGACCTCATTTTCCCATACCCTTGTCAGCATGCAGCCATTTATTTTCCCCAGGGTTAATGAGTAAAAGCATTACCAGATGAGAGCTGGTGCAGCTCATGGTTTCTTTGCACCATAACTGAGAGGAACAGAGGAGAAAGGATGAGCATGGCCTAAATTCTGCAAAAGCAGGTGTTGCTTCTTCTCAGTTTGGCTCTGATTCCTTGTCATCTGTCCCTAGAGGAAAAAAAAAAGGACAGGAAAGGGAATAACTTACACTTCTCAGGGCAGTGTCTAAATGTCCTGGACACAATTATTTTGAAAGAGTGATGTCTCAAACCAGGGCACGCTCCAAGTTTGGTTTTAAAGTATGGAAATGTAATCAAGTGTAATCACCCCACTCTGTTATAGGTCTGTACATGCACTCACAAGATCTGTCTGAAGAGAAGGATCTGTGCTCTGCTCTGTAAACAGAACTTGATTCAGCTTCCTTTAAAGTCAGAAAGGAACATTTCATTCCCAAAATGAGGCTGGTTTTGGAACACACATTGATCAAACCAGGTTAAAGTATCTCCCAGCTGGTTTCATACTAGAGGTGTTGATTCCATTTTCATTTTTTGATGCCTGCAGCTTAGTCACCCACCAGAGATAACTACATGTAGATGCCTGAAATTTGAGTTAGGGCCTGCCTCTGACTTGATAACAGTTCTTATTCATGCCTAATGGGATAAACTACAGCATTTGAGCCATAAACCAACTACTAACTGATAACAGGAGCACCTGCACCTGCAAAGAATGAAAACAGCAGCTAGGGCATGAAACAATAATCAAATATTTCCAGCAAGATGTCTATTCCGTCATTAAAAATGATGACTTTTTGTTTGTTTGTGTGGTTTTTGCTTTGTTCAGAACTGTGATACTGAAATTGCAACATCAATTGATTGACTTAAGAAATGACATTTTTATTATTTTTTAAATTTTGTGGAAAGGATATTTGCAATTTGAATAAAATACAGTTAAATTTTGGATTTTTATTGTGGACTTTGAAAGGAAAATCTTTCCCCACATATCAGTGAGCATGCACCTTTCTTTAAATATATTGTGCCAAATATTATGATGATATAGATTTTACAAACATCACCAAAACAAGTGTGCCAAATCCGGATAATTAAAGAAAATAAGATAATACTGAAAAAAAAGGGTTTAAAAAGGGAGATGAAAATGACTACATAGTCAGAGCATAAGAATATCTCTAGTTCTTGTTTGGATAAAATTGATTCCCAAAGATTACTTCTTCACCCTAAGAAGAACAGGGGGACAGGGAATGGGGTGTTACTGAACTAGGGCTGGGTGAGACCTTCTCACTGGAGCATAATGTCGTGCAAAAGTTCCCCTAAGTCTGTTCTAGGTACAAAGAGAAGGATTTGTCTGTGAGTGGAAGCTTTGAAGACCCTTTTGGGCTCTGAAAGAATAACAAATCTTGGTAAACCTTAAGGGAAGCTGATGAGCATCTTGGAAAGAGCACTGATTTCATCTTTTAGCTTGGTACTTATGTGTTTGAGAAAAGTTCCAAAGATAAATTTTGTGATTTTTTGGGTGTCTGCATCACTAGGTTGAGGCTTGAGCAAGGAAGGTCCAATTCTCAGTCTGTCACAGAATTCCTGTGTGATTTAGGATTAGCCATTCAGTGTCTGTGTCCTAGACCCTCAGCTGTAAAACAGAAATACTATTATTTTATTATTGTGTAATTTTGTTGTCAATGTCATGAGATCAGGACTAGCTCTTACTAAAGTTTCTACAGTTCATAACAGACCAAAATCTCAGCACATTCATTTCCACTTAGCCTTGGTCTTTCCCATGATGTTTAAAAATAGCTGGTAAACATAGAGAGGAAGGAGGCTTGACACCTCTTGTAAACTGAAATTTGGGATTCAGATGTTGAGTTGAGCCCCTGGAGCTGAAGCCTTGAGCATGTTTTCAGGTCTGCTCTGCACTTTCTGTCTTTTCTTTTTAATTTAAACTCTTTAATCCAGGCACTGACTGATGCAAAGATATGTGGAATCTAAGGACATCTGGTTAACAGCTATCAGCATAAGAGGCAAAGATAACAGACAAAGATAAGAGGCAGGAAAAATAATAAATTAAACACCTAGATACACAAGCCCTAAGGAAAACAAGATAAGAGACACCAGCAAAAGCCTGAGCCATCAGGTCATTAGCTGAGGGGCCATTGAGCAATGACTAAAGCCTTTAGAGGGCTCAACCAGAGTTTTGTAGCTGATCAAGAAGGAAGGAAATCAGTTTTCCACATGCACCACAGGAAGAAGCAAAGTGATTTTGGGATATTCGAGGAGACTTGTAAGGCTGTGTAAAGCTGCTTAGAGAATGCTTTGAGGGAATCTTGAGGACACATGAAAATTATTAAGGGACATTTAGAGGAAGGGCTAAATGTGAGAAAGGGAGGGATCCAGGTGGATTGGGGTGGAACAAGCATGGCAAATTGAGAACTGCACTCTGTGCTTTCTTCTCATTAAATCCTATTGCCATTTTCATGCAATCATAGAATAGTTTGGGTTGGAAGAGACCTGTAAAAATCAGCTGGTCCAACCCTCCTGCCACAGACAGGCACACTCCACTACAGCAGGTTGCTAAAACCCCTGTTAAACCTGGCCTTGAATGTTTGTAGGGATACGTCCCTTGGCAACCTTATCTAGTGTTTTAACAGCCTCATTGTAAAAAATTTCTTCTTATAACTTGTCTGAGTCTGTCCTTTTTTAGTTCACAGCCTTTACCTTTGTTCTACCACAACTGGCCCTGCTAAAAACTCTGCCTGCATCCTTTTTGTCAGCCTCCTTTAGGCACTGGAGGGTGCAAGAAGGTATCCCCAGAGACCTCAGACAGTTTCCCTATGAGAGGTGTTCCATCCTTCTGATCATCTGCATGAACCCTCCTCTTGACCAGCTCCATGTCCTTCCTGGGTGCTGGGGACCCCAGAGCTGGACACAGCACTGCAGGTGGGGTCTCACCAGAGCAGAGCAGAGCAGAGGGGCAGATTTCCCCCCTCACCTGCTGCCCACAGGGCTCTGGATTTGGTTCTAGACTGTGAGCACTCATTGCCAGCTCATGTCCAGCCTCTCATCCACCAGCACCCCCAATTTCTTCTGGTCAGGGCTGCTCCTCGTCTGTTCATCCCCCAGTCTGGACTGGAACTGGGCATTGCCTGGGCTCAGGCACAGCACTTTGCACTAGGTCTTGTTAAACCTTGGGAAGTCCTCATGGAGCCACTTCTCCAGCTTGTCCAGGTCCCTCTGAATGGCATCCCATCCCTCAGGTGTGTCAATGGCACCTGTCAGCTTGGTGGCATCTTCAAACTTACTGAGGGTGTGACCTCACTTTCCATGTGATTCACATATGAACTTCAAGCTGAACTGGGCAGCTAACACCTGAAAAGGCCCAAGCTTACAGCTGGTGGCTGAACAAGGAGCCCAGGGTTTGCACTTTGCTATTAAAGATGTAAAAGTGTGTGTGTCTATTAGTGAACCTCAGACTTGGTCATCTGAAAAGGAGGAACAGGATAAAGTCCTCTGTGTTTCTCATGCCTGTGTGAGTACTGTTGGTTTCTATTTTAAAATAGGTTATAATCCTGCTGTCTGTTTTCATGCCTGGCCTCCTATCTGCTCAGTGTAGGTTGAGATCTTTGACACCTGCTCATCCTTGTTACTTCCCAGACCTACAGGCTGCAAGGGCAGCAGCCTCACCTATGGATGGCCAGAGTCAGAAATCCCTGGATCCCTCAGGCTAATGCCAGTGGCATTCCCGTCACAAGAGAAATCCAGAGTGCAAAGGTTGCTGTTACCGTAACAGAAATCATATCATCAGCCTTTATTTCAAATGTAGGTTTCAGCAGGGCAGAGCCTGTGTTTGGAAATCTGGATCTGGCCCTGGGGCAGATAGGGCTGTCCCTCAGGGCTTCCTCAGCCAATACCTGGTGACAGTCTGACAACAGAGACATAAAGTACAATTCTGTATCCCCTTGCAGGGAGAGGAGTCAGGAGTGAAGAATCAAAACTGAGCAGGGGCTTGTGCTCTCTCACTGTAGAAAATCGTTTTGATTTGCAATAGAATAAATTTATTTTCCCCAAGTCATGTCTGTTCTGCCCATGATGGCTGAGGGATATCCCTGCCTTTATCTCTACCCAAGACTTTCCATCCTATTTTCTTCATCTGGCCTGTTGAGGAGGGAGAGTGAGAGAGTGTAGCTGGCAGCTGGCCATGGTCAGCCTACTACAAACTGTGTTATGGTGTAGTATTGTAGAGATCTCTGGTTAGAGAGTAGTGGCTGGCACAAGATTCTGTCACTGTGTGATCTTAGGCACATAATTTCCTGCCCACAGATACGTATTTCTGCATCTAGAAGAGGTCCTGGTAGACCTGAACTACTTTAGGTAGTGTTTGAAGATATGCTGCTGAAAATGCTTATGTAAAAATAGGGTACTGAGGATATTAGCTCCTTAACAGCACGGATTTTGGTTGTGGCTCAGAGCAGAATGATGGAGGCACATGAATAAATGAAGAGGTGTTGTTCTGAACTTTCATGTTTCTGAGAGCTGAATTCAGGCCAGCAGTTAGACCAGGGCCTGTTTGAGGTGAGTGCCACATGCCCTTGTCCAGTGAAATGAGTTAAACCAAACAAACCTAATTGTGCATGAGTAGTTACACCTCAGGAGGACCCAAGGTCACACATCCTGACATAGGTGAGGTTTTCATAGCCAGTGGAATGGGAGTCACCTTGAGGTCATCTTGCTGGTTTAGGGAAATGCATGATTAGTGATGGTGTTTTTCTGTGTATTTCTTCCTAAAGGGATGGAATACTCATGCAGAAATGAAAGGATGGCATACATTCAGGAGAATGAGACCAGCAATGTCTTCTTTTAATAAAAGAGCAGAGAAATAGAAAGCATATTTTCCTAACACCAGGTGTTATAGAAGGTTTGGCACAAAATTGTCTTCCTTGGCACTGTGTTTAACATTACAGAACTAGAATTATGTGTTTTGTTAATGGTGCAAACATCATGCTGATAATTTCCAGATTGTTACAGTAATCATCTGATCATCTGAAAGCATTAAAAAAGTTGGGTTTGCCTTTTTACTTATTTTTTTTCTACTACTGCTTTCCCCTCCAGCTAATTGCAATCTCTTCCTTGCCTACACATACTTTCAGGCTTCAGCCCCTTGCTAACAATTCTGCTTTTTAGATTAGATGTAACATTCTTTTCTGTGCATAGAAGATGAGGGTTTTTGATTTGGTATGACCTTGTTTCTGTTTCATTAATTTCATGCATCAAATTAGAAGACAATACATGGAGTTAGATGAACCCTGGTCAGGTGCAATACAATAAATCTCATAGACTTTTTCTAGCTATAATTTGACTTTTGGAAGCACATAGATCCTCACAGAGTAAACAGAAAAGTCAAATTACTTACTCTGCTGCAAATATGTTTCATCACCTTGAATTTACTGTTGCATTTCACTCTCTCTGCTTTTTTGAGTCAGTAAAATGTTTATGGCACTTACAGTGTCTACCTTATAGATAAGCATGAACAAAATTCTTTGAGATAATTTGAATTCACTAGCATTAGGAAATCATTATTATAGAAACAATCTGAACAATTTCTGCACGGAAAAATTAAGCTTATAAGTGTAATCAAAGAAATCCCTGGATGTGAGAATATTGGCTGTAGATAGTACACATCTTAATGACAGTAAACAGTGAATCCAAAGCTTGGGTTCACAGGTTTTATACATTTTTAATTCGTCTTCCTCTCCTTCTCCTGAAATTCCCCTTATTGGAGCTCACATTTGAGTGTTTCCTCAAACAATTTTATCTTATCATAATGAGACCAGATGCTGGAGGATGTTCCCCTCTCCTAGCATCCATTACTTTGGAGCAGCAGTGAGTGGTCTGTGGCTTCCTCACAGGGCTTAACTCCCCAGCCTCTTCTTCACAGAGAAATTCCTTCAAGTATTTAGCATTTAAAAAAAAAAAAAAAAAAAAAAAGAGGTTTTCCAGAAGTTGGGTTTAAAACTTTTGCTGCAAATTAATAAAAATGGCAAAAGTGGATTCTCAGAGTTTTCAGCTTTTTTCCCCCAAGAGGAACACTACCATTCTTTCTAATTTAAGTGAAAAAAGTCAAACAGTTCAGGCGGTGAGTGCAGGGGACTGGCAGACATCTCCAACAGGGAAACAAATTAAAAGTGTCCACACAGACCATAAGAGAGGAACCTCAGAAAACAGCAGGAACTCCTTCTCCAGGGTTCTTGGAGAAGATCTCATGCAATGTTCTTTCTGTTGCCCCTCTTGTCTGAAACCTAAGATTTGGCTTTTTAAAAAAACAAAAAAGCCAGAAGACAAGCAGGCAGGCAATCTTCTACCTCCAAGGCAGCTTAGGACATTTAAAGTCAAAACCATTCCAGTGCAAGCCTCAAGAAATCAACAAAGCTTAACTGCCTCACAGGCCAGAAAACAACAGCCTTAAGGCCTTCTCCACTAAGGGATATTAGTCAGTGTGGTTTTTTCCCTTTTTTATTCCTAAGGTAGCTGACCCTTTGCCCAGGAAACAGCAGGCACCTGAATTCTTGCTTCTGTCAGTAGGCTGAGACTGCCTGAAGGTAGTTAGACTTGAACTTTCTTTTCTAACAGAGACAATGGCTTTGAGAGGTTTTTAAGGAAGTTATGATTCCTTCACTCTCTAGAAGAAAATGTTTTCTAGTGTTGGGTAAGAGAGGGAATTTCCACGGAATCGCTGAGATTGAAAGGGACCTGTAAACATCATGGAGCTCAACCTCACCCTTCCCAAACCAGGGTCAGCACACACAGGCTTGCTTGGACTGAGGTCCAGATGTGTATCAAGTGTCTCCAAGGGTGCAGACTCCATAACCACTCTGGAAAACCTGTTCCAGTGTGTGATCACCCTCACAGGGAAAAAGTGTTTGTTTTCTTATGTTTAAATGGTATTTCCTGCATTTAATTTCAGTTTGCGCCCGTTGCCTCTTGCCTCATCACTGGGCACTACTGAAAAGGATCCAGGTTGCACATATTTATACACATGGATAATTTCCCCCTCTGAGCCTTCTTTGCCAGCCTCTCCAGTAACCATCTTGATGGACATTCTCTGCTCCAGTATTTCCGTATCTCTGCCCTACTGGGCAGCCCAGCACTGGACACAGCATTCCTGATGGGCTGAGTAGAGGGCAAGAATCACCTCCCTTGCCTTACTTGGACTTGCAGCACTTCACATTTCCCTCTGTTGTACTTGATGAGAGTCCTGACTGTACCTTCAGCGTCACTGGATCCATCCGAATGCAATATAACCCTCTGGACTATCAGTCTCTCTTCCCAGATTTTCATCATCTCCAGATTTGCTAAGGGTTCATTCTGTCCCATCATGCAGATAATTAATAAAGATGTTGAACTCTACTGGCCTCTGTATCAACCCCTCAGGCTAATTCAGTAGTGACTCCAACTTGTTTTTGTGCACAGCACTTTGTACACAGCAGTTCAGCCAGTTTTCAGTCCACCTCCCTGTCTATTTATCTACTCCTTACTTGATCAGTTTGTCTGTGAGGACATGACAAAAGACAGCATTGAAAGCTTTGCTAAAGTCAAGGCAAACAACATCCACAGCTCCCCCCTCATCCACTGAACCAGCCATCTCATTATAGAAAGCTATTAGTCTGATTATACATTACTTCCCCTTCAAAAATCCATGCTGACTACTCAAAATCACAATGTGCTTCATATGTTTGGATATAATTACCAGGAGGATTTTCTCCATCACCTTCCCAAGGATTGCTTTAGTAGGACTTATAGCAGTAGGACAGGGGGTAATGGTTTAAAACTAAAAGAGGGTAGATTCAAACTACATATAAGGAAGGAATGTTTTACAATGAGGGTGGTGAAACACTGGAACAGGTTTCCCAGAAAGGCTGTAGATGCCCCATCCCTGGAAACATTCAAGATCAGGTTGGACAGAGCTCTGAAAAAACTGCTGATGTTGAAGATTTCCCTGTTTGTTGCAGGGTGGTTGGACTAGATGAATTTTAGAAGTCTCTTCCAACCCAAATCCTTCTGTGATTCCATGAATGAGGTGAGGCTTCTTAGCCTTTAGTTCCCTGGGTCATCCTTCTTGAAAATAAGGGTGATGTTTGCTTTCTTCCAATCCTCAGAAACATCCCCTGATCACCATCACCTTTCCAAGATTATTGAAGGTGGACTCACAGTGTTGTCTCCTGCTCCCTCAGCACTCACAGGTGCATCCTATAAGGTTCCAGGTATTTTTATGTGTTTAAAGAGCCACACCTGGTTCCCCTGTAATGTGGGTAGGTCTTCCTTTCTCCAGGCATCCCCTCTGGTCTCAGAGGCCTGGAATTATTGAAGGACTATCTTACCAGTACAAACCTAGATGAAGAAAGTAATGAACACTTTTCTGTATTCTGCTTCACTGGGTCTCTCTTCCAGTCAGCAGCAGTTCCATATTTCCATGTCACTGCTGCTGGTACACCTGGAGAAGCCCTTCTTGCTGCTGTGTATATTCCTCATCAATATTCAGCTCCAAGTGGGTATTGGCTCTCCTAGCTAGCATAGAGCTAGAGCATTCATTTCTTGCAGGTGCTTGGGTGGCCCATCCACCTGTAAAACACAGTGTGCCAAATTATGTTTTCCCATTCTCAGACAAAAGGTTATTTATGCTCGTTGAGACTGAGCAGGAGCTCAGAGGTGCAGTCTCCAAGAGACAAGATACAGACAGTATTTTTATCAATTGTGTCTGGCCTAATGTGAGGCAGCACTGCCAGGCAAAAGCAAAATGCAGGGAGACCTGAGCTGGGAGCCATGGTGTTCCACAGAGCTCCCTTTCAACACAGTTCTGATCTCAGCTCAGATTTCCAAACCTCCCTGCATGCCCTCTTCACCACTCGTGGTGCACACTGCTGATCTAATTGTGCTTCATGGCTTCTAGCTGGAGTTGCCACACCACGACACCCACTCTGAGTCCAGTTCTCTGACTGCTCCTCACACCATGAATACAACCCTTAGAACCAAGAGAAAGGGCCTGTGTGGAAACATTTTGAATGGTAGCATTTTCATGGAAGAATGGAGGAGTAGGGGAATGGGCAAAGCTCTGAGAAGCTTCACTGCTGTAGGTTTTCATTTTATGTCCTGTACAGTGAGCCATTTTCAGTGGTTTTTTTTTTTTTTTTAATACTTAATTATCAATCATATTAAAGCATTATTTCCTCATCTGCTCCTGTTTGTGTTGTGTCATATACTGTTCAGGGCATGTACTTAATATTAGCAAGCAGGAATCTTCATTCCAAACTGGAAATACCTAAATGAACAGTCTTTCACAGTACTCAGGACCATGGTACCTCAATGGTGGCATGTAATTTGGATTATTGCAGAGAGAAAGGGAATCTGGTGCCTTGTAGCATGAAATACTGGTCATAATTAAAGAATAATTTAATTTCCATTTACAGAAAGGCCATGCAGGAGCAAGCTGGGAAATGTTCAGTTAATCAGCCATGGCTATGAGACACTCAGTGGTGTAGCAACCTCACCATTACCCCTCAGCAGGTCCAAATCAACACATTAAGTGAGACAAAGCAAAAACTGAAAGGGCAGAAAACATGGTGGTAGGAGAATTGTGGTATGGGATGTAGTAGCTGATGAAGGATGATGATGATGAAGCAAGAGGACACAGAGGTTGGATTTTTTTTTTTTTTGGTTTTCATCACATTGTGATCAAATAGAAACACACAGAGCTGGGCCTATTGAGGAATGAGAACTGGTAAAATTGTGGATAAAACATGGTATGGAAGGAGGATTTGCTGGGGAATAATTCTGTTAGATCTGTGTCAGTTGGAAAGGCAAAATAGATCAGTTTCCTTTTCTTGTTTCAGTGGGCTTCATATTAATTAAAAAAGGGGAGGGAAAAAAGAAAAGAAAACCCATCTGACTAACAAAGCAAATGGTCTGGACAAAGGAAGCTGACATAGATATTTCTATCAAAAACCTCCTATTAGACCTAAAGGACATCACAATCCAGCTCCACAGGAAAAAGGAAAATGAAATTCACCTAGAAAACCAGAGAAAGAACATGAAATTCCATGCTACTTGTTGCACAAAACCTTTTGGTATTTTACAACCTTCTCAGGAATTAATCAATTTACATTTTTTTGTAGGGTGATTTCATTTGATTTCATTGTGCAAAAGTAGATCTAATACCAGGAAGTTTCCCAAGACTTTTAGAAAGGAATTACATAGTCTAGCTCCTGTGAAAAAGTTGGAGAATATTTTGTGGAAATTTACAGCTCCTGTCTTTGAGCATTTGCCTGATTTTTTTTTAAATTGCCTCTAACGCAATTTCTTGTAATTTTTTCTTTATGCCTCATTCGTATGTAATTATTTCTTTATGCCTTATACACAGCTGTCTTACTTTTTAAAGCTGCCATTATTCTATATGCTTTGGCCAGCTGAAATTCATGGCAGTGCAAATGGATTCTAAGGACTGACCTGCTTACAAAGGCGAGAGCAGCACCATGCAGTGCCAGGGAAGAGCTCAGATGTTGGGGAACAGCTGGAGAGAGCACGAAAATCTCTGCTCCAAAAGCAGATGGTTCCTCACATCTCAGTTAGAAGTCAATCCATTGGACTAACAGCTCCTGGCTGAATTTTTGCTTTCAACTTTTTTCATCCAAACTGAACAGTCCAAACATCTGTCTGTCACATCAGCATCCTGAGCTGGAGGATGAGAGCAGGGCAATGATCAGAAGCTCTTATGCTGTGCATGATTGAAGTAACAAAACCAGATAAGCAAAAAGGCTGAGGTTGATCCTCAGGTTTGATCAGTGGAGCTGACTGTTCACCTTTTGAAGTGTCTAGATATAAAGTAGGTATGCATGCTAGTAAGAAATTGATCATATTGGTTAGAAATGTACTAAATCAGATGAACATATCTGTCTTTTTTTTGAAGAATACTACTGAAAATAGCTAGAAGTTATAAAAATTTTTCATTAAATTATCAAAAGCTTCCTGGGAAGTACCTAAGAAGTATCATGGCATTTTTTAAGGAGACATCTGATTAGTCTTTTCTGGGAAACAGCTGCACTTAACAGTAACACAAACATTTAAAATACACCTGTGACATCCCCAGATAGTCCACTTCTGCTATAGGAGGAAAAATACCTTCACACTGAATCCAGGCTTCTGTTTCATAGGTTTATGAAAGCTTCATATCCAAGTATTGGTCAGGCAAGACACAAGGGGAAACTATCAGGAATGTTTGGCTCAAATTATGTAACAGCAGGTATGTGAGAAGATTAATAGGATTAAGAAATGTGGATGAAGAGAGAACAGGGGAGGAGAAACAATGAGCAAGACAAATGGTAGAGTCATTACTCACTCTGAGCCAACTAGCACAAAAATTCTGTCCCTGTTCCTGCTGAGGGATTCAAGTAGGATGTTAACTCTGGCCTCACAAAGCTTTGGCTTCTGTCAGGGAAGCCCAGCTGACTGCAACCACCTGAGATTCCTGCCCCTGGTTGACCTGATTTTACTTCATTGCTAGTCAGGCTTTCACTTTAGTCCTTTGGTTCATTCAGACTGTCCTCAGGTGGAAGCTGGAGGGTATCAGGGTTAATGGTAGTCAAAGACTGAGCTGTCAGGCTCTGCTGATTTTTGGGAGAGCTGGGAAGGTTGTCCTGCTAAATCTTACTTGGCTTTGTCCATAGTGCATCAAATGACTGTGACCATGGTGTAATAAAGTGGAAAACTTTCTATGAGGCCTAGGTAGTGCAATGTCCGTCTTGGTCCTGAAACCAGCTGGGATTGATTTGATTCTGAGTGTACTCATGCAAGAAATTGAGGAGCCTCATATTCCAGCTGTGATAGAAATGCCCCAAAAATATTTACTGGGAAATTTTCAACAGCTTTCTTTTCCCTAGATTTTTTTTTCTTTTTAATTTTGGTCAGAAATATCTTAGTTCATCAGCTTGAAGGAGTATGCAAGACCTTCCCTTATTGCTTGAAATCTGCCAAAGATGGAGTAAAATGTAAACTGTAACTGAAAGTCTGCTGATACAGGAAATATAAATTACTTGAAGCTTTATTGAACTTGGTTGAAACTAACAGAAAAAATTAAATAGCTTGTTTGAGACTGATGAAAACATAGATAACATTGTGGCAAGATGAACAATGGTGATCTATGTGACACCTAGGCAGGAAATCACTGATATAAACATGAACCATGGTAGATCAGTTTTTCTGGACAAAAAGAAATATAGAAGAAAACCCCAAGGAGACCCATCAAGATACTTCATTGCGAAGAGAAGAGAAGAGAAGAGAAGAGAAGAGAAGAGAAGAGAAGAGAAGAGAAGAGAAGAGAAGAGAAGAGAAGAGAAGAGAAGAAGAGAAGAAGAGAAGAAGAGGAGAAGAAGAGCATCAGCCCAGAAAACCTCTCTGGTTACAGGGAACATGACTTCCCACACCAAGAGGCTGAGGGACAGTGGTGGTTCTGTCATCACAGGACAGCTGGTGAGCAAATATGCCAGCAGGGCTTGTGCTGGAGCTGCACATGTTCTCATGGTGTACACGTTAGGTGGGATACTATTTATGTTGTTATAAGGTTATAAGAAGTCATAATGAGATTACAGATAATGGTTGGAACATTGTTTTATGTAATAAAGGATGGTCTAACTCAATAAATACCCCTTGTGTTTGTCATCATCTGATTCAATAATTTGTTTGTGGAAATTGAACCTTCACTCCCTGTAACCATCAGGAAGCATGAACAGGTGTAGGATGCAATTCATGATCAAAGTTAGAGAGTGACTCATGACAACAAAGAAAGACAGTACAAAACTCCCTTAGACCAGGCAAGAGTTTGTTTCAGGGCCATCTGTCTGGAAGAAGATGTTCTCCCAGAAACATAATTAGCCCCTTTGTGATCCTATTTCATATTTGTATAATGTGAGACAGCTCAAACCAGGACACTGCCTGCTTGCCTCCCAGACAACAAAGCTTGGAGATGAGCTATCATCTGGGAGATCAATTCCAAGTCATTCAGAGAAGGCATTTAAACCATTATTCTTGCTGTGGATTCTTAAAACCACCTGTCAGGGCCTTTTAACCCTGTTAGTCCCCTCCAGGTCTGGGCACCAGCTATGGTAATTCTCTTGGTGTATATTTTTACCAATAAAGTCTGGGAAGCCTTCTCCAGAGCAAGAAAGAGAAATGCCAAAAGCTGATCATTTTCACGAAATTTTGTTTCTGCTTTCCAGCCAGCCTTATCTGTGAGGCTGCCAACTGTCCAGCTTAACACAGCACCTTGGCTGATTTGGGTCTGCCTGCTGCCATGAACAGCCCTCCAAAGAACAAGGGTGTTCAATCTTATCAGTAACTTCTGGCCAAAATGGCAACCTAACGCTTTTCTCCTGCAGTTCCTCCCTGGCAGAACTGTCAAAATGCTTCTTAGAAGTACTGCTTCATCTTCTGGAAGTTTTCACTGTGATAATTCTCCTCGTGAGATGTATTTCCACTTCCATTTCCTTGTCTTAGTCAATTACAGACACAAGGCTTGACAAATGCCTTGGCTGTTTATCAAGGTACCTCCTGTAATTGTTTTGCTTGTTGATTGTGGGGTTTAGATTTTCTGTGCCCCCTCCTCAGCACAAGGCTTTAGGAGGGTTAGGACTGTGCAAGAGGCAAGCAGCACACACTGCACTCAGGCTATATTCACACTGAAGCAAAGTGCTCATAAAAACACTTTCTAATATTACACTGCGTAAAACTTGTCAACGGTGCTTTTTAAAGTAATGAGGTATTACATCGTCAATATGGGAATGAAGACAAGGTCAAAATTTCATCCATTCTATGTTTTTAATTGGGTTAAGTGCAGTCCACCTGGGGAATGTGTGAATAAGTATGCCCAAGCAGTTAAATTTGCAAAGAAAAATATTCAAAGATTTAGGTTCTCATGTATCTCACATGTTTGCAAGAATGAATATCCTAGAAGGTGTCAGGCAAGCATATTTCCTGTTGAGTCTGGAATATTTTTCCTTTACTAAACACTTGGAATCTGGCCCTGAAACCTTCCCCATTGTGCTTACATGACAAATAGAATCCAGATAAACTGTCTTGACTACTTTAAAATTAGACACTGCTCCAGGGGTTCTGCAGCTGCTTGGGAAATTTTACATTATGGACATTTTGCATCTAGATTTGGGCCAGAAAATTCCAATCCACTGGATGGGAAATTCCACAAAGGTTGAAGACATGTCACTCATGACTCCATTGCTGATTTTCACCACTTAGTGCAAAAGGCACCAAGGTGGAGGAAGAAATGATCAGGTCTTCTGTTAGGGAAGGGGTAGAATTTGGGAAGAATTGACCAAACAGGACAGGGTGATGGCAGGAAAATCCATCACCCAATAGGCCAGGTTACAGCTTGCCTGTCTTAGGAGGGGTAGAAGCTCTGAAACAGTTTGAGGCACAAAGCTGACATTATCTTAGGCCATTTTATTCTCGTTTTCCTGTGATACCCTCAGACTCCTCGCTGCAGGCTCCTTCCCTGGGTAATGGATACAATTTTTATCTATGATCCAAAGGGTTTGTGAAGATTAACACACTAAATTTTCAAGCCCACAGTGGCTGAGGAACTGATGTTGTGTTGCACATCAAGCCACCAGTGACCAGGCTAATGGGCCCCTGAGCATGCCCACGGTGAACTGGCTGTTTCCAAAACCTGCAGTCTCACAGGCTGTGATGCATTCCTGACTCCTGGGTGGATGATACACACAGCTGTCTTAGAATATTCTCACTCTGATTTCAGACCTCTGTGTTAAGAAATAACTTCCCAGAAAAATATATATTCAATGGACATTTTGCTTCCTTTTTTTTTTTTTCAGAAATCAGAGCAAATTATGTCCTTTTCTCAGTAGCTTTCTCTCAACACAAGAAAACAGTAGTCTGGGGTATTTGTGCAGACAGACTTGGCAGCCTTCTCATGTTTACATGGGCTGTAAGAAGTCCTTCCAACTTGAGGCTTAATTCCTTATTAGATAAAAAATGGAAATGTTCTCTGAAGAGGGATAGTTTGAGAACCCAGTCAGCCCCTGTAGTGCGATGCTATGAACAACCACCATGTCCTGCTGAAAGGCTTTGTCTTCACAAAGCAGGGGATATTTGGCTGGGGTAAAACACAGGACTGCCCCAGCTATTGAGCTGCAAGGCTGCTGCTGGCTTGTGTGTGGCTGCCCTGAGGGAGAGAGACA
>VZTZ01027325.1:76765-138805 GCA_013400955.1 Drymodes brunneopygia
GAGGGAGAGAGGAGAGGACAGGACAGGACAGGACAGGACAGGACAGGACAGGACAGGACAGGAAGAAGGAGTAGAGCCCATATGAATAATTTCCTCTTTCATAGGAGATTCCCTTATCATACATCTGAATCATCCCTGCAAAGTTCCTTGGGTTTGGTGCTACTGAAAATCTGAAGTAACCCCATAAATGGCAAAGGGCCCAGGATCTCTGCTGCTTTATGTCCTGCAGATAATCACCTTCTACCCTGCAAGGTGCATGAAGAATTGTCCCAGAGCAGGGCTGTAGCATCTAGCACTCATTTCTTTCAGGTATAGCTCACTGTGCAAAATGCAATGCAGGGGAGAAGCCTTCCCAGAGGAGTTGTTCAGGTGTAAAACTGGTCCAAGAGAAAGCTGGCTCAAGCCATACAGATTTAAATTAGAATGAAAGGGTTATGAATACAAAATGACTTTTCAAATGAATGGCTCAGAAAATCTCACCTTCCATAAGGTTTACTCATCCTTTATCCTTAGGGAATAGATTTTATTATTTCTGATAATAATCCCTCTGTTAAGGGAGATGGCGAGGTAGACAGGGAGAAGGGAATTTAAAAAGGGAAGAAGGAGATAATTGTTTTCTTGTTCTCTTGCCTGAAGAAAACTTCTTCATTTTGTTTTTCTACTATAGACAATGGAAAGGCTGCAGAAATCAGAAGTTGCTTTTAGTGTTTTTTTTCCCTTCTACACCAAACCTTACACTATAATTGGAGAAAAACTAAATTAGCAGTTTTTCATTAATAAGATCTATGGTTGCATTTAATAGGTTTAATAAATTGTGTCTCACGAAAGGAATACTAAATTTACTGACAGAAAAACAACACAACTTTGTTCTCAGAGACTTTCTTCTTCAAAGGTCATTGATCTTTTTGACTGTATTTCCTTTGTGCTGTGTCTTCAGAGACAGATAACATGGGGGGAAGGGGCAGGAGCCAACATTCTTGTCAACTTGGCAAAATTTTGTTACAATATTTATTTTACTGAAGGTGACTTCTTGCTTCTTTAACTAAGAGATTTAATTCCATGAAAAACCCCACAGACAGTTATGGATCTTAGTAGCAACCACAGGAAATGTCTGCTCTTTTTTCTTTGTAAATCAATGCAAAGAGAAGAAAAAGAGACCTGGGTTTGGATATTAACCATTCTTAAAAGTCTAATCACTTCATTTTGGTTACTGCTTGAGATAAGCACTTTCCTGAAAACAAAAGCCAGATAATTGATGAACAGAAAAGTAGGCCTAGGTTCTTGTTAAAGCCACAGAGGTGAAGTTAAGATATGTTATCCTAAATTTCTATTCCAGTGCATCCTCCTGGAGGCTGGCAAGTCTGCACATTTCAGAATGCCTCAGACCAGGGCATCACATGTCTGTGTCCACACTTGAAAGTAGGTGAGTTCATGTCCATGAAATTTATCAGTTGTTGTTTTGTGGATCACATAGAAGCATCAGGCCTGTTCTCCAGGAATAGCAGTTTTACTCACTTGTGTTTGGTCAAACTCTCACTCCTCTTGGACTTCCATGGACTGTCTAATTTATTTGGGGGATACCCCTCAGACAGTGGCTAAATTGCCATGGTGCTGTATTTATCTGGTAGGCATTTGGGAACCTTTTGAAATTACCAGTCCTCTCTTAGCGGACTACCACTATTGCTTTTGGTTTGTTTGTTTTGGTTTTTTTTTTTTTGACAACAGACTTCCTTACTCATGCACAATATTTTTAATGTTAGTTATTTTCATTCTTTTTCCCTTCAGACCATGGATAAGTGGCCCTTTTTGATGTTCAGGGTTGTTTGAATGTTGAATAAATTTTGCACACATAATTAAGTTCTTTCTCTGTGATTCACTTTTTACTTCAAATTTTGTTTTCAAAATGCTGGTAGTAGTTTATGAGTTTTGGTTGTTTTTTTGGTTTTTTCTTGGGGTTTTTTTGTTTTGTTTTGTTTTTTTGTTGTTGTTGTTTTTTTGGGGGGGTGTGGGTTTGTTTTTTTTTTTTTTGGTTGGTTGGTTGGTTTGTTTTTGGGTTTTTTGGGGGCGTTTTTTATTGGGTTTTTTTTATTATTTTGGTTTTATTTTGTTGCCAAGATATACCAAGCAGCCTATTTATTCTAAATGACATTGATCTTATCCCAAAAAGTTTCTTCTTCTGTAAACCCTTTTCTCCACCACAGACAGGAATTACCCTGGGGACATTACAGAGACCTGTAAAATACCCTCAAGGAACAGGTTGACTGCTTCATTCTGCTAATTCAACAGCCCCAAGTCTCTAGGCAAGTCTGCACAACAAGCAGCAACAGTTTTGGCATAGGGAGGAGTGAAAATGCAGAATTCAGTGCACCTCATTCACCCTGTGTTTGCCTTCCCACCCAGGAATGGCAGGTGACACAATGTGACATTAATTCTGCTGGTCTTGGAGAGACTCCTTCGTGTTTTGGGCTCTGTGAGGGAGCTGAGGACGGACTAATCTATTCTTTCACCAATAAGTTTAATTGCAGCCATTTCTTGTCATTACTCAGTTAATTCTCAAAAGCTAAACATAGGTTCAGTTCTTCACACCACCATTCAAAATATCAAAGAGATCTGAAAGAGAATGCCCATCTCTTCCAACAGAAACATCTACCAGGTAATCATCTGCATCTGAACAAGCAGCCACACTTCCCGTGCAGCCAGAGAGAAGCAGCAAGAGGTGATTCATCTCCTAAAGTAGAGAGCTAAAATAGACCAGATGATTCAGATCCCCTGTGTACTTATTTCTCTTCATTGACTGTGCTTGGAGCTAGCTCAGACAGAGGTGTACACACATTGCAGTGTATAAAGGTGGGTGAAAGAGGTCTCCCCAAAAGGATTTTAAATGGGGTGGGCTTAGACCTTATTACTGATTCATTAACTATATTTTAGATAAGTTTCCTGAGTTTGGGGCTAGACTTTTATCGTTTGGGTCATCTGGCTTTCTTATAAATCTAACACATTTACTAGTTATGAAAAGGAAGTTTAGATTTTCCTCTCTGGTTAAACATAAACAGCAACAATTCAAATTTCCTTTTATTCAGAGATTCTTTCCCCATGGGAAAGAATTCCATGTTTCTGACTAAATACCTTGCCATGGGGCTGAAGTGTCCAGTAGCCCAGACAGCCTTTTGTGTAGACAAAATTTACACATTATTAGTTCTTGTCTCATCTTTGGCTGAATATTCTTTTATAACAGAGATGTTACAGTTGGATATTTCATTTGCACGCTTAAGGTTCTCTTGTCATACATGTACTTGTGCTCACACTTGTGCCCCTGCTTCTCCAAGTCTACATCAGTCAAATTCCAAGACATCTGTTTTGGTAAGCTGGTTTCTCCAATTAGTCTCTTGGAATTATCTGTATCAAAATTGTCACTGTCTCACATTACAAAAGATAAGAATATAATCAGGTGTGTAACTTCTCCGTTTCAAGGATTCACATCACCTGGCAACCAGTTAAGTGGAGGGTGCTTCCTGCACCAGCTGTTCAGGTTTTTTTCTGGACGCATCTTTTAAAAGAATATGGAGTAGCAAAGCAGAGATCAGGATCTGTTACCTGTCCTTTTGTAATTCATTCTCATTTCCTAAAGCACCTGCCCTTTGTGAAGGACACAATCCAGCTTCTCCTCCGCTGGAAGCTGTGTTTGGTGAGATGGCTGCTGATTCGGGCTCTCCTGGAGCACTTTGAACTGCAAATGCTCTGATAAGGCACCTCTCTCAAGGAGACTTTGGTGGGAAAAGCATAAGGATCCCTCCAAGGGCAGCTCAACAATAAGACCATTAAATCTAAAGTATTACAACTAGGTCAGGGGGAATAAGGTCAGAGATGCAAGGCTGTTGTAGAGCACGATGAATGTGAATGAGAGCTGAGACGCTGCAGACAGTGGTGATAAAGGCACATTATCAGAACTAGTTTGTCACACAAACTAGTTGACACATCTCAAGGGTCAGTCTGGATATTTCAAGCATGAAAACTTGCTGAATGGACAGTACACTGATGATATAGCACAAGGCTGCAAAAGATGCTTAATGATAGTTGGGTAGAGTGCGTTGTCTTATATATGGTTGGAGGTCTCAGTATGGAAGATCTACAGACACATACTCACATCAGAGTCACACAAGGGAAAAAAATACAAAGGGAAAAGCTAAAGCAAGCCCTCCTGCTAAAGCCATAAAATGCACTGGTAACATTTTCTCTGAAAGAGAAAGGACTTTTTTCCAAAGCCATTTTTCCAAGCTGTGTGGAGGCAGATGAGGAGATGGAAAGGGGTAGAGAAGCAGATCATGTTCTTGTTAGCTTAATGATTTATGTCTAAGTTTGTTTGTCTTTGGTGTGATTAATTGCTTCCAATTATCTGCTTCCACATAGTCAGTTCTGTACAGAAAAGATGCATCATTGTGGGTGGGATCTCTTATGTTTGGATGAATCAACCCTGAAAATGTCCCAGTGATCTTGTGTCTGACAAATGGGACAGATTATTAGAAACTAAATCTGGGAAGGGAGAGAAGCAATCTGGGAGGGAGAGAGACACAGGAGGCCAGCCAGATTTTAACTTTTTTAATCAGAATATGCTGATTTTGTGTGTGGTCCTAATGCTTGTATACCTTTTCCCACTCCCTACTCCTTGTTTTATTTATTGCACATGCCAAAAGCACAACTGCCTCATATCCAGATTATAAACATGGGAAAGGGCAGCTGATTAACTGGAGTAAACTGGAGCCTGGTCTTGAACCAGGGTACGCACAAGCTGTGCTCTCACCCTCCTTGCATGGCAGAGCCTGTTATTGCTGAACTCTGGGGTCTGGGAAACAGCAGTCATGGGAAGATGAGGGAAGTCAGGTGCCATTGTAGTGGTGTGCAGGGAATTTCATGGAATCACAGAACCACAGAATCATTAAGGTTGGAAAAAACTCCAATATCATCAAATCCAACCTTTGACAAACACCACAGCAGCTAAACCATAGCACCAAGCACCACATCCAGTTGTTTCTTGAACATTTTCTATTTGCACAGCTAGGCCAGACCAGTGTCTTGCTTGGGTTTGTTCTTCAGTGGACAGGAAGGAAATGTTGATGAAATTCCAAAGTGGGGGTTTCTTTCAGAAACTTGAGACCTTGTAGAAATAAAGAGGTGAGTTTGCAAAATGTCTGCTTTGTTTCTCATGGCCTGCTGAAGGAGGGGGAAAGGAGTGATGTATCTTTGCTGATTTCTGCGTTTCTTATGCTTTGAGTATGTCCTGAGAGGTGAGGAGGATTAAGCACTGTTGCAGTCACTATGTCTTTTTCTTCTGGAATTTTCTCAGTATTTCACTGTTGCTTCTGGCTTTTCCACTGACCTACATTTATCTTTGCTTTTTCCCTTCTGCTAGGAATGTAACAACACTTCCCTGGATGCCTTTTTTCCTTCACCCATCCAACCTTCCCTCAAGGTGCTGCTCATTCGCTTGTATTTTATCAGATACTATTAACCACAAAAATTCACCATGAACTGGGGATTTTTCACTTTCTTTCTATCAGGGAGGTGCATCTGTAATGTAACAGGATTGTATGTCAGGTGTGATAAGGAGACTAGAACTTCTCTGTTTCAATTCCAAATGCCAAATTGTTATAGGCCAAATTCTAACTCTGATAGAAAGATGCTTGGATGCAACTCAGGGTAAAATTTAGCCTGTAGTATAACCTTCCTGTCAGAGACAACAATTTACTACCTAGTTTGTGGATAGCATGAAATTAAGCAGAACGACTATCCTAAACTGTAATAAAATCTATTGGCATCCAAACTATGTATTATGCATATGTAGTCTATTATCCTGAGGCAAAAATGCACAGAGGTTTGACAGCAACCTAATGAAGGAATGCAAAAGAAATAGGATTTAAATAAAAATCTGCAAAAGGACAGAAAATGTACCTGATGGCCAAAGGGCTTCTTCTCTTTAAGATCTGTTTCAAGCAAGTGCAACTCTGGGAGCAGAAGAGGAGTTATGGGAGTGTGATGAGGAAGATTAGGGGGAAATGAATGAGTGTGATTGAGAAGGATGAAGATTTTTGTTAGGAATTGGGTGCCAGGACTGCAGGAGATGACACTGCAGAAGCAGTGAGAACACAGAATGAGTCCATGTGAGAGGGTGGGGAGAAGAGAGGAACTGCTGATCTTCCACACTGAGGGCAGCAGTGAGGTGATGAAGGGAGTCAATGCTCCTGGTGAGCAGGACAGGCCATCAGTTTAAGGAAATCCTGTCTGGTAATTTTGCCAGTTGTGACCACAAGGAATCACTGCAGCGACTCCTCCTTTGGCAGCCAGCTGGCTTTGGGGATGGACCCTGAGCTGACAAAAAGGCTGCATTAAAGAATGGAAACAACACCTGGCTAGGCAATGAGAGATTGACCAGCTCCCACCAGACTGAGGGCAGAAACAAGCATCCACATCCTGTGGATCTCTTGGAAGATGTATTTGCAGGCCCTCACCAGAATGCAGCCTGTCACCTTAAGAAGATTATTTTTTTCATTTTTGTCTTTGAACTGTTAGCAATAGAGCAACAGGAAAAGTGTTGAGATCCCATCTTGAAGAGAAAAGACTATCAGTCTAGTCTCAAGGAATGTGAGTTTTCTTCCTTTATTAACAAAACCTGCTCTAGCTAATCATTTTTAGCCATCTAACTTACTTATTTAAAAGTTAGCAACCATGAAAATTACCATCCTTAATCTAAAATGTGTCAACATGCTGAAACCTACTGGGATTTTGCAATTTATTTTTAATGTGTAAATTGTCTTCGAGAATTAAGGGTACTATGATGTTCATAAAAAGCATGTTTTTACTATCACTGGAGAAATAGAGCTAAATAATAAATTAAAGCCTTTCTACAAAAGCATTAACTTTTTTGCATACATTTGTTTGTAAAGCTCCCTTATTTGTAAGCAGTGATAAAAAATATTCTGCACACTTTCTTTTTTGATAGTAAGATGAGAAAAACATAATAGGAAAGTAAAATTAAATTATATTTCATTACTGATGACAACCTGAATAAAACATGCAAAGAGCATTATCAGGCTTCAAGAACTTCTGGCACCTTGACAACAAACAGAACAAATCTATATCCACTTAAAAGCTCCCACACATTAAAGCACCCCAAAATAATAATCTCTCTTTCTGTAGCTACAAACTAGATGAACTGGCAGTGAACAAAAGGAAAGCATTTCCTCTTGAATTTTTCATAAGAGCTGTATTTCAAAAGAAGCATATCACATAGCTTCCCTTACTTCATTTCATACCAGGGCACACCATGATGCTGCACTTAAAATGCTCAGAAACCTCTCTGGGGCAAAGAGTCCCTGGGCATCCAATTTCAATCACCCCCAGTCTTCATCAAGACTAATCTAGATCAGGAATAAACAATGTACAAAGACAGGGCCTTCTGACTGATACATGAGCCTTTGCTTGCCCTGAAAGCAACATGGGGTGCAGCATAGAGACAAAAGTTAGTCCTCCAGGCAGCTCAAAACTTTGATGTGGCCTCCACTGTGCTCCCAAAAAAAGCTTTCCTCCTTTTTAGACACAGTTTTAAGGGTTGGACGGAGGATCCTTCCACTCTGCTCAGTACTGATGCCACAAACTGAGAGTGCTGTGTCCAGTGCTGAGCTCCCCAGGACAAGAGAGCTTTGTGTGTCCTGGAGCAGGTCCAGGGAGGGGTTACAAAGATATTTAAGGGACTGGATCATCTGCCACACAAGAAGAGGTTGTAAGAGAAGGGATGGCTCAACCAGAGGAGGGAAGACTGAGAGGGAATCTGATCCATGTGTACGGGTACCTGACTGGGGAGTGTGGGGGCTGTAATCAGAGGGAGCCAGGCTCTTCTCAGTGCTACTCACTGAAAGGACAAGAGGCAGTGGGCACAAGTTGACACACAGGAAAGAAAAAAAAACATTTTTAGTGTGAGGATGACTAAAACTGAAATGTTATGCCCAGAGATGTAGAATCTCAGGCCCTGGATATATCCAAAACCCAGCTGGGCATAGCCCTGAACAAGCTGGTTTAGTTAACCCTGATTTGAGCAGGGGGTGGGCTGGATGATCTCCAGAGGTCACTTCCAACCTCAGCAATTGTGTGATACCAAAGTAGCAAGGACTGTAGCAGCTGTTTTCCTGTAGAGTGTGGCCCATCATGCAGAGAAACTGTTCTGGGAGTGCAGTAGCTCTGAAAAATACACCTTACCCCAAGAGCTGCTGGGCTCAGTACAGTGGTGGTGGTGAGAACTCTGCTGTTTTCTATAAATTCCAAAAGTACTTCAGAAGATTGTAAAATCCTCTGAGCAGAGATCCTGCTTTGCTTTGTAGACTCTGCCCATTTTTCAGAGTCATCCAGGCACGTGTTGTGCTGCAATAAATAATGGATGGCCAGAGAGACACAGAACGAGCAAAAATCACAAAGCAAATCTGGAACCTTCAGTGTCCTTGCCAGAATCTCTTTTAGGACAAAAACAAAACAGCTCCAGCAGGGGTCAGTTAAGGAAAACTTTAATTTTGTTGAAAGATTTGCTTTGACTTAGAGTGTAACTTTGAAAGAAAAATAATAGGCTTTTGTTGTGTTTAGGAGATTCAAATATAAGCATTATTTTAAAAGAAATAAAGACACATATCCTCAAAATATTAGTTACTATTTTTTCAAGTCCTTAAAAAGGTTCAGTCACTGTAAAAGTGAACAGAAAAGATTATTATTCCATTTCAATGTTCCTAATCTGGGTTTATAGAAAAGTTAGAGAGGTTTCAATTAAATTAAACAGTCCCAGAAGGTTGTTTCAAACAATGAAAGCTTTCTTCTTCCCTTTCACCTTTCTTCTGGCTTTCTTGGCTGCTTACAATGTTTTAACTCTTCCTTAAACTTCTCTGTGGGCCCCACTGTCCATGTTAAGGCCTCATAACATCCTATAGTGATTTTGATCACAGCAGAGGGCCCTCAATGAGACAACACAAAAATTTACATCTCTTAAGAACTGAGTATTCCTGTGGAGTATCCAAAATAGTGCACAGCCAACGTTACAGTCTAACTGATCAACCTTTGAGTCTTTAAACAGAAAACTAAAAAAATGAGGATGTGAAATCAGGAATACATCTAAATAGGAGGATGTATGACCCACACACAGCTGTCTTCACTGATAACTTCTCTTTCCCTCTTTGAGTATTTATCTTCCTGATTATTTATTTTGCTGTATTGGGTTTGTGTGGCAAGGATTTATGGGAGAGGCAGGGTGATTTCTGTGAGAAGCTGCCAGAAGAATCCCCCATGTCCAGTAGAGCCAATTCTTCAAGATGGATCTGCCACTGGCCAAGGGTGAGCCTGCCAGGAATGATAGCAATGCCTCTGTGCTAACATATTTAAGAAGGAAAACCAAGTTATTGTGCAGTTTGCAATTACAGCCAGGGAAGAGCAGAGTCCCTGAGAAGAGGAAGAGAGGGAGTCCCTGTTTCCCTGCACACTGTGGGAGGAAGTAGAGCTGGGAAGGAGCGAGGGGTGGGGAGAATGTGTTTTTGCTCTGATTTTGTTACTAATAAATTCAATCAATATCCCCAAGCTGAGCCTGTTTTTCCAGTGATGGTATTTGATGAGTGATCTATCCTGGTCTTTGATCCATGAATCCTTGATTTTATTTTCCCTCCCCAGTCCAGCTGTGGAAGGGAGTGATAGAGAGGCATTGGTGGTGCCTGGTGTCCAGACAGGGTCAGCCCGCTAGAGGGGACTGTCTTTGTGAGAGGGACACCGCACTGGAGCAGGAGAAGGGTGTGAAGAGTCCTGTTCCCAAGGAGGAAGGAGCAGCTAAGGCAACATACAATGAACTGACTGCAGCCCCCATTCCCAGTCCCCCAGTGCCTCTAATGGGGAGAAGGTAGAGAATTTGGGAGTGGAGTTGAGCCTGGGGAGAAGTGAAGGGTGGGGGAAAAGTGTTTCTAAGATTTGGTTTGTATTTCTTATTATCTGATTTCTTTTGTAATAAATTAAGGAAATTTCCCCAAGTGGAGTCCGTAACTGATGAGTGATCTCCTGCTGTCCTTATCTCACCCCTTGAGCCTTTCTTTATCTTTTCTCTTGCCTGTCCAGATGGGGAGAGGAGTGACAGAGCAGTTTAGCTGCTCATCTGGTGTCCAGCCATGGTCAACCAACCACATTTGTTATGAGTCTACAATGCATCTCCTTTAAGGAAAGGCCTTTTGTGTGCAAAACTTAGCACAGCAGTAGCCTGACAAAGCAGCAAATAAGATGTGAGCATGAGAGAAAATGTGAAAATGGATCATAATTATCTGAGTTAAGAGATTTGGAAAATATGGATAGGATTTGTTACTGGTGAGGCCACACCTCAAGTACTGAGGCCAGTTCTGTGCTACTCACAACAGTAAAGACATTGAGGTGCAGGAGTGAGCCCAGAGCAGGACAATGGAGCTGGGAAGGGTCTGGAGCACAAGGCTGATGAGGAGCAGCTGGGGGAGATGGGGGTGCTCAGTCTGGAAAAAAGGAGGCTCAGGAAGAACCTTATCACCCTCTACAGCTCCCAGAGAACAGGTATTAGACACGTGGGGGTCAGTCTCTTCTCCCACGGAGGATTTGGCCAAAAAATTGGATATTAGGAAAAATTTCTTCACCAAAAGGGTTGTCAAGCATTGGAATAGGCTTCCCAGGGAAGTGGTGGAGTCACCATCACTGGAGTTATTTAAAAGATGGGTAAATGTAGTGCTGAGGGACATGGTGAACATGGGGTTGTTCAGTTGAGTTCAAGTGTTGGGTTAATGTTCAGATTTTAAGATCCTGGGGGTCTTTTTCCAACAAAATGATTCTATGATTCTATCAAAACAGAACAAAACAGGATCTGCAAATTCACAAAATCCATAAAATAACTATCAATACTACATGAGAGAAGAACAATTCAGAAAGGCCAATTCTAAGAAAGATAACAATAAAAACTATTGTTGTGCTTGCAAAGAGACATGGCAGAAAAATAGGTGAGTGTTATCATAAACATCATTCTCCGTACCTCACATTTAAGTGTGAAAAAAAATACCATCAAAAGAGTTACCCAAAAGCATATGTTAAAATCCTTAAGTAATAAATGAACAGTAAGAATGATGAATAAAACTAGAAATTCATATCTTGATATGCAATATAGAGAGGAATAAGCAACAAGAGGATGAGAATGATTTAGAATATCACTTAAGAGTATAAGTAATAGGATGAAAGGAAGCTCAAGGTAGTAAAAAATGACAGTAATTCAAACAAATACTGATGATTTGATATTTTGAGGAAACATCTTCCCAGAGGAATGGAGAAACCATGTGAAAATTCGCAGAACATAAATAAATGTGCAACAGGGAACTCCTGTACTGTTGGAGAGATATATGTATTTATTTGTCCATGCTATCTATTTATTACAGTGCTTTGGCTGAAGAAACAACAGGCAAGTCTTTCTTTCCTCATGTGGCAAAAGCAGGTGCTGCTGTAAACAGCATTAGACTGCCACTGGCAGATTAGCACCTGAGACATGTAGCCCAAAAGCAGGACAGAAATGATGGATCTAGGAAGTGATTGATTTTTGAACCAATGTGTGCTGGAAAACCTGCTAGGAATAATATAAGCAGATATGTGGTCATGACCAATGACAGGAGAAGGATCAGTAAATAATAAATTGAGCTCCCAGGATCAAGCAATAAAGGTGTTAAACAGCCTGGCAGGCTTTCCCAGGGCAATACATCACAATGAGAGTTTAGGCAGAGTTTTGGAGGCTGACAATTTTTTATTTTGCTTCTTTTTTGTTTTACTTGAAAATGTAATGTACAAATCCATATTTCCAGAGAAATCTCTGTGTATGTTTTAAAACATAAATTGAGCATTTTCTCTGATTAAAAAATAGCCTAAAGAACTGAAGGTCAGAGTGACTGTCGAGTACCTGCTCCCATATCACCAGTTCTAATTTGATCACATTTACAATGTCATAATCAGAAGGAATATTTAGGATTGCCCACAGAGCCCCTCAGCTCTGATCCTCCCCTTCCACCATCTATTACCTCCACTCTTTGGTGGCTATCAAGAGACTGTCAATGACTTCATCCATTTTGGGGTAAAACTTGTGTGAAGAAATAGATTTTGTACTGAGACAGCCAGCTCTGATTTTTGGCATTCGATTGCACCGTGGTCTGGCCCCCTTTCAGGAATGCTCCTGTTCCCCAAATTTTTGTTCTGTGGATTTCTGAATGGAATCCCAATTTCAGCCAGTGTTGGTTTTTAGATAAGAACAGGTAACCATGGCTGTTGCTTTGATTTATTGAATCAGTGGAAGATATTGTGTCTTCAAAGAGATTTATGGTTGATGGAAGCCTGTTCTTCCTTTGGGATTTCTCCTCTAAATGGATACAGAAGTTAAGAGTCACTAGCACAGGGTAAAGAACAGTAACTCACACTACTGGTGAGTCAGATTTCATCTGGCCCTGCACAGCTGCTTGAATTTCAATATATCCAATGACCTCCAGGTCCAACAAAACAGGGGAGTTTGAGCCCCACTGTGTCCAGAAGTTCCTTTCAGTGCTAGCTTGGGTGCACCTAAATTTCTTCATAGGTCAGCACACACTTAGTGGATGAGGCAGAGGTGATGAATCAATATCCTGCTCCCATTTTACAGCTGTTAACTGGAGGATTAAGATCATCACTATGCTCATTCCTGCTTCTTTGCTGAGTCTGACCCATACCTAATCTCAGCCTCTGTCTTCACGTGCTGCTGTGTCTTTGGATCTTTGTGAGACAAATAAAGACTTAAATTAGGGTTTAGGTACTCATAGACATAAAAGCCCAATAAAACATAACTGAAAACTGGAACTTAATTTTCATAGGGGCCTGACAATCCCAGTTTCAGTAAAACTAGGAGGAGCTATTTTAACTAACCCTATATAGGCAAGTCAGGAAATTATTTGATAGCACTCACACCAAGAAGATGGCCCATCTTGTCCAGCCCACTGCCTATATTAAATAGTACAGTGTTTATGGAAGTTCATTCTTGCCATAAAGACACTCCATTCTTTGACAACTTTTGAGGTTATCTTCGACAAAGATCCATCAGGAATAGACTAGACAGAACTGAAAGCTCCACAGAGCACAGGAAATAAATAGGTAAGTTCTGGATGTTTTTCTCCTGTCCTGTTTTTTATTATGAACCCAACAAACTGTACCTGAAAATCAGAGAATTCAGCTGCTCCACAGAAAGGCAAACCAGCAGGAGCTTAGCAGAGAGCATTCATGGAATTTAGGGACTGGAGGCCAATATTTTAAGAAGTAAGAGCAAATAAAAGCATTAGGGGATTGGAAAATAAAGCTACACACATTGTAATATAGCCACAGGTATCTGGGCCTATAATAAGTTTTTCAGCTTTTTCCATTAGATGTTTTTTTGTGTCATTTAAGACCCTTCAAAACTTAATTACTACCAAGTTAATGATGGTGGTACATGGTCAGTGTTAAAGCTGGGGTCACTTATCAATAACAAGGTGAGATAAAGGCAATCAAATTTTCCTCCTCTTTAGGGTTTGCTAGTGACCAAAGACAAATATGTTGATCCCAATTCATTTCCAAAATGAAAGCGGAAACAACACAGACAGCATTAAAAATCCCTTTGCTACCAGGCAAAGTACAAAGACCAAAGATGAATTTTAGCTATTTTCCATCTTTTCCCGGCCAAAGTGGAGACTTATTGACAGGCATGTCTGAAAAAGCTTCTCTTGCTGCTGCTTACTACTCTTGATTTCATAAGAAGGAACTTCAATCTTAAGGGCTGTCAGCTTGGCACCTGTAATGAGCATAATATTCATTTCAAAAGGAAAACTACCAGAAAAAGCTAAATGACAGGCTAAACTGCATCTCTACAAGCAGAACTGCTGATCTCCCAAGATAATGTTCCCAGCCCACATACCCCTCACACTACCAGGTGCTGTTGCTTCTTTTTTTCCCCCCTCCCAGTCTTCCTCATTCCATTTCCTTGGCAGAAATTCCACTGTGGATGCTGGCAATAGACTTGCCTTGATGCTGCTCATCATAATCCCCGGTGACAGCTTATTATCTCATTATCAACATTAATAATGAACGTGTGTTTCTCTGAATGTGCAATGTGAGAATCAAATATATNAGACTCAAAGCAGTGTGAGGGAAGGACACAATTGGCATGCAGAGCCAGGCCTGGTTGAGAGCCATGACAGAGAGTTCTGGTGTGCCTCTGGGCAAGCCGTTTGACCCCATGCACACCTTTCTCCTCATTCTTCAAATCCCTCTTGCACCTTTAAGGAATGATTTAAGTTTGGTGTGCTACATGCTGCAATGTTTTAATATGTGGTCTTAGTTTTCATAGGAACAACTACAAACTGAGAAGTACAGGAATAAATAATCTGATATTTGTGTTTCTGAAGAAATGTATTTAAGAATAACTAATGGTTTACTTTTCCCTTTCACACTGTCTAATAATAAATGTGACTTTCCAAAGAAAATCAACTTTTATTTTTATCCCAATGTGTTGGGTTTTTTTTTAATTTGAAAGTTCCTGGTTTCGAATGAATGAAAGTATTTTAGTATAACCTCAAGTATCAAAAGCTGACACATTATTAAAGCCAATTTCATAGATGAAATAAAAAAAGAACATTCTCATCACAAAATAAAAACTGGGCATACTAGCAGGTCTTAAAAAAACTAATTTCTGGTTTTAATTTCAGAGAATATTTTTGTTGCTATTTCAATTTCAAGTAGCCAGAGCTGTAAAGCTTTTAGAACAGCCTATTAAAAAAAAATAGTGGTCAAAAGGAGCACTCCTTTAATGGACATTGGAGACTACAGCTCATTTGGCTTTACTGGGATGCAAGACTTGCTGGTGGAAATAAATGCATATTCACAGTAAGGGATGGTGGAACTCCTCAAACACTGTTACTGAGGAAAACTAATTCATCTTTGCCAAAGATTTACTCCTGCCCAAAGATGGGAGACAGTGTTAACAAAACCACACCTACTTGGGAGAGTAGCCAGCAATGTCCTTACACCTCAGGCTAAATTTCACAAGAAAGAACCAAATTAACAAAATCTGCAGCAGGCCAGAGTATCTGAAAATAGTTCCATTTGCTTTCTAATGGAGATTGATTGCAGATACATTAATCTTAGCAACTGTATTCTGACCTCAGTCTATCCTGGTTGTCAAATATTATGCAGAGAACATGAATTAAAAAAAAAAAAAATAAAAAAAAAAAAAAAAAAAAAAAAGTCTAAACTCATGGAGAATGTCTAGAAAACATTCAAATTAAGACCAGAAAATGTCACTCTGACAGCTCTGTGTGTCCTTAAGCATTTCCCAAAACAACTTCTTGTATGGAACAGCTCTTGCATAAAGTTTAAAAAAACGAGACAATTGAGTGTACTGTGTAGAAAGGAGCCTAGTCCAGAAAGAAAGGTCTATGTATGCTTAAAATATCATGGATCATCAAAATGGAATGGCAGACGTTCAAAACAGAGAATACACACATGGAATGCCAGCACCAAGTGTTTAATCTGTTCTCCCATGGGAAAATAAAAAGCAACAAGTGCTTCAAAGTACAGCAGAAACACTTTTTTAAGCATAAATGCTGTGTTGTTTAGTCCTTCACTGAAATATAAACTCAGCAGCTCCAGTTTCATTTGAAAGATGACAAAAGCAATAGAAGTTGTTCAATTTACTGAGCTAAAAAGTCAGGAAGGCAAAACTCTTTTCCTCAGCCCAGATCTCTTCCCCACCCCTTCCCTTTTGAATTCACTCTAATTTTGAAGCCGTAGTCATCCTTTGAAACTGAATCTACATGAAAGTTAGACAAGCTCAAGTGAATCTCGTGAAGAAAGGACTGAATATAAACAAAACATTACTTTGAAGTTGCTGTTTTTCTTGCTGAAGAACATTCCTCCTCTAAACTGTAACTCAATTCTGAAACTGTTTTCAGAAAAGAAGTGTCTTCAGAAATATGTCAGAATGGAGACTATCCCACTTATAAAAATTATACATAAATTTATCAGAAAGCATCGATATGGACAAGCAGCTGTAATTAGGAAGGTGTCTAATGAAGACATATCTTAAGAATCCTTGCTCTGGGGAGTTTAATTCGTTTGGAAGAGATCTCCAAGCAATGGGATTAGAAAAAAAGTAACAAAGATTGTTGTCTTGGACTTTGTCTCCAATAACATGTACAAGCTTCTGTTTCCCTTTAAGTTCCTAAATATTAAAAAAAAAACACCCCTGAAATTATACTCCTTGCATGGGAGTTTGCATGGAAGTGTCCCCTTTATGGGATATTTAAAGCAGTTTTAGCTGTTAAAACTAACTTGGCATCCCAGCATAGGTACATCCAGGGCAGCTACCCAAAGCAGAGACTTGATGTCCTACAGAACAGAACCATTCTCCTCTGGCACATAACCAACTCCCACAATGTGTCACCGTCTCTCTTCTCTTCCTTTAGAGAACTGGAGAATTCCCAAAAATATTTCCTGCATAGTTGTCTCCTTCTGCTCCTCTCTAAGATCCTTGGAAGACTGGTTTCGAACTCACTGTCAGTGTCCTCCCACCAATGTCAGAATCATGTTCATTCATGTGATGATTTGTCTGTATCCTCACACCTGGAAAGCTTCAGACTGAAACTCAGACTGGCTGAAAGCTGTGTGCTTTATTTAGTCTTCATATCTTGCCATAAACTTTCTTTAAATCAGACTTTTCAGCACCTTGTTTAGACAGTAAGATCAGGACTGCAGAGCTTAAATTTTGCTGAAAAAAGACTAAGAAGAAAAACTACTGCATTATAAACTTGGTTAGATTGTCTGAATATCGCTCTATTATGAATATTAAATAACAAAGATAATAACCCTATTTTGCCAATTTCTGTTCTGCTTCATTCAGTTCATGCAGAGTGTATTGAGATCTCCATCCATCCATGAAACTCTGGAATGTCTTGGCTGGTATTACTATTAAGAAATGAAAAACTTCAAAAAATGCAATTCTTGCTAAGGGACATTTTATAAAAAACAAAATTAATCTAAAATTTTCCACCCCCTTGCCCAAGGATCACAATTGCTTAATCTGTGTCTCTGTCTATCCAGTTTTCTGTCTAAAGGTTCCCTCTTCTCTACTAGAAACAACAAGGTCCTGCACCTGGGTTGGGACAATCCCAAGCACAAATACAGGCTGGGGGATGAAGGGATTGAGAGCTGCCCTGAGGAGAAAGACTTAAAGGTGTGGATGGATAAGAAGCTCAACATGTCCCAGCAAAGTGCCCTTGCAGCCCAAAAAGCCAAACCTTCCCTGAGCTGCATTAAAAACCCTGTGGGCACCAGGTGATGGAGGGGATTCTCTCCTTCTACTCTGCTCTGCTGAGTGCTGCATCCAGCTCTGGGGTCCCCAACAAAGGAAGGACATGGACTTGTTGGGATGAGTCCAGAGGAAGTCACAAAGATAATCAGAGGGCTGGAATGCCTCTCCTGTGAAGACAGGCTGAGAGAGTTGGAGTTGTTTGGCCTCCAGAAGAGAAGGCTCCAGGGTGACCTTAGAGCATCTTCCAGTACCCAGAGGGATTACAGGAGAGCTGGAGAGGGACTTTTCACAAGTGGTGATAGGACAAGGGGGAATGGTCCAAACTGGAAGATTAGGTTTAGATTAGCTCTTAGGAAGAAATTCTTTCCTGTGAGGGTGGTGAGGCCCTGGCACAGGCTGCCCAGAGAAGCTGTGGATGCCCCATCCCTGGAAGTGTTCAATGTCAGGTTGGATGGGGCTCTGAGCAACCTGGTGTAGTGGAAGATGTTCCTGCCCATGGCAGGGGTGTTGGAACAAGTTCATCTCTCCTTCCAACCTAAGCCATTCTATGATTCTGTTATTTAGTTCATCTTAAAACCATCATCTAAACTCTTAGAGAAAGTAATTCCTAGTTTTGTTTGGCGCCTCACCCAGCTGTATTTTCCCAATTGTGGTTACAGAGTAAATGCACTCATATCTTTCCCTGCTGACTTGACTTTTCTTGGATCCCCATGGATCCATAAGTGCAGCTCTTATTCATCCACACAAACACAAACAGTTCTATGCAGCAGAACTCAGTCTTCAAGGAAAAATATAAATTATTTTGAAATTGCCTTGATTTGGTCTGGCAGTTCATTAGAGAAGTCCTCTCTGTAGCCAAGGGACATTCAGCAATAGCCTTATGTAGATCTGATGTTCTCTTTTAGGAAGTAAATTTTAGGTTTGGTGCAAGGCCTCAGATTAACATCTGGAGGAGATGTGTCTTAATTTTTCTGGCAGAGGACTATTGAGTCAGCAGAGCAAATTTTCTTGCAATAGTTTGTTCTGCAGTGAAAGTTTCTGTCTCTTTCTCCTCCTTTCTGTGGCCCAGTCAATCCAAGCATTGCCCTTCTGTGGCAGAAGGAGCACTTGCTCTGACTTTTGTTCTGTTGAAACTTGATTAATTAAATCCAATATTAACTTATGCATTTTGCATGAAAGAAAACCCTCAGTATTCATTAGAAAATACCAGCTTCTGATGATTGAAGTGTCCTAGATCTACAATGTCTGAGACAGGAAGTTTTGGAAGAGACTTAAAATCATCCGATCTTGGCACCAATCCTAATTCACACATAGCATGAATAACAGAAACTAACCTACTCACAAACCCCAGCTTAAGATTTGTTTCTTCTTTTGAACTGATGGAAATTATTTGTTTTCATCTCCCCTGGGACACAGCTCTAGCAGGATTTTCACAGTTACCAATCTCACCCATTCCATGTGAGCTACTATTAATTGATCCCTCTGAACTTGGTCTGTTTGGGAGTTTACTTCAGGCATTGATTTGTTTGTTGCCTTCATCAACATTATTTCAACACTGAGTTTTTTCTTCCAGATAATAAAGTGCTTGCAAGTTTTAAAGTCAATTATAGCCCTATGCATGGAACAGTTAATATCAACAAAAGGAACTCCAGATAATTTAAAGAGTAGCTCTGAACGTAATTTACAACATAACTCCCATATTTAGATTGACTGCATCTGGGGATGCTTAAATTTGAAACAGATGGTCAGGTGATTTGAAAATCACTCAAGGAAATCTCAAAATTAGCTCACAGCAACATGAAGGAATATTTTCTAGATTGAAAGGGGAAATAAAGATGGGGTTGTTGATTGGGCTGGAGAGTAAATGAGACTACAATAGATGTTTGGTTCTATAGACTGGAAAGAATCATTTTCTGGGTTATGAATACGATATTCACCATGATACATACTTAGTAAGAGAGAGACACATTCTGACAGGCAATGCTTAGTTTCAGACAGTTTAAAATCAGTGCCAATATAGAAACAGGAAATTTATCTTATAAATAAACATGACTAAATATATGAAGACTCCAGGAATTTGAAGTGACAGTTAAAGTGGCACCTTGTGGTTCATCATATTTGATCCCACTGTGTCAATGTCACAGTGGCAGCTGGTATTGAAAATTGCTAGTGGGGAAGAGGATAATAAGCTTCTCTCCTCATCCTTGCCACCTTTCCTAACCAAGTTATTTATATTTATGGTGGTTGGAAACTGGGACAGTGGTTTTGAAAGTAGAAAAAAGAAAGGATGTCTAGGTTCACTATACTCAGATCATGCCTTCGAGTAAAAAAAAGTTAAGACATTTTAGCAGCAGGTAGGGCAGAAAACAATAATATTTATTCCTCTATAGAAATGCCATTTTTCTCCCAAGTTCTGAGCTATGATCACCTGTCCAGCCCTGTCCTAAATTCACCCTGTCTTGTGTTGTACAATTTCATTGTCCTGTATAGTTGACTGCTTTGTGTAATGGAGAATGTGTCTCCAAATCCCTTCAGGCAGAGTCAAATCTCACTTTAGCTAAATGACCTTCTCAGATCTTGAGTTATTGGATGAGGAAAGAGGACAGCAATGCCTTCTCCTATTAGGTGTCTGAGTCTTCCCAGGAAATGTGTGGTTCTCCTAATAAACCTCACCTGGATGCTGAACATTCCCATGATTGGCCATCCTGAAAGTCAGGTGCTGCAATGTTTGCCATCAGAAGATTTGTTCTTCCTGCCCTCTTCACATTCTTACACTTGGGGCTGATTCTCAGCCTTTGGTAGCTCTGTGATTTCACACAGGGATGTCACAAATGAGGCACAAGAGTTTTGTGCAGTGTTACAGCTGGAGAAGGTACTTGGCAGCTGTGGCACTACTGACAAGGAACCCACCAGTTCTGATGAACCTGTTCAGCCAACTCCTCTGGATGAACCACCATTGATTCCTCCACTATTTATTTACTCTTTTATTTTACCCAGAGAGAGCCCTACATCTTCCCAGTTCAGCCTACACATCCTTCTCTCCATGCCCCAAAGTGAAACTCCTATGCAGAAATGTTGTGAACACAATTCAATGTTCATTATCAGCTTATCAAAAGCTTAGGTGGTGCATGTAACTTTCAGGAGACAAGGAGTTCCAATGACCCAGGGTACCACGAAACTTTTTCAAAACCTCCCATGAATCAGCCAAAGCCACATAAAATGGAGCTAGGTTGAGAGGACAATGCTTTCCAGCAATATCTGGAGATCAGGAATTCTAAACATATGAAATCTCCATCACTTTGCAGAAACATCAGCACAGGGCATAAACCTGGGTCTGAGTAAAACACACTTCTCTCTTAAAGGTGATACCTTTAACATTTGCAGCCTGACACCCTTAGCACCAACAACTTCCTAATGCCCTTTCTCATTAATCCTGTATTTATATTGAAATTTGGGCTGCAGCTGTTAGAAATGTGTAAGTTAACTTTTCATACTCTCCAAAATTTATTCATTTCATTGTAATATATATATGGCATTTCCACATCCATCAGTATTTGAAATCCAGTTTTTAAATTGTCCTATATATGCACATATATTTATAAGTTAATAAAAAGATGCCATTCCTACGATTTTTTCTACAATGAAATAGCCTGTGAGCAAATTACATTTTCTTTTTACTGTTTACTCAGCACAGTGAAAGAATATATTGACTGCTAAGTTTCTATGACTTTTCCCTAAGCATAAGAAAATGGACTCTCACTCTTATTAATTTCAAATATATTCCTTGTTGTTCCATAAATTGTCACTGCAGCTCTGACCTCTTTGCAGATTTACAGGTAGAAGGAATTAAGACACCTATTTATTTATTGTCATTTCCAAAACAGCTGTGCATCCTCATGCTCTTCACAAGAGTTTTATGCACTCTGGGTGTTTCAATTATAAAACCATGTGGCTGGCATATAAAAAAACAAAACCACTTCAAGAGCTGAATTTCTTAATTAGACAACTGGAGCCATTATAATTGCCTGTGATCTAGATATTGCTTCTATTAATCTTTTCCTTACTCTTCTTTAGTAACATGAGTTGTGCCACTAACTTAATTAAAACTGTACATATGAAAAGGGTACCATGTCACATGGTTCTCATTTCATTTCTTTAACTACCTGCTGCTGGTATGGTGAAGATCCTGTATAATCTGTCATTTTGTTAATGAGGAAATGGTGTTGTTGTGGAAGCAGCCTGGTTCACCGTGCACTGTGAAATCTCAGCCTCTGACTTGGTCCTTGGGCACAGGACCTGACCAGATGAAGCTCACTGGAGGAATTTAGCTGGTCAGCCCTAAGAAGCAAGATGAGGAGTGGGCCCTCTGCCTCTTACTCTGCTGCAGGGATCACAGGCACTGCAACATCCATGAGAACCATCTGGGGAAAATGATTTCACTGCTTGGGTGTTTGCAGCAGGCAGTGACTGCCACGTAGCAGAGACAGGCATATCATCACTATGACCTTCACATCTTGTTTCCTTGTAGGAAGGGATGCTGTAAACCCTTGCTTTCTCATAACACAAATTGTGCTCCATTCCACACAAAGATCTGAATTCAACCTGATGCAACCACAGTCATTTAGGAGGAGTCATGGAATGCTCTTGGTCAGGGCAAACTGTTGCAAAGTTTTCAAATTCAGCTTCCTTAGCTCGACCTCATCAGAATACTTTAGCCCCTGAAACAGGAGAAAGAAACCTCTGTCTAGATTTGTTTTCTCATAATTTCTTAGGTCTGTTATGGTCTAATTAATGTCATCAAGCATAAAGATGCCATTTATACAAATTTACAAGACATAATTCAATTAAAAATTTTTAAATAACCTCATTATTGGAACAAAGGGAAAACATAACAACAAAGAAATAACAAAATCAAGTAAGAGCATTGCTGTCATACAGCATGGCAGACAGCTATCTGTTGCTGTTAAAAATTAAAATGGAAAAAAAAAATGGACCAGGGATAATTCAGATCTCACAGAACAGATACTTAACACTTGCATGACATCCAGAATCACCAGGCACAGCATAGAAACAGGTGGCCCTGATCAATAAGAGCTGAAACTAATGCCAATCAATATAAAATGTGTGGGCAGCAAATCATCCACAGCTGGCAAAATTCTCAAGATGGTCTTTGCCACTGAGGACAGCTGATTCTAGGAGAATTTTATCAGTTTAACCCTTTCCACACTGGCAATATCAAGGCTACTCTCCTCTCTCTGCATTAACAGCTTACCAAAACAAGTAACATTTGATTTTTGAGCTCTTGTTTCAGATGATTTAGTCTGCCCTGCAATGCTGACACACTGTTATTGACACTGGACAGCCTGTTGGCCAGTGCCACCAGGGATGCCACCTGGCTTGTCAGGAAGGACAGACCATTGGGGGCTCTTGGTCAAACTCATATTTTACTGCACCAGACAGGATGAGCACAACTGGTGTGTGGACTCACAACTGGTCACAACACCAAAAACAGCCCAGCAGTACTCAGGGAATTACATGAGTACTTCATGCCCAATGAAGCATCATGCTTCATTCCCAAATGATTGTGTAGGGACAATGGTCTGGACAAACAACCCTCCCAAACCTCACTTCTGCTTTTTCTGGAGCTGCCACGTCCATGCCAAGGCTGACACAAGCACACAGAAACACATGCACTGGAACAATGAACAGGGGCTTCTCAAACAGGTACCTCACTCACTGCTGGGGAGAGCAGGAAAGGGCAGGCTCTGAATGTCAGGAGCTGCTCAGGTCACTTAGTGTACTCCTGGAGCCACTTGTGGGGAGGAATCAGCATCAGCTAAGTAGCAAATGGACTGAGGACATGGTGTGCTGCTGTAGCGCGCACTGTGCTCCACTCAAGTGCATCAATTACCTGTCAGAGGTTTTCAAAATATCAGGAAAAATGGCAAAGACATTTTTTGTGAGGTTGAATTATTTCAACATAATCAAAAGGTGATAAAAATTAGAATAAGGACCATACTTGTTTTATAAAGCTGTCTAAATTATTTCAGATAGGAAAATACAAACCCATGCTTTTTAATCCAGTGTAGAAAACAGATGACAAACATCTTTTTTAATAACCTAATTTTTTAATGAATTCTTCCGCTAAGCCAAAGTTGTATTTGGGTAAAATGCTCATTCTGGAGATTTCTGCTTTCCTGGAAATTAAGTGAGAAAATAATAATTATTGTTGCAGTTGACAATTACTGCTACTGTTAATAATTATCATAGTGCTCTATCAGAGAAAATTATTTTGATTTAGGCAGAAGCATGAAATTGTCAACAACAAAAATTTCTGGAAATGAAATGAGTTTTAGAAAAAATCATATTTACTCATGAACCAATGAAATGGATGACTGATGACTAGGCTAAAAAGAATCAACAATAACTAATTAATATGTAATAGTATGCATTTATTTTTAAGGCTACAAAGCCTGAAAAGTTCATACTGTTACAGACTAGATACTTGAGAGTGAACATAAGGCTGTCTGGATTGCGTCGTCCTTTTAGTAACATGATTAAATCAAGCTGCAGATAGCAAATAAAGCTTTTATTACTGGAAAATTATTCCATCTAGCACATAAAATTGCTGGAATAGTCCTTGCTTAATTACAAATTTTTCTTTGGTACTATCATGCAAATGTTTCCTTAGAAGAACAAGTGCTGCCAAACTAAATTAGACAAAGAAGTCAGGGGTTTATGAGCTTTACAGAAAGGTTAAAGCAGTTTCCAGCAATGTATTCCAGGTATAAGCCAGGGGAAAGAAGTGAAAGATCACAGACTAAGATATGCCAGATAGGTATCATTTGCGTTAGTGTAAAATGGTCCTCTGGATGAAAATTGAACTGAATCACACTGGGGCCATGATCTCTGAAAGTTGATTTATGGGTCTTAGGCATAAAAAACAAGTCTACCTTATTAGAAATGCCATTCTCTTTTAAAGAAAGTTATGAGATACTTTGCTGCTTTGGTTAAATACAAATATTAAATAAATTTAAAATAGATTAGAATTGGACAACATATGTGTATTAAAGCAGACATAGTTTTCCCAGCAGAGTTGAACTTAGGCAAGTTTCATCTTCTCTGTTACACAGCTGAATTTACTCTCATAGATAGAATTAATCTGTTCTCAACTGGCAAAAGTGAACTAAAGAAGAGGATTTTCTTGACACCCCGTAATGTTTTGGGGAACAAATTAGAAGTGTAACAGATAGTTTCCACGAGGTCTTGGTGTACTGGAGTTACTTTATAAAGGAGGAAGATTCCCATTTCCTTATCGCTTAATTTGTTGCTGTTGTCATCTAGTGTTTCACAGAGGTCCTCTGGCAGTAATACTGGCTTGTGCCCAGTTTTGTCATTTCCATTTTTATCTAGTTTTGTCACACTTTTAGTTTCTCAGGTTTATAGAAACGATCCTTCTGTCCACACCTTTTTTGACAACACCTTCCTTGAGCTTCCCTATGAGTAAAAATAAGCCCAGTTGACATCAAGCCATAATTTGCATGAGCTAGTTTTGCCAAATTCTGCAGAATTTTCTTGGGATGAGTTCCAACACATGAGGAGCTGAGAGAAAGCATCTCAAGGTCACCACAAAGAAGGAGGGTGTAAGTGAGAGAGGTGTGACCAGACTCGTCACCATGTCTCATGCTGGTGACAAGAAAAAAACTCTGCCCCTAGAAGGGCTCAGTTGTATAACTTTGCCTGGGTGGCCAGGCCAGAAATACACATTTGTTCACATGACTGACTCGTGTCCAGGCCAGAAATAAACACTTGTTCACATGACTGACCCGTGTCCAGGCCAGAAATAAACACTTGTTCACATGACTGACACGTGTCCTCACACCTGCTGCTGCTGGTGTGGTGTGTGCCTTTGCAGCCCGAGGTGTTTGCAGGCTGCAGGTTTGTGCATTCCGTACAGTCCCTGCCTGCTGTCACAAGAGGCATCCAGGAAAGTTTCCCTGCAGGATGTATGACAGCTGACAGGTCAGTCACGGGTGTGCTGCCACTCCTGCTGCTCAGGAGCTCCTTACAAGACTATTCCTCCCCTGTGCTTGTGTCAAGAAGGTTTTTGCAAGTGTCCTGTGCCCAGCAGTGAAATGAAATGTTTCTGCTCCATTTGAAGACCTCTGTGACAACAGGATTCCATTGACCATATGAAGTCTTAGAGCACAAAACAGCTGCCATTCATAAATTTCTCTTCTCTAAGAGTTACTCCATGAGGTGAGCTGCCAAGAAAGGAATGGCTATTATGGTAAAAGTGCTTTATTTCCTGTCTCCTTTCATCTGTGCATAGAGCCCTGCATCCTGGCATGGTGTTACCTTGAAGATATGACAGTACAACCTCATTGCATTTCAGAGTGGTGTCCAAGTTAGAAACACACAATTGCCTTCAGCTCCATCCCAGGAGTAGCATTTCTGCTCCCTCACCTTGGAATTACAAGTGCTATTGCTGGTATGGCCATGATGCAATCAGGTACCCAACATGGCCTCACCTTCCATTCCCTTCCTCCTAGCTCCATTTTACAAGTTTCCTTGCATCTGTAGACAAAATCCATCAAAATTCATTATATGAAAATGACAACCTCCCTATCTGTATCATAGGAACAGGTTGGCTTGTTCTTGTTTGGTTTCAGGTTCTTTCAGTAGTTTGCTATTTGTGATTTACCTCTAGGCTTGTGTTTTCTATCATGCAACCTCTAGTGAATAAAGAGCATTTCTGGCAGCTTCTTTGCCCTGATAAACCCCTATGGCCAGGACTCCCAGGGAAATTGTCTCATCTAGTGAACAAAAAACAGATCCAGAGCAAGATCTGCCCCTCATGAAGGACAGAGGATGTGCTTAGTTATGATCCATGCAGTAAATCTGGTCAAAAATGGTCAAGTGGAAATGCAAAGAACAGTTTCATTTTCTATAAAGCACCACAAATCCCACTTAATATGTGATTCTGGTGTTTCCTAAAACATTGCTTTGGATTTGGGGCTTTTGCCTTATTCTGAATCTGATATTAATTTTATTTTGATTCATTTTGATAACAAAAAATCTGTTATTTGATTTACTTCATCCTGGAGGTGGTGCCAGAAAGGCAGCAATGCTGTGTGATGATGGCAGTTCTCAAGCAAAACAAGAGTGATTTTAAGAATCAGATGATGTTTCCAAATCCCAGTTTCACTTTTACAAGTTATTTCCTTGCTTTTCTCATTCAGATAATTTCTTTAGCCTTTATAATAACGAATATTTTGAATAATGAAGTGGAATTCAGGGGGAATTTGCAGGAGTACAAGTGAGTCAAAAGAAAGCAGCAGCTATGGAGTTTTCTAAGATAAGGTAGAAAAGTCATTAAGTGACTTGGTGATGGTGAGCAAAGTTAAAAAAAGAATACCCCTGCTTGAGGTTTTTTTTCTCTGTCCAAGTAATTAATATATTATTGGCCTCAAAAAAGGATTACACAACCTTGTCTCTTACTCAGAGCAACCTTGCTAATAGTTATCTTGCCTTGAAAAAAGCTAACACTGTATATCTCTAGAGCTTTTCACCACAAAAGCACATAGTTGGCAGTCCTTATTGCAGCCAATAGGAAGAGCAAAACCCTCGTGCACCTTTGAAGGACAAATGTTTTGGCTGGGACATAGCAGTTAATTAATATTTTCTTGTTCACAGCACTGCAGTGTCCCAACCAAGGTCAGGGCTGCATTGTGTGAGGCATTACACAGATTCATGGAAGGAGCAAGCTACTGCTCAAAGCTCTAAAGAAAGGAGTGATAAAAGTTAGAGGACAGAATGGGAGTGTGTTCCAAATAAATGCTAAAGAGAGTGCTCCTCACATGAGTTTTTAGCTGGGGTTCTGCCCAAATTGTTGTGCTGCTGCACAGCACAAAAAGACAACATGTAATTAAACTTCAGTGATTTTAGGTTTGTCTCTAAAGAAGAGAGATGCAACAGCAACTAAATTATCCTCCTGAAACAGGGATTGATAGTTACAGTCACAAATCATTTGGAGCTTTCAACTGGGCAAAGTGACCATAAATGGCCTTTGCTAAGTTGAATGCAGCATCTTTAATTCACAGCAGAACAATCCAAGTTGTGTGTGGAGGAATTGCATGATTTCCTCAGACCTAACACTCCTGTGCTGAAACCCTGGCCCTGAATAAAAATGAGGTTTGCAAGCAATATTGAAATGGACATTCTTATATAATGTATATCTCTGGGAATCTGGGTATACATGGGTAATGAATGTAATACAATTTTAATGAGAATTTCATTTTATGACTCAGGATGCAAGAAGACATAACTTCTCCTAATATAATTACCTTTGATTAATCTGTGGGAGTTATTAATTTCAGACAAAAGTTTTGCTTTTCTGAATGTCCAGACTAATGAAATTATTTTTATTAGTTTGACAGTAGATGATGACACAGATACAATAGGCACTGAAACAGAGATGTATTGGGCAGCTTACTGGAAATTGAAATTGCAGCAAATGAATATTGCACATTGACCCATGAGCACAGTGGCCACTTTTTCAACAGGAATTCTTTAATCTCCCCTCTGTTTGCACTTTAACATACACACAGCACAATCTGCTTCAAGCTATCACCAAGCACCTCTCAGAGACACAAAGCAGGAATGAGAAGGAAGCACTATTGAAGGAATATTTAAGCATTCCACCCAGGCATATTATCATTATAATTTATATTCTGTTATAATAGTGGCCAAGGGAGTGAAAGAAAACTGGTCTCCATTATGTAAGGAGTTGTTCTGACTCTCCAGAAAATAAAATCTGAGCTCACAAGAATTCAAAATCTTATTTCCAGCAAACCAAAGAAATAAATATAAGAAACTGTGGCAGGGAATTCAAAGAGGTCTGGCAAGGGAGACAGTATTAAGGAAGGACATGGTGATGGATTGTACCCCTCTTTAATCTCCTTTCTTGCAGTCTGATCTATTTTATTACATGTACTGCTCTGCTGAAATGGGGAGCAGGAAGGAAATCTGCCCACCTGCCTAAGCTGACAGATATTCCCTGCATGAAGTGGTACTCTCTGGGTTAAGGGGAATTTGTGCCCTTCCTGAGAACAGCCTGAGTGAAGCAGCTGGAGTGTGGAGCAGGATGAGGGCAGAAGCAAACCTGTAACAAAGACTGAGAGTGGAAAACTTCCAGCGAACAATTGAAAAGACTTCTAAGAACCAAATGCAACCTACTCATGTGGAGTTTGTTACAGCCCAGAAAGGTTCTGAAAACAAATGGGCTGAGCCCAACATTGTAAGAAAGAAGAGAGGAATCCAATTGCAAATCCTTTAATTTCTGATTTATTTTACCCAGAGGATCCTAGATCTGAAGTATCATTTTACAATTTCACTTTCAAAGTTACTTCTTCCTTGTGTTTCCATAAGCACATCTGCAATGATGGAGAGCCTGCCTGGTGTTTGTGGTGTGCTCCAAGTCCACCTCAGAGCTCTTACTTCAGATCCCCTTACACCCATGCAAAATTTAGGGGCAACAAATAATGAAATACAGAGTTTCAGGATGTTTGCACCATGCTTGCACATGATGCATGTAGAAATCAAAATAATTTTATATATTTCATATATAAGGGACCAAAGAATCTGGTTAGGGGATGAAAAGCCAAATGAACATGTTACTAAATGAATTAGTCTGAAATAAGCTAAATTCTAAAGCCCTCCCTTACACAAAGCTTGCACTAAATTTTAACAAGTTTGCCTATAATAGGCTGGGAGAAAATCGAATATTATTTTATTGGATTTAGTAGAGGATGAATATTTCTCATTCTGTCACAATAAGATTATTTACTCACAAGGAGGTACTAAAATAAAATATTATGAAAGATAAATGTTTATATATAAATGGCAAATACTTTCCCGATATATTTTTACTTTTGGGCACAAACATTACACATGTGTTTTCTGTTTTAAGCATTATTTTTCCTCCAATGTTTTTACTATTATCTTCCCATATTTATCATTTCAGGCAAAATCCCTGTCCAATTACATCTGTATTCCTGGATGCCCTACTTCCTCCTTAGGTGAAGGTAATATGAGAGTCAGGTACTTTGCTTTTTTTCTGCATTTCATAGTGGAAGCCTTCTTTTGGGGTCTAAAACCAAATCACCATGAGATGTTTTTTGCAGGGACCATTACTTAGATTTGTACTGTTACATGCTGCTTCTAGGCACCTGCAATGAAAGGTGAAACTAACCATCCTACTTGGAAAAATGCAAATATCTTTCATTTCTACCACTTCCCTGATAAACATCTCACTGGCACTCTCCCTCCTGAATTTTAATTATGGGTCTTTTTAAGTTCATAAGCATTAAAGAGATACAATTTCTTACTTAGGACATACCATTACAAGTGATTCACACACACCTCACAACTTTGTGAATTTTCCTTGTCAAACTTGAAACAAGCATTGTATAGAACAGTCCTACTCTGTTTTCCAAATTACAGTGCAATAATTGGCTCGTGGTTCCAAGTCACGACTGAGTTTCTGTATCTCCTACATTGTTTTCTTCTCTCTTTAATTTCCATATCTACATCTTTGTTTTAAGTTAAGAGCTGAAGAATTATTCAGCTGCATAAACCAGCAATTTCTCTTCGCTGTAAAACTTTCTTTGACATTTTAACACTGTATTAAAGATGCTGGAAAATGTGTGCATTAAAGACTGCATGTACAGAAAAACAAATCTTAAATCTATTTTGCAGAGTTTGTGTCTGTTCTTCCACTCCCAAAATAAACACCTGAATGGCAACAGTTGATTCCTGAATATAGATGGTGAAAAACTGGCATGTGGAATTAGCTGCAGATGATGTAGATATTAGAATTGTTAAAAGCATATGAAAATATGCTACCTTTAAGATATCACACTGATTAGGATGGCCCTAAGGCTAACTAAAGATGATCCCCAATTATAAAAAAGCACTGCTATGTATAAGCAATCTTAATGAGCAATGAAATTAGACAGTGAAGCTCAAAAGAAAATGATGATATATATGCAGAAATCTCATTACTCTAGTGGTATGGAACATTCAACATAGAAACATCTGAAAGTAAGAGAGTAATAATTTATCTCTAAGTTTTCCCTTCAAATTAAAACTTTGTCACATACTGATTTTTTTAAGACGTCCTGAAATGCATAATTGGCATCATATCATCAAATGTGTAATTCCACTTGTTATAAAAGGTATATAATTTTGTGTCCCACAGTGTTGCTCTGCATCATAAAATTAGCCAAGGATTATGTCTTTCAAAGCAAAGGACTGAGCTCCAGCATATCGAAGCCATCTGCTGAAAGAATCAGACAGAAACTGCCACAATCACCAAACCCGAGATGCTGCCAGCTTTACCTAAAAGGAAACACAACATGTCACACTCGTCTGACATTCCCTGTTGTCAAAGAATACGACTGGCATACTGATCCAGCAAGCATCTGAGCAGCTTCAGGCACAGAAATGGTTTAGACTGATTCTGTCATTTGGATCGAAATAGAAGAAAAGGCGAAGGATCGAGGATCAAAGTGTTCCAGCACCAGATTGTGGAGCTACTATTCTCAGCAAAGGCCATTCATCTTGCATGCCTTGGTTCAGGCAGAGGTCCCAAAAATGAAACTCTAAAATAAGTTACAAATTCATCACCTTTGAAAAGCAAAAAAAAAAATTTCTCTTCTGTCATGGCACAGTCACCAAAGAGAGTCTGAAATAAAAGCACTGCACTGAAAAGAAATTGTCTGGCTTCAGTATGACAGGTTTACAGTGTTGGTTCTTTCAGTTTTGTCTATACTATAGACTACCCATGGCAAAGACATGGAAACAAAGCTGGTCCATGCTCATCCACACTTCTTAATGTTGCAGCATTCCTGTGCCAGCTAGCAGTTTTTCCTTGTTCAGATTGGTATTAGCATCAGCCATGGTCTCTTCTTGTTACTCAGTATAGACACCCTATTTGAGAGGAGAAAAAGAAGGGCTTTATCCAGACAGATATGACCTGTGCCATGTTATCTGTCCATTCACCCAAAAAACCAGGCCCTCCTTTATCAGCAGATGTGTAGCCTTTCTGCTCATCAAGAGAGGAATTGCACACATGGTTCTATACCATGGTTAAATGGCATCCACGTGTTTCCAGGGACACGGCATCCACCACCTCTCTGGGCCACATCTTTCAGTGTTTCTCCACCTTCCCCATACAAATTTGTTCCTTATATTTAGTTTAAATCTACCCTCTTTTAGTTTGAAACAATCTACCTCTTTTTCTACAGCAACACACCCTGCCAAAAACTTTTTCCCTGTCTTACTTGTAGGCCTCCTTTAGTACTGAAGGACTGCAGTGAGGTGTCCCCAGAGCCTCCTCTTCTCCAGGCTGAACAACCCCAACTGTCTCAGCTTTTCTCCATAGGACAGTTGTTCTCTGATCATTTTTGTGCCCCTCATCTGGACTTGCTCCAAAGATTCAAATCTCTCTTGTGTTGGGGACCCTAGAGCAGGATGCAACACTGCAGGTGAGGTCTCACCGGAGCAGAGCAGAGAGGCAGAATCTCCTCCCTCACCTCTGCCCACGGGGCTTTGGATGCAGCTCAGAACATGGGAGTTTCTGGGCTGTGAGAGCACATTCCTGGGCCATGTCCAACCTCTCACCCACCAGGTCCTCCTGGGAAGGGCTGCTCCAAATCCCTTCATCCCCCAGCCTGGACTGATAACAGGTTTCTCCAACCCAGGTGCAGCACCTTGCCCTTGGTCTTGTTAAATCACATGAGATTCTCATGGGCCACTTCTCGAGCTTGTCCAGGTCCCTCTGGATGGCATCCTGTCCTTCAGGTGTGTCAATAGCACCACTCAGCTTGATGTTGTCTGCAAATCTGCTGAGGGTGCACTCAATCCCATTTTCTGTCATTGATGAAGACATTAATTAGCACTGGTCCCAGTATGGATCCCTGAGGGGCACCACTCGTCACCAACTTCCATCTGGACAGTGAGCCACTGACCACTTCTCTCTGGGTGTGACCACTACCCTCTGGGTGTGGCCACCCAACCAGTTCATCATCCCCCAAACAGCCCACCCATCAAATCTCTGTCCCTCCAACACAGAGTGAAGGATGTTGTGCAGAACCATATTACAGGACTTGAATGTCTCAGACAACATCTCTGACTCAAAGAAACAGTTTGTGTCCAGAGTTTTCAACTCAGAGAAAACACAAATTCTGTACATTTCAGGAAGAAAATAGTCTTTATCTGCAAATCAGTAAAAAACTAGAGACTTTTCCATTCTTTATGTATTGTTCCAGTGACACTGCTATATGTTCTCTGGAAAACAGTGACAAAATGACTGAACAGTGAAAAATGGCTTTGTAAGAGCATTGTTTTTTATCTGCAGCACATAAGTTGGACATCTTGTGGCTAATTTGGTGCTGGACCATGTCTTCTGTCCTGTTTTTCCCCAAGAAAAGAAAAAGAAGAGAAAAAAAGAAATAACCTGTAGAGAAGCACTGGGTAACAGAACAGTCCAAACCATGGCATTATTGAATTTCAGTCATATCTGTAGCTCTCAATGGACCAGTTTTGTACTCTTAGAACTCCTTGACATCACATCATGTGTCTTGACTTTCTTCTTTCCATGCGCCAAGTTTTCTTTTCTGCAGTTATTCCTCTCATCATGTCAGTGAAATGAGAGCATGGAGTTCTTGCCATGTGCTGCCAGAGCTCTCTTCACTCCCCTGCATTAAGCTCTTAGCCTTACCCATGTCTCTGTTTGAACTACAAGTTCTTTGGGGCAAAGATCTTCTGCCACTTTGTGTTTGTAGAGCGTTAAACACAAGGAAACCATATCATTTATTGGCTGTTAGGCATGACTGTAATAAACATAATAAATAATAATAACCTTTTTAGCAGTCCACCAATTACCAGAGATCAGAGTAAAACCTTGCAGGAAATGGGAGAGATGCCTGCCCTGGGGTACTTTCTGTGCCATTCTTAGCACAAATTATGACCAAAAAGAAAATTGTTCATAATGAGATCTAGATGAAAGTCTTCACAGGGAGGGAAGAACTGTACCAGAAGCTGGGGGGAGGGTTGCTCCTGGCCTCATCTTTGCTCTAGGCAAATGGTCTTGGCCTAATTACAATTTTTTCTCTTAGAATTTGTCAGTAATTGTGGCAAAGAGTAGTCTAAATGGAATATTGTTCGTAATGCATTCTTTTCCCCTTTGACCAATTTGTTTGAAATAGTGTTGTCTTTTTTTTTCCCCTCTGTGTTTTCTCATTCTCTCGATCTCCCCAAACAGATCCTGCAGTGTTGTTTCCTCTTCCCTCCTTGCTCTACTTCTTCCTCACTTCAGTCTCTCACTCTGCACCCCAAAATCATCACTCACACCTCCACACACACAGAGCCTCCTTCCCCTCTGCTTTCTCTCACCAGAGCTCACGTGTGCCTGCTCTGTCTGGTGCTCCCAGGTGGTGATTAACGAGAGCTCTAGCTGGAGCTGAGAGCTGTGATGAGTGCCTCCATAATAACAAACATTAGTGCAGGAGAGGGAGGCAGGAGCAGGTGTTTCCCTTCCCCAGCCTGGCAGCACACTATTCCACAGAAACTGGTTTGAAACACTGAGTTCCTGGGCCTCGTTCCAGCTGAAGATGCCTAAAGGTCCTAAAAACTTCTGAGGTGCAGGAGAAGATCCAGACCCATATTACATTTTAGGAGAGGGTCTACACATTTCCCTGGATTGGTTATCATGTTAATTCTACAACAGCAAAGGGATTTTCTTGCTATTCAAATGCCACCAAAAAAAAGCAGGAGAAGTTTCTGCATCTGATGGTGTGGTTTAAATCCAGCTGAGAACTAAGCCCCACAAAACTACTCACTCACTCCCCACTGGGTAGGATGGGGAAGAGAATCAGAAGGGTAAAAATGAGCAAATTTGTGGGCTGGGATACAGTTTAATAGACAAAGCAAAAACTGTGTGTGGAAGCAAAACAAAACAAAAAATTCATTCACTGCTTCCCATGAGCAGGCAGGTGTTCAGCCACAACACAGCCTAATGCTGAATACTATGAATAAAATTGACTTTATCCCATTCAAACCCAGCCAAACAGATGGCAACAGTCTAAGTAAGACATCTCCCTTTCCACATGGTGCTGCACGGGGCTGTGTTCAAGGGGTCTCTGCTGTGGCAGAGCTGCCTTGACCTGTCTCAGGCACCCTCCTGCTCTCATTCACTGAGCATGCCTGCATTTCAGACAGAAACCACTTAGGTCCTATCATGATGTGTTCTGAGGAAAGCAGAGAAGTGTGCAAACAGAGAAAGTGACATTTATTCTCCGTTTCTGTGCTTTTATCTGAGAAGCCTGACAATATACTGTGATTGGATAATGATTCAGGGAGAAATATTGGAGGGAGAAAGTGCAAAGAAATATGTGAAAAGGAAAAAAAACAAACCAAAAAAGAAAAAAAAAAAAAAAAACCAAAAAAAAACCCACAACAGCCAAAGAAAGAACTGTGATCTAAACTAGGCATCCATTAGGGCTAATTTTATGCTGAGCTGGTAAGGAAAATTTTAGACTGTTATGAGACAGCCATAGAGCAACAGCTGAGTTTCTGTATCATGAAGAAAAGTTTTCCTATGGTTGCACTGATAAAGCTGAATTAAAGTAAAAGTCATGATGTGAAAAGGTTATTTCTGTATAGATATTGCAACATCTAACATGACAAAAATCATGCAAAGCCCAGGCAAGGTTTGCATTTATAAAGTATTTTAGATTTACACAGAGTTATAGAATATCCTGAGTTAAAATGGACCCACAAGGTTTATGGAATCCAACTCTTGTCCCAGGACACCCCAAAAATCCCATCATGTGCCTGAGAGCATTGTCCAGACACTTCTTGAGCTCTGTCAGGCTTGGAGCTGTGACGACCTCCTTAGGGAGCCTGTTCCAGTGCCCAGCCACCCTCTGACTGAAGAACCTTTTCCTAATACTTAAATCAAATCTCCCTTGATGCAGCTTCATTCCATTCCCTTGGGTCTTGCCCCTGGTCACCACAGGGAAGAGATCAGCACCTGGTACTGACATCTTACTCACATTTTACTGCCATCAGGACCCGGGCCAGGCTGCACTAAAGCTGTTCCTGCCTCCAGTACAGAGAGCTTAGTGAATGGCCACACTGCCCTGCCTGATATTGCATCCAGCTTGTACCCAAATGAACACAGGATGTGACTCAAAGCACTAAGCATTGCTCTGGATTGCTTTAATTTGGCTACATTAGATCCTCTCACATAAGTTCTAATCTTGTTTTCCGGTATCTATATTTGTCAGATGTGTTATTGGCCTCTTATCTTTGCAGTTTGGTCTCTCTTAGCTAACCCTTACACCTCCTTTTCTTCCCTCACTTGCACTCAGCACTGACTTTGGAACATGGATTTGAGATAAATGAGAACTGAGCAGAGATCAGAATCTATTGTACTCATTAAAGAAAGTTTCTGGCTGCTTTGCTTTTCAAGTAAATAGTGTATAACAAGTTGTCTGCTGAAAGATGAAGGTCTGGGATAATGGAAGACCTTGTGCTGTTGTGTGAGCAGTCAGCAAGATGATGAGTCAATGTTCCAGCCTGATTCCAAGGGACACACAGTTTAGTCTTAGTCCTTATGTCACAAATCACAACACTCATGGCTCTCCCCAGGCTGATCCTTAGGACAGAGTAAGAGCCAAATTACATCCTTCCTAAGGAAAGGTGTGATGGGGTCACTGCAAACCTGGCCTTGTTATCCCAAGTACTGTAACATTTATTCTCCCTTGTGAATGTATCTGGATCGATTCTGATTGCATTTTGCTTTCCTGCTCCTAAATAACCCCATTAGGAGATGCCTGTAAAAGGAAACCTGGGTGTTTGGGGCTCAGACTCCCTCTACTCCAGACATGTACATCCAGCTTTAGCTGTGAGGGTCTGGGATGGCTGAAGGATTTCTCTGCTTTCTGCTCTAGAACTGCCTGAGTCTTGCTGCTCCTTAAAAACAGTCCCTTCCCAGGTCCCACTCTTCAGCCTGCTAGCAGAGGGATACTGAGAGAGGAGAGGTCAGGAAGAGAGGGAAATGGGGTAAGCATTACCACAGGAAAAAATTGCTGTAGTCTCCCTGAGGAAGGCATGGCCTGGCTTGAGTCTGAAGGAAGGCAGGGAAGGGGAAATTTGGGAACATAAGGGCCCATCTGGAGAACTGTGCAGGATTTTCTTTCCTAATATCAAGTGTTTTTTCATCCATTTAAAGCCCAAAAGTACTGAAAACAGAGTCACCACCTCAATTAAAATGCTTTATTCCCAATAATTTCACTGTGGAATTGTTCATCCAGTTCAGGAGAAGAATTTCTGTCCAAGCCTGAGAAGTATGGGCTTTCCAGAGCAAATCCCATGCCAAGGGGTGTACTGCCTCAAAATGCATTTCTCTATATAGCATTTGACACATGCTTTAGTGCCTAAAAAAATATTTCCACAATTTTATTTAGACACATCTCGATTTAAAATCTGAATCTGATGGAAACATTCTCTTCGAGGCAGATATGTCCAAAGCACAGCTTCAGTCTGGATGGATCATTTAGTCTTTCCCCACTGAGTTAAATGATCTTTTTAATGGAAATGTCATCTTCACCTTAATTATTGCAGTACAAGGAGAAGATGTTATAATATCCATGACAGCAAGGAAAAATTTACTAGATTTAATAGATGGGAATATCTATTTTCTAAGAGGATTGACTTCTGTGATAGAGGCTCTTGGCAACATCGAGTTCTGGAATTTTTTACAGTGAATTCCAAAGAAAAACAAACAGAGAGGAAAAGCCTTATTTAAGCATCTGTTTTGGAGAATTCAATCAAAGATGACATTGTGTCTTAGTATTTGTCAGAATAAGGAACTAAAATTCTGCAATCTTTTCCTTGTGGCTTGAACGTATTTTTAGAAGTTCTTCCTTTTACTCCATTGTATATCCATAGAGAATAAATATCTATTTTTACCCATTTCAGAGCCTAAATCCTCTTCTTGTTTATTATGCCCTGTTTTGCTTAAACACAATGGCAAGTACTGTTACTTATTTTATAATACTATTTATTTATTAGCAATTTTATATCCTTTGAACATTGCTGATTTTTTTCCTTATGTCTGACATAATTTTCTTCCTTCCAGTACTTCAAGCTCAGTGTTTCTAATCACATCCTTTATCCTTCAGATTCTAACATTGCAATCAGCCTTCCCCTCAGTCCCATAAAGATGTTACAATACTGCTTCACTTTGTCCTTCCTCATGGACTATTCATTCCAGCCCTCCTGAAAAACCAGCCTGAAGCTGCTGACAAAATTGCCCCTTAATGAAACTGCCCTATGAAATTACTCTAGAATAAGCTCCACAGTCGTAGGAGGATTCAAGAATAGTGAGTGTTTTGCGTTAAATTTATTTTTAATGTGAGCATTTTAAATAAATCATTAAAAAGAGAGTAGTGTATGGGAAGTGGAAGCTGCATAAAGGTTCTACACTAATAGAGTCATCCTGCTGTAGTAAAAGAAAATCTGCTCCTACTTTTTTGTGCAGCTTTATTAATCAGTTATTTGAATAACCTATATCAGAAGCAGCATATTTTAGCAAAAAGGTACCACAGAGGAGCACATTGCATTAAATGACATAGAAGATTCTCATAGATAAACAAATATTAAAATCCAATGGAGATAAAATACTACATTTCACATATGTATAGTCTATCTTTATTTATCTTCAGTATATAAGCTCTGCAAACAGGAGAGTAAGTTTTGACTGGACACAGTCTATATGGTTAATTTCCAGTTTACTCTTTCAGTCTTCCTAATTAGTAATTATTCAGACTTTTTCCATTTCAGGAAAACAGCCATGCTTCCCACTAGAGAAAAGGCAGATCCTTAAGAATGACTTTGAACTGGAAAACCATGTGTTGACTTCTCTTAGTCACCTCTCATGACAGCTATTTAGGAGTAGGCCATCAAATCATCAGGTTTCTCAGATCACAGGATTAAATCTGCGTGCAGACATAGTCTAATGAAAAGGCTCATCCAGCCTAGATAGTAGTTCTTAAGTCGTTGAAACTAAGCCATTAGCACCTATGAAATAAGTTAATAATGGCTTTTTTTTCCCTTTTTTTTTTTTTTTTAATTTAGTGGTTTTTTGGTCTGGGTTTTTTTTTTGCTTTTTATTTTTTTTAGTTTTTTTTCAACCTGCTCTCCTTTCCAGATTTCACCTTAAATCTGACCTTATACAAGGAGACAAGCAAGTTAAGATATCCTTCCTGTTATCCTGTTTGCTTTGCACTTTTAACAACACTTCACCGTGTGTTTGCACTGGGAGGGCATATCAGGTCACCAATCTATCACCTACTGTGCTGAACAAAAAATGAAAAAAATTAAATTCTGCCTCAGACTTAGCGCACGTACAGCACAAATTACACCAGGTATGTGATCTGGAAAGACAAAGCAGGCAACAGAAGAAATAGCAAAACAGAATAATGGTGAATAGGCTGTACCCTGTACCTTCTTCTGGCTCTTTGATTTCCCCTCTTGTCTGTGCAGGTCTCCAAGCATTGCTAAAGAATAAGAAAATAGGATTACAAAAACCAGCAGATGTTGACCACAGATTTTGCAGAAGACCTGTGAAAGCCTAAAATACACATACAAAGAGCATGGGTCAGGTACATAAATATGAATGCGGAAGACCATGTGCATCTTTACACAGGATTTTCAGAGCACCCTTCAGCCATGTGCACACACTGCTGTACCTTTGTGTGTATTTACCGGAGGGAGCCACACAACAGAAAAAGAAAGTTCTCACAGAAAGGTATTTCAGTAGCCTCTGTGTCTGCACCCCCAATTCATCCTGCAATGCAGCTAAAGTTGTACCACCATCTCTGTGTTAATATCTGCTTCCTGTGTGTTTGTTTTACTGGTGAGTAGTAGTACAAACACATTCTTTTGGCTCTTCTTATACCCCCTGGAATGGAATATCAGACCTGCATGTTTCTGCTTGAAATGCTGACAAATTGAATCATTATGAGCCACCCTCAGGAATTTTGTTGCCTGAGTCCTGACAACTGCTGGTAGCATGCAAACATTAACTCTAGCAAGAGGTGTTTAAATGGTTTTAAATCTCCAGCTCTCCCTCCTTCTCACTTGAAATATAAATGGTCAGCTGAACTTTAGTGCAGACATAATCAATAGGAAGGGAGCAGAAAGGAGGAGGCAGTGGCAGAGTGGATGGACACTTCAAAAGAAGCCATGTCAATATGCTTATCTTTTCCTCACACTGCACAAAGACCAATCTCCCTCATGGATAACAGAGTACTCTTCATCATGGATTACTGTCTCTTAGAGTGTGGTTCAGCACCTTTTTGCTTGTGCTGTGATAGTGTTTGCAGTCATGCTTGTTTAGCCTTTGAAAATAAAGAACATGTACATGCTTTGTAACACTCTGAGTTTCCTGAAAATACTCAGTGGAAGCTTCAGGCACTCTCACTCTCTGTTTCAAATAGAAATCTCAAAAATTGTGGACAGTTTTGAAGAGTGTGGACCGCATAAAAAAATCCAGATGAGCCAGTCTTGCTCTTTAGGTGTCAAAAGGTGTAAAATTTCTCCTTTTCTATCCCTATATCTATTTCTACCCTTCAAAATAATTTTCCTGTTATACAAAGAGTTTAATCTATGAGACCTAATAACACAAAGACTTTCTCCCATGTTCCAGTTTGACCTCCATTGAAAATGAGGTGTGTTTGCCATATGTCCAGAGGCAAGAAAGAGTACCCTTCAGTGGTTTCTGCAGGGCAAACATGTTTCTGCACTAAAGGCATCATCCAAAGCAGCTCACCTGTACATCAGGATGTATGAAACCACTGTAGATCAGAAGAGAAAACTGAGAGATTTGCCATGTTTAGGATAACAGATCCTCTTTTTTCATCTACTACCTGACCAGGCAGAATTTTTTATCAAAACTTATTTCCTGTTGTTGTGGCAGCAGACTACAAGTACTCTTAGCTTTCCAAATGCTGCTGAAATATGAGTTATCCTTACAGTTTTACAGTTCTCCTTTCCACAGCCCCAGAACCTTAAAGTTTAGAATGCTGGAAGACAAAGAGGAAATACAGTTAACTAAGACCCAAATCTAGGCTGAACTTATCTACATATTAGTTACAGATTTGCTTTCCTAGTGCCAGAGTTGTCACGAGAAGTGTTCCTTACCTTAGCTTATGTTTGGATGTGTTTAGACAAATTCAGCCTGACTCTGCAATTCTGCTTTTTCTTGGTAATTCAGATATGCACTCACAGCCATTTATAAGGGGTTTAAAAGACCAAGAACTCTGGAAAATCAGAGGCATGACCTACAAAAGAAAGGGTCCTACAGGCATCAAAACCATGTCCTAGTCCTCCTAGCTGGTAGAATGCAAAGTGAAGAGGGGGAATACTGGTGTTGATATGGCTTCCAGTTTTACCCCAGCATGGTTATTTGGAGCTTTTTATTCATGGTGTAGACATGCCACCATAACTGACTGGGAAAGCAGTGAAGTTCATGAAATTGCCAGTATAAATGTGAACTGTTTTTCCTCTCCTCATAAAGCCTTAATCTTCTTCCTCTTCAGTGATCTCCTCCTCCAGAAATATAATTTTGTCTTCCTTGATCGTCTCTCCCATCTAGTTCTTGTATTCCCTGCCAGCAAATTCTTCAAAGTATCCAAATTACTCTACCTCTTCTTAACATCTTCGTCTAGGGAAAAAAGTTATAATTTATTTTTATTATTTCTGCATGAATTATGGCATATTTTGAAAATTACCCAACACCTCCTACTTAATCATTTTGGCACACTTTTCCCCTGAGATATGCAGGTGACTGTATTAGGAAAAGAACAAATGAGGTCTCTCTGGGTACCCTGCACTCCATCCAAAGCTCAGACTGTGCATTGGGAGGATCTTCCACCAGTGAGAGGTGAGCCCGTGGAAGTCTCTCTGCAAAGGGCAGCACATGAGCTTTGAACACAGAGAGATCAGAGCTTGATATTCCCCTTTCATGTTTTTAAGAGTGAAAGTGAAATGAAAGTGTAGGAATGGCAATATTGAGTCAGACTAAAGGTCTGTCTGGTCCAAAATCCTTTGCCCAATATTGGCTAAGAAACAGGGGGACATGCAGGGAAAGCAGATCATGATGTTGCCCAAGGAGAATTTTACAATCTCTAGTCCTTTGTAAGTCTCAGACTGCCTGAGCGAACTTATTCGCATTCCACAATCCTTCATTTTAGCTACAGAACTTAATATCCGGCACAAGCAGGACAGACGATTAGGAATACAAGGATCATATAGTCAACCCAGGACAGTTTTTCTCCACTCCTGTTAATTTGTCCAATTGTTTACTGGAACATTGTTAACTTTTATGACCAGCACTTCAGTGAGGAGCTCCCATACCACGGGAACATGCAGCTTGCTTTGGTTTCTTTCTTCAATCTGTGAGTTCCGTTTGATGTCTCCTGCAGCCCTCACTGGGAGACACAGTGAACATCACTCATCTTCTCCTGCCACTCATGGTTTTACAGACCTTTATCATACTTTCTGTGGCTCACCTGCCTGCAGAGCTGCCACAAGGCCCTTTCTCTGAGTGGCACAAGTCTTATCACAGTGAGGGCCCACAGGAGGGGGTCTGGCACAGAAAGGCGGTGCCGTGCTGGGGCTGGGGCTCCTTGGCATGGGATGGGCAGGAAAAGAGCAGGGTGGGACTGGGGTAAGGCACAGCTGAGCCCTTCAGCCAAGCTGGGGGCACAGGGAGGAGCAGCCTAGAGGGGCTGAGAGGGACTGAGTGCAGTCCCCATGCCCTCTTTGCCTATGTCTTGAACCATGAGCTTTCTGTTTCCTCCCCTGTTCCAAGGAAGAAGGGCAGTGAGGGAGCCCTTAGCCCTTAGCCAAGGTCAGGATGAGGTGAGGGGAAATCACATCAGCCAGAGCCTGGGATGGCTGGGAAGAACCATGGGGAACAGAATGACCTCTTCAGATGGGACCAAAATGGGGTTTGGCACCCATGGGCAGGGATTTGGGAGGCACTGGATAGGGCAGGTCAGGGCCAGCATGTCCTGGGAGTAGCCTCAGAACCAGGAGACACATCTTCCAATTTAATATCTTAACATTGGGGGGCAACCCACGTGACCCAAGTGGTTAAATACTGGAATTGTCTGCCCGGGGAGGTGGTGGAGTCACCATCCCTGGATGTGTTTAAAAATAGATTGGATTTGGTGGCACTCAGTGCCATGGTTTAGTGGAGGTGTTGGGGCATGGGTCGGACTCGATGATCTTGAAGATCTCTTCCAACCCAGTGTTTCTGTGAAATTCTGTGAAATTCTGTGAAACTCAAGGCCTCAGAGCTCTGCCCAATGCAAACCAAAGGGCACAAAGTGGAAATTATGAGGAGATTTGCTTTAATGGCACACTCTCGATGTTAACATGCCAAGGCCTGCACTCCAAGATGTTTGGATATGACCTCGTCCATCCACCCAAGATGCAGCCACAGCATCTCCCAGATCTCTGATCTCTGATCAGAGTTGTGCAGTTTACCACTAATTCCTTACTCATGGCTAGGTCTACTGGGCATCCCCATGCTCCAGAGCTGTTCAAATCCATTTGAAAAACCAAGCATGTTCCCTTAATCTTAACCTTCCACAATAAAAATGTAAAAACTTAGTTCTTCAAAATAAATAAAATAAGACAGTAGCAGCAACAACAAAATCATGAAATGTCAGAATAAAATGAAAAAAAATGAAGAACATACCAAAAATATACCACAATGCAAAGCCATTCACCAAACACTACCCTGAGAAGGAGGATAAGCAAATAAAGAACATATGAGGGGTAATGTTTCCTAGTGCATTCCTGGCAGACACTCATGCAACAGGGAGAATGGTCTGGATGTTGTGGCTCACATGCTGCTCTCAGCAGAGGAAAAGTGAGATGATAATAACCCCTTCTGATGTATAGGCAAGGGACATGAGCTGACAAACAGTGTGATTCATGGTCCTTGTGTTGCAGGGGAATGACAAATGATTGATAATATATTTCCACATTGTTTCTGACAGGTGGCTTGTGGAAGGAGAGATCAATCCCAGCTTCTGAAATGCACAGAGATCTCAGCACAAGGTAAGAAGGCAGCAGCTAACACGTGAATTATGCTCCACAGTGCTTGAGATTGTCTGAGCAGCAGCTATGCTTCCCTTTGGGCATTTTATACAGTAAATGCTCTATTTTCCAAAGCATTCAGCATCCTCTGCTTTTCCCTGATGCTCCTGTGTGTTCAGGGTTTTGAATATCACACCGGAATGGACCTTCACTAGACCATGCATTTTTTAGCAGGGATTTTCAATAATTCACAGGATCAGGCCCTAAATATGCAGAGTATTAGCTGAGAAATTTTCCAGTCTCTTTACCACACGATTTCAAATGCAAAGAGCCTCTGGTTTCCATGCAGTAGCAGTGTTTCAATCTCCCAGCCATATAAAATGCCTGGCTAATTGGACTGCCGGAGGAAAGGGGGATTTTTGTGTTTGATAAATTAATCAGTGAGCACTGCTGTACATTTCCCACTAAAAATCCTTAATTAGACATAAAATGCCAAAGAATGAGATTCTTTCTTTAGTTTTTAATTGAAGGGATGACTTTTGATCCTCCATTAGTGAGGAGAGAAGAAAGCCTTTCAAAGCGGAAGCGGCACCCCAGCTGTTGCTCAGCGTCTGAGAGGTTCAGCACTGCACTTCCACAAATCCCAGGAGCCTATGGATACTTAGCATAAACATGCCAAAAGGATCAAATTGACATTCACACAAACCAGAGCCCACGAAATCAGAAAAGCTCTTAATCCAAGCCTCTGTGTAAAAGGATCGCTTCTAATTACCAGTCTAGACTAATCATCAATGTTTAGCTAATAAAAATGAAGCTATCAATAAAAAAAAAAAAAAGCAGATTCTGAAATGCTGGTAGAGTCCAGGCATATGCTAGAAGATGATTTAGTCATTCATTGCAGCATTTCTTTCTTGCTCAGTTTTTCAGCATTTACAGGGCTTTTGTAACAAAGACAAAAATCCCTGAGGCTTCATTGGTTACAGATTTCACACAAACACTCACACACAAACACACTCACCCACACAGACAGACAGACAGGCAGACACACACACACACACAAAGGTAACCAGGGCAAGAACCAGGACAGTCGAGGATACCCTGTTAGAATTCTCTGTAGGTCTTTGCTCCTGCCTTGTTCTGCTCAGACAGAGCTAACACTTGGCTGAACCCTTAGGCAATGTTATAGGGCAGCTGCAAGTCAAGGTGAAATGCCACTTCTGCTCTTTCATTAACCCTCCCGGGCCTGTCATTAAATATGGCAGGCTTAGCATTTTTCACTTCAGATGGAAAAGCACTGCCAATCCCAGGAGGCAGAATTTTTTCGATGTCTAAATTGATGAACAAGACAAGGTCAGCAATTTTCAGTTTATTGACAGAACTCTATTTATCTTTAGAAGTATTAAAATGGTATTTCAGGTGCCCTGGAGCAGAACTGTGACCAAACCAAAAAGAGAGGGTTTATGAGAACCACTGCCACTTCACTACCTGAAGTATTGTGAGTGACTTTAATTGAACTTGCTACATCAGGAGTTATTTTGTGATTAGAAACATTTTCATAGGAAAAGAACTTTAATAAATGCAACAGCACACAATGGATGGAGACAAACACAGAGAAGCAGAATAATAGAGAAAGAGCAGCAACTGCAGCCAACCACCCATTTAAAGTTAAATATAGGTTTTGATGCAAAAAAATGTGTGTGGGCTTTGAGGTTTGTTTGTTTGCTTAGGAATGATTATCACTAACAGGCTGACTGATCTAGATCTCAGTGGGAGAAACAGAATTGACCATTTGTAATCTGTCCATCATCATAGCAATTCACTCATGACAGATACTGAAAGCCACAGCTGAGCTTCAGTTTTGTTTAAAAAGTTAAATAATCTCAATTTATTCATAATGGAGAATAATAATAATAGGTAGTGCCATATTGCTGGAGGAGCAGTTTGCAAAAAACTGGATTTTCCCCTTTTACCATTGCTGGACAGGGGTTGCATTGAAAGGCCCTGCCTTCAGCTAGGAAAAATGTCTTTTTTATTTTTTTTTCTTTTTTTCCCAAAAAAATGCAGATTGTCTAAAAGTAGGCCAAAAAATAAATGAAGGTAACAAATGTTCCTAGCAAAGACTAGAATGTCTAGTTAAAATCTGGAGCCTGCTGAATTTAGTTCAACCCACTAAATCACTGGCAGACAGGTCTGACCTGAGCAGGGGATCTGCAGCAGAGATGTTGTGACTGCACCTCTGCCACCTGGGCTGCTTCATGAATGAACAGTTAGCCTTTGTTAAAACTGCAGATTAAACTGCTGCCTCCCTAGGTTTTGCTGCAAGTGAACTAATTCCTGGTAGTTAAAATGAGTGAAGGACACACATTTGTCCCCAATGAAGATGGAGTTTAAGGACACACCATCTTTTCATTATACAAAGTAGATATATTTTGGGGAAAAGCGAGCTGGGATGCCACAGAACCACAGGCTAACTTCTGTGTGTGAGGTACTGCAGACACCCCATCTCTCCTAACAGAAAGGGTCTGGTTACTGAGCCTTTGAAACAGGCAGCATTTCTGCATTCTGATTAAGTCCTGACATTAGGATGTCTGGAAAAGAAAATTCTCCAGGGTGCCAGCAAAGAAAGCAGCACCAAAAGTGTGTGGGAAAGTGATTGGGATTGAATCTGTCAAGATTGAAGCATGATTCCAGGGCTGCTCTTCTGCTTCTCACAATGATCAACTACCTGAACTGGGGCTTGGAATGAGTGTGGCTGCAGGGCTGCATCTCCAACAAGTGTCCTCAAAGCCACTGAGGATATTTAGAGAGAAGGATGGGTCTGATGAAATTCTGTAGAATCCAAGCTGCTAAGAGGCAGCGATTTCGATTTGCACAGAAGCAGGAATTTCTTGCTAAAAATGTGGGCATTAGCAAGCATTGAGCACCCAGGGAGCCAGAGAACCTGGCAGGGTTGCACTTTTCCCCAGTTTGCCCTTCAAGGACCCCAGATGGTGCTGAGTGGATGTGTATGCATGGAAAATGCCAGTTGGCAATTAATCTCAGAGAGATTTCTGAGGAGGAAAACATTACTTTCATCCTGGAAGACTAAGGATGTTAACGATGCAAACGGAGTTTCTGGGTAACACTACAAAGCAAAATTCTTACAGCTCCTCCAGAGTAGATTTGCAATTTTTAGAAAGTGGTCAAAGGATCAGTACCTGAGTTTTGTGCTTTGAGGAGGGAGTAGCTAAGATTTTGTTGATAATCCCACTGTTTCCTGATGACAGTTTCCTTTATGTCAATGACTCATGTCAATCTTAGCTACATGCTCATTCCATTTATCCTAGAGTACATCTGTGGGCTTTGCAAGTCCATGTATTTTTCATTACATCTTTCACATGTGGATTTCACATGAGCCTCCTCTCATCTGGCTGCAAATTTAACTTGGCAGTGCAAGTGTTAGCCACCAGGTGACGTTTTCACCAGGAAATATGGCCAGCATCCCTCCTACTTCCTTAGTCCTCTCCTCCTGCTGTGTCAAGCTCCAGTCCCCACTCCCACCAGCTGTGCCCTGCGTGGGAAATGCAGGATTTTGCTACAGTGGCACCTTTAGGCACAACTTCTGTGCACACGGATGGCAGGTGAAAGGCACAGGAGCTCTCAGTTTAATTGGTACAGTCATAGCATCAGCCCCCAAATCAGCCACAAACCCTCATCTCCCACTGCACACAGCCACTGACACCTTCACCCCAGCTTCCTCACCCTCCTCACCTCTTTGGGCATGTTGGTGGGGCTCCCTGCTGTCCTATGCAAATTTTGGTTCTATGCAAATTGCTTATGGTATGCAAATCAATGCATTAAATAACGAACATAAAGTGACACATACGGAGATGTGCATAACTTGGCAGCTATAAATCTGGAATCGTTCCACTGACGTCAATGGTTTCACTTCAGAAAGGCTCCAGCATGGAAGGTGTTGAAATCTGGCCCTGTGATATTTTCAGTCAGCTTCTAAACACAAACTCAGGAATTAATGATTTCAAAGGTGTAATTATTATTATTATTATTATTGCCTGTGGATGTTGTTGTTATTTAGGTTTGCATGACTGAACATACAACCAAAACGGAGTTACAGAACATTCTTATTTCAACAGGGCTCACGTTGATGATAAATAGAGCACCTGTGGTCTATCAGAACTTCAGGCAGTTGGAACCTGATCCACTTTGGTCCTAATGGCATAATAGTTTCTATTTTAAAGTAGCCAGGGCCTAAAATGCAGGATTTATGCCAAAAAGTCTTCGGAGGCAGATGTACACCCTAAAGTACTTCAAATCAATTTAGAATGGGGAATGAGCATAAATCTGTGCTACATGCCATGTATTTTTGATCTGGGGCTGGGAGCCTGGAAGCATATGCACCATCTTGTGTAACCACCCCCTGACAAGGATCTGCTGTTATTGTGTGCAGGGAAAGCAGAACATGGTAAAGGTTAATGCTGCACATGGCAGAACCACAGTGCTGAGCAGGGCCCTGGCTGTGACTGCTCCAAAAGTGCTGTGCAGTCATTTACACATTTCCAAATGTCGCTTTCACATGGCAGAATTTCCACCCACTTTTGCCTGAATGCAAATGACTTCAGGAGATGCAGGCATTAAGTGTTCTCACAACTGCCCCCAACATCCCACTGCTCAAAAACGGTGCTTCAAAACACTCCTAGAAAACCCTGTAAGACTTTCAAAATAAATCTCTTTGTGTTTCTGAGCCTTCTTGGACACTGGTGGGGTTAGGCTCAGATTTAACAGGATATACTGAATTACAGGACATGTGAAATGATGACAAGGAGATCCAGCAAAGCCTGATAATGAGAGACTGGAAGAGTCAAGCTCTGCTCCCGCTGTCTATTTGATCTGTTCAGCTTACCATAAATTCTGTTGCACACTGCATGAGTAAAAACCTACAGGAGGTTTGTATGGCATGAAGCTTCCAGATTTCTTATTAGTCAACTACACTAGCATCAGAGATTATGGATTTAAATATAGAAGCAGTCTAAACTGGAAATGTCACTGTCTAACTGTACAAGCAATGTAACATTTATCAAGTGTGTATTATGTTTTTATCAATATTTGCTTTTGGGTTTGTGTGTGGTTTTGTGGTTTTTTGCTGACATTGTAATCATGGTATCTGCATGTTTGTGTTGCTGCAACTAACTTCTACTTCAGCTGACAAAATTAGAAATGCCTATTATAGCCATTACTCTGGGAATGCTTTTTAGTTTGTTTAGGTTTTTCTTTTTTAATCCTAACAGTCTCCCTGCAGACCTGAACTGACATCAATTTACCAGTGTCTTGACATCTTAAAGTTGTTCCTTATAAAATTTGCATTGGTGTCATTTTGTTTCAAGCTGATATTGTGACAATGTCTCCCTGGATTTATACTGACAATTTATTTTTATTTTGACATCATGTCATCCCTTTAGCCCTTCACTAGCATCTATCCTAAGTCTGTGGGTTTAAATGAAATGTGGTTTCTTTGTGCAAACTACAGTAACTAACTGAACTTTCTCAGTAGCTACTTTTCTGACCTCAATATCTAGCTATTGATTGCACTTGGGTTTTTATAGAAATGTCAAAAGTTCCTGCCTAGTGCTTTAGGCAGCTCTTCCATAAGTACCAAATAAGGAAATTAAACCAAAGCTCCCCTTGAAACTAAAAAATAATTGCCTATAAAAAAAGAGGTGAATGCTTGTTTATAACACCAACATCAAACAAACAACTGGGCTCTGTTGGTGGCATTGCCTGGAGAGCTGCTGGTCCTCCTTCTTTTTCACTGAAGTGTTAGAAACACCTTTTTGGGACTGAACATTCCAGCTGTTTCCAGGTATTTCCTTGGAAAACACAAAATCCTCTGTATCTATATATTTAATATGCCATTGCTACTTCATTTAAATATCAAAAATGACATTAAGCAAGCTCTGGTGTGGGCCAGGGGAGGGGAGATTTCAGGAAAGCTCCCATGTGATAGTTATAGCTTTGAACCTGGTTTATTTTTTCAGCTCTTCATTTTAAAATTCAAAGAGGCAAGAAGGATTGTGAGCAATGTCACAAATGCCTTGTGACCCTTCCTGAAGTACAGCCATTGTGCGGTATAGCTGAAATTCCCAAGGGGATATTTGTAAATTATAAAGCAAAATCCTGCCAGTGATTATTGAGTGTTCCTAGGATTATCCATGATCCTGACAGAGTGGCCTGTGTATGGGATTTTGCAAAAGCTATTTTTCATCAGAGTACGTGCATGGTTTAATGAGATATTTGCAGCAGTAACATCATTTCTGTGTTCTGGTATAAATGGTTCAGCTCCTATACATCATACCTGGTAAATCACAGTATGGGTGCAGAGAAAAGGAGCCTTCAACAGCAAAATTTTCTCATTTTTATTGGATCAGAACATTAGTTCTGAGGGATGGTTATGGTGATTTGTTTTCACTGATGTGTCACCAGCAGTGCCTAGGCAGAAACCATACCCCTCATGGTTTAACCAAAATTAAGAACTCAGAAGTGAATCTTCCCTGTGAGGGGGAGGTTATTTATTCTGCTCCACTTCACAAAGAAGAGTGAAATTTGATTGTCTGAACAGGGTAGTCAAGCATCATTAGAAAAGTCTTCCAGCTCCTGTTCCAAAAGCACCCAGGTCTGCCTGAGGTCCTCACTTGGAGGTTCAGAAACCACAGCAGTAGATCTCTCACCTCCAGGCACTGTGATCCAGACCTAAGTATGACAAGACCAAATAGGAGAGATTTTAACAGCAGTGGAAATAGAGATCAGAGAAGACAGTGTGCGAGGCTGGTCAGAAAACTTATTTTTAAACTCGTCAAAACAAGAATTATGACTTCGTTATAAGTTTAACTGACACCTTGAAAGTTAGATTGGACTTACTTTGAACTTTATCACCAGAATTCCAAGGAGAGCCTTGGGATTGAAACTACATAGACAGAAACTGAACACAAGACCTGCACTAAATGTAGATAAAATATTAGATATCTATAAGAGCAGTGTCAATTTCTATAAATGATTCAGATAAGGAAAAATCATAGTATATAAACCTATCAGTGAAGTTTCTTCTGAATTTTTAACTTTTTATTAGGTATTCTCTTTGCACCCTTCCAATACTGAAAAATGTTTCTGCTGTTGTTAGAATTAACTCAGTATATTTCTGTTTATCTGCATAAACATGATTCCTGCCTTTGACTTCAGCAGAGTTTCATATCTAATTAAACATCTCTCAGATTGGAAAGCCTCTTTCAATAATTCTTTTTGGGAAGGGAAAGACCACCACTGGAAATAGCACTCTGTGCATTAAGCACAGCAATGAGCACTCATATTAACCTTGCATTTTAACTCTTCCAATCAATTCTTACCTGTCTTTAAAGATGCCCTTACTGAGTAGACATTTTGCAACCAAGTTTTGGTTTTTGGTGCCTGTCATTATTTGCCTGTTTTTCACACATGTCAATCATCCCTGAGTGATGTTATCTCTAAACACAGTTTGGGGACTTCAGCATATTGCTCAGGGTGTCCAGAAATGTAGGGCACTTTTTGAAAATGCAACTTTGCTCAGCTGATGTTGAGCTTTCTGTCTGTGGACCATGGCTAGTAATGCTGATGTTATTGCAAAGGAAGCTCTGTAATACTCTGCACCTTGCTGCAACCTGTACGTGCCAAGAGAAATGCCAAGAAATTTCTGCTAGCAAAATCAGGGATTAGAAAGCTTGGGAAGTGTCTCAAAAGGTATGATTGTCTGAAGCTTGATTTTTCACAGCTTTGAGCAGCTACCACAGCCAGACTCATCCTACCAGTGCTGCAGCAGTTCTGTGGATTTGGAATTCATTAACAAGGGAACACAAGTTGTTAACAGTCCCACATCTGGGTTTCATACCTGTGTGCTAATATACAGGGGAGGGCTGGTCTTGTTGTGCTACCCACAGAGATTTATCCGGGACTAGGGTTTGTTATCCTGAAAATACACAGCTCTAGAGATTACAGTTAACTACTAATTAACTGCTCTAAATTGGGAGTCCTTCTTGCTGGGAGAAAAGACCAGACAATGGGTTTGCTTATCCTCTCTGCAGAGGATATGGTCCCTTTATAGGAATTCCAGGGTGTCCTGGGAAGTGAGACACTGAGAGTTGCTGCTGATCCCTGTGTTTGGATGAGTTTGACTACAGATTTCTGCTTCACCAACATGAAGGGTCAGTCACCCCTTAAACCAAGGGCTGTAATACTGGCTGTGGAAGGCTGCTTGATGAAAATAGTTTGTAATGTTTGGATAAGAACTGAGGTGTTGCTGTTCTTTCCAGCATGAATAATCCAGCTGTGTACAAATCCAAGCATGTGTATGCACTCTGCACTTCTGATGGTCGTGTAAGGGAAAATCAGCTGTGAAAGAAAATGACATAAGGTGAGTTTGTTTTCATGTCCTGACAGTGTTGGGAAGGATATCTTGAAATCTTACATTCTAATTTCAATAGGCAATTAATAACAAAGGAAAGTTCATGAAGACCCTTTGAAGATCTAATATTTTTTACTATAATTTAAAAGTTAATAATATTTTTCAACCATTATTTATTACATTTTTAATACGCATTTGGTGGTTTTGGCATATTCCATCTTTTATTGATGTCTGAATACAATCAGCATCAATTTCTCAAGGATCTACATATTATTTTCCATAAGTTTTAACTTTGTGAAACTCCTTTTTAAAATGTGAGCATGCATCCCAGATGATGTGGAGAAAGAAGGGGAGTGTAATCAAATTCTACATAATATCACTTCAGCTTCTCCTTATTCCATTACTTAAAAACTCAGCATCAATTAAGTGTTAAGAAAATATAAATGTCTTGGTCAAGAAGAACAAAATCTACAGTAATTAATTGCTTCAATATTTCTCAAAGCCATTCCCCCTCCATAGGAAATTAATTTTCATTCATACTTCAGACAAGATACAGAACATGCAAGGGGAGAAAATTAATTTGGTTGATGTCATTCTGTAGTTTAATCCCAGCATTAGTATCCTTTGTATAGTGACTGGGAATGATATCTGATTTCAAAAGTTATTCTGTGAAATTTGAGACTTTACAGAATTTATATTGTTCTGAGAATGAAGATGTTGCAATCTTCCTGCCTTTTGCAGAAGCCAGTAAGAATAAAGAATCAAATGAGACCTAAAATTCCTGTCCCTCTCTCCAAAAAACACAGCTGTCATCATCATCTCCCACTCCCCTTTTGTAATGATCACACAGACTTGCTAAGATAGTCATGTCTATGATTGTCTGTGTTTTGATGGATGAGCCCTTAAAAAAGAGAGAAAAAAAAAGCTGAAATATGCCTGAAGGCGAAAAAAGGAAGAACGTCTTTGTGCGGAACTTGCTCTGGGCCCTAGATGAGAGAAAATTCTGGCCAGAAGAGAACTTCAGAGATATCTGAAGCATTTTTCAACCCAGGGAGGGAATCAGGAGATGGGTTTGGGCTCTGACCTGCATCCCAGTCCAAAGAAGCTTCCTTGAGAAGCTCAGCTCCCGCTGCTGAGCAGCATCTGGGGGCAGTTGATGTTTTGCACCCTGTGCTGGCCTGATTAACCCTGGGGTTTGCACCTCGGGAGTGAAAGGATTCCTCTGCAGCTGTGCTGGCAGAGCACAGGCTGCTGGTGTTAGGCTGGGGCAGCCAAATCACAGAGAGGAAACGTGGCTCCAGTTTGAGCATCTAAGAATTTTCAATGCCTCACCATTGAGACCACCAGAAACTCCATACTGTGAACGTGGTGCAAAATGATGAAACTTTCTTTTCTTGACTCTGAAGAGAGCCTTAACTCTGACTTGAGTCTGCTTTCAAATCCATTTATTATAAAAGCTACTGTTTGAAGGGTAACTCTAAAGGGACTTCACCTGTGTTTGCTGAAGAGATTGGTACGCCTGCTTCTGACATTCTGATTCAAAAAATCATCTTTGGGCCCAGGGTATCTATTTCTGTGTTACTTTTATGGAACATTATGGAGAATAATTGTTTAGTGAAAGCATTCTCATTTACATTATTGTATGTTATTCGACCTTCCTCAAGAGCACTGGGACATCTCCAAGCACAACACTTAGCTGTGAATATTGGCACTTGTGAGCTTGTTCTTACATCCTGGTAAGATGATTAATGGACCTTGGAAATTACCTAATGGCCTGATACTCTTTCCATCCAGCCTCTTGTAGGAGAAAAACAGGATAATGTGAGATACAATTTGTGAGTATGAGATGGAGGAGTTGAAACAGAGAAACTCATTCAGAAGTATTGACAGGATATCCGTAGTGCTGAATATCCAGACAGCAGAATTTAAAAGCCTGCATGAAAAAGAGTGCTGTTGGAAGATATCCCAAACAGATAGAGACACCTGGTTGACAAGGACATTCCCTCTTTAGAGACTGGTGGAAGGAACATGGAGAGATTTATCTGGTCAAAATATTGACATGGAACCTTGCCTTTTGTTAGAAGATGTAAATTATTTGATGTCTACGACACCAAAATGTCCTAAATTAACTTTATTGATCACTTGGAAGGAACTGATAGGCCAAATGTTTGGATCTGTCATTCCTCCTTTTTCGACACTGGGCTCATTTTTAGCAGAAGGGAAGGATTTTAACTGGCCCACACTCTGATTAACAGTGAGAGCAACGGCTAGAATACAACTGGTGAGTGTTTATCTGTATATTTCATTTTTATGCTGAGGTTCATGATCTCAATGGCGTTTTTTATTGACATTTATTAATTTGAGTGGCTCTAATTCTGTAAGTTTATAATGGTAATATAAAAACATCTGTTCTAAGTAACAGCATATTTCTGTGATTCATTTTTTAGTATTAGGACTTGACAGATACTGCTTATCTGCACACTCTGGATGCCCTTGATGTAACTTCAAAGTACAACTTTAGGTCAACAGTACAGTACAAAAAAATACTACAACAGAAAATTTCAATCTCAAATCTCTCATGTGTTCAAAAATTTCCCCACTGTTGTTATTACCATTCCTGTCCTCATTTTCAAGAGCCTAAGAGACAAATGAGTTAAGTGCCCTAAGTCATCACTTATTTGCCTGAAGGTGTTAATCATAGGTCACATTCTTTTCACACACAGAGTAGAACATTATTTCTAGAATTCTCCTATTGATTTCAGTGCTGGCAATATACAATGATTGCCACTGGAAATTTGTCACTAATCATAGAATTTCCAACTCTCTCTCCATTGTTCCAAAAATAATATCTTGCAGGAGTGCTCATACCACTGTCAGTTTATCAAAGAACAACTTCCAATTGAAAAGCCATGAGGTGTTATTAGCCTATATTGTACACAGAAGTTAAAAGTAGCGTGTCATCTGGAAGGCAGAATGCATTACAAACATACTTGTGTCATCAAGAAGGGGTATGAAAATCCACTCCCAGAAATAGTGCAGTCAATGGTTTTATCCAGCTGATCTCTAAGTATTGTCAGTATCTTTTATTATTGCCATTACTATTATAGCACATTGGGGTATTTTTTCTTCCATTTGACAAAAAAAAATGTAATAATCAGTTTCTTTTTATTGGCTTGAGACTATCTAGGGCGACACAGAGGATCTTTTATAATGAAAAACTACTCAGAGGCGCAGCCACTTTGGCAAGGTTAAATTATGAAAGCAATTCTACCAAACAAAATTCATGAGACACAAACATGCTGCCACTGAAAAAAAAAAGGAAAATAAAAAATTTAGAAATTAAAAAAAAAAGCCTCCTCTTCCCCTATGTCTAACGCATACTGATACAGATTTAGGGATTCAACTCTTTGCTGCAGTCAGACTTCTGGAACGGCAATCACTCCCTTGAGATTGGAGAGAGACTATTTACAAGAGAATGTAGTGACAGAACAAAGGGAAATGGCTTCAAACTGAAAGAGAATAGGTTTAGATTAGATATTAGGAAAGAATTCTTCACTGTGAGGGTGGTGAGGCCCTGGCACAGGCTGCCCAGAGAAGTTGGGGCTGCCTCATCCCTGTAAATGCTCAAGGTCAAGTTGGATGGGACCCTGAGCAACCTGGTCTAGTGGAAGGAGTCCCTGCCCATGGCAGGGGGTTTGGAACTAGATGATCTTTGTGGTCCCTTCCAGTCCAAAGAATTCTATGACTATATGAGAAGTTTTGGAAAGGGAAAGGGAATGAAGTTTTCTTCCAGCTCTAGCTGAAAATACTGCATCCTTTGTTGGGAGGGAGGAGGTAAATTAAGGAGAAAACAGGTTTAATTTTTAAAGTAGGTGCTGATATCTAGTCAGTCTGGAAAGCACAAAAGTGTTAAAAAGAAAAAGCTCTGCCCCTTGTTACAGGTTCTAGTGTTTTTATGGATTCCAGTAGGCTTCCTTCACCACAGGGAGTCAGCCTCTGTGTACAAAACACTAATTTGTGTCGATGGATAACTTCAGTAGTGCAAACAGTGGGTGAACCCAGTTGAAAAATTTGTACGGTGCAACAGAAAAGGAGTTTTTAGTAAAGCATCTGACTTTCACATCTTCTACACAATCTTTCAAATCTACTGTTTTCCCCTCTCTCTGTCCAGGTATCCCAAGATCAATGCTCCAGGTTTCCCAATTATAAAAGCAGAACCCAGGGCTCCACCAGCTAAATTTAAAAAAAAAAAAAAAAAAGAAAAAGGCAGGAAATTATACCTGTTTTGCTGAGGTCTTTTTCCTGAGTGTAGTTAAAGAAAACCACAGACAGCTATCTTCTGCTTCACAATATGTAAATATACTGCTTTATATTGAGTAAAACAGAAAGAAATTACTCATCAAGAATTTTCTCTGCAAGCATGCAATTAGAAATATATTCCAAATTAAAACACAGCCAGAAACCGCAGAAATCTACATCTAGAAGTAAACAGCTTACAACTGCTTTAGGATAAATATTCTGCTTCGCTGCAGGATGTTAAAAAAATGAGAAAAAAGGGTGAGAAACACAGTGCACTGTACCTGTGGTTATATGGGCTGCAGTTAAGCTGATCTTATGACACTCAAAAATTCTGTTTGTGTTTAAAGATAAGTATTTGAAAGAAGAAGAATTGATCTTCACTGATATCCATCTGTGAAGTTCTGACCTCTGCTTTCATCAGCAAGCCTTTCTGCCAGGCAGCTGAGAGTCAAAAGAAAACCTTGCTGTGAGACCTACCAAATTCACCATGACCCTAATTCTTCCTGTCTTATGTTGAGAGTTTAACTACACCACCTTCATGAGGAGTGCAGTCCCTCCACACTCCCTTGAAGATCTACAGAAAGTTATAGAATCAGGCCAGGCATCTGACAAAACTCTTCTGCTCCTAAACCCTAAAAGATGCCTCTGTTTGAAAATGCAAAAACGTAAACAAATTCCAAAATTTGCTCTGACCAGGACAAAGGCTTTAAGCAGGAGACTGTGGTTTAGTTCTGGAATGAAGATTCTGGTGAGTATTTGACACTGTACAGTACCATTTGCTTTTGCTATAACTTCTCATCTTATTCTCTTCCCTGGCCATGGTGTTCATTAAAAAGACATGGGTAGATGCTGATGTCTGCAAAGAAAGGCTTGTGCTGCAACTAAACCTTCCAAGTCTATAATCAACCCAAAATTCAGTTTATTGAATTGAGCTCTGTGGAAGGATCCTGTTCTGTAGAGAAGATCACACACATCTATAAAGGTTTTTCAGACAATCTGAAACCATCCATCACCATGCCTCATTATCTCCACCCACTGATTTACTGAGAAGCTCTGGACATCTTACAAAGTTCTCCAGCTCAAATTTGTGAGTCTCACCTATATCCTTCCTGATTTGTGTAAGAAAATGATGAGCCACTAATGTCACTCAACACACATGCCTCAGCCTGAGGGATATCACTTCCCATCTTCAATCAAAAATATTACAATCCACTGAACACTGAAGTAACTTATCCTGGATTTATTGGCTGTAGTGCAGTGTCAAGTACTGTGTTAAATCCACTACTTGTGAGAATACCCACAGGGAACTCATGGAAAGGCCAACTTTAAGCCTTTTTGAGTAGTAAAAGCAGAAGTAGCAATGCAGACATAGCTTTGTCAGGATGCAGGCAAAGGCATGGAACTGTATAAAACATGTTAATAATAACTGGCTAATGAAATCCTTCTGTCAACAGATTAAAGATTTTATTAGAGGCCTCCCAAATCCTTTTGCAACCTCTGTTATTGTCAAGCATAAAATACTGCTCCACACTTGAGAAACATAGTCAAAATGCAGAATAATGTATTAAAACGGCTTGACATCTTCCCACTCTGTTGAGACAGAAACTGCTTTTCCATTTCTGTGCTGCTCACTTGCAGTTTGCCACCAGTACCAGTCCTTATTTTAGCTCTAAACAACAACCAGCTGAAATGGACAAGTAGCAATAATTTTAGACTCAGAATTATGGAAAGTACAGACTGTTCTCATTGTTCATTAAATAGGAACTTACCACCATTAACAAAATTTTACATGATGGGCGTTTGCATCAGGAAGAAAAAGGAGTAGTGGAGTGCTTTCTTTGGGTTTTTTTCTAGTTTTTTTTTGCTCTAGCTTGATGTCAGACATACCAGGCCATGTTTAATACTCCCAGAGTTGGAAGAGAAGGTTTATGAAATGTGGGCTGGGAACTATCTGGGATAGATTAGATGATCCATTCATGTTCCAAGCAGCTGAACTGAAGGCAAATAGCACTAAGATTTGAAACCTCCACCAGCAGTGATGGGACAGTGGAGTGCTCTGTAGATTCCTGCCCTTTCTTCTTGACCAAGCCCTTCCTGGGGTTGTTCCTGTGGGTGCAGAGATTGTATTTTCACTGTCACTTGTGGAGACACTAATAAGATTTCTTTATCTCTTACTTTGCACCTCATTTAAGGATCTTCATGTCCCACCACAGGGTCAATAAACCAGCAACAGAAGCAAACAGGAGCTATGCTCTTGCTTTACTTTGCTCCTTTGAAAATCTTAGCTTGGGCTCCACTTTCCTGTGCTGTGTAGTTTTTCACTGTGGTTATCTTGCTGCCATTTTTCCTTCTTCTCACCTAAAACAGCTGTCTCTCCAAGACTGTTCATCCTACAGGCAGCTGTCTTGTTGGGAGCACAAATCCTGCTGGAATCTCTCAACAGTAAACAAAATCCTTTGTGATTTCACATTTGCACTTTGTTTTGCTGCCTTTGGATATCACAGGGTTTTCTCTCCATCCCTTGCCTTCCCTGCTTTTCATGGAACCCTGAACTTACACACAAGGCATTAACATGGGCCTGAAGTTACCTAATTCACAGGGGCTAAATTTAAATTTTTAATAGGCTAATACAGCTCTATGACAAGTTTCCCACATTTGCCAAGGAATCTCCATTGTTAAAAGAATACATGCAGAAGGATGTAAGACATAAATTTTTAAGGATGAGTTTAAGAAGAAAATGAAATATTGGTGGGTCTGATATCCATGAAATGCCTGCCAGGTGTGTTGAGTAGCTGAGGAAGGAACAGAGTTCCAAGTTAATTTTACAGATGAGAGATGAAATCATTGCTGTGTGCTGGTTTCAGCTGCTGATTTGGTCCCCCTTAAACAACAGGAATTTGGATTATACAAAAGCTCTGCTGGTCAGGTGATAAAACTTTGAGAATTGTGCACATGAGCTTTATACAGCTCAGAACTTCAGTCCCCAGCACACTGCATGCATGAGGTTCCTTCTAGGTCTATTTTCATTAATAATATGCTTGCTTCGTTAAATTGTCAGGGAAAGTTAGGGAAAATTAGTAAGGCTGGTATTCTTTTAATAATAAAACGAGTTTAGAAAAAAAAGTCTTATAAATTCTTTTTCTTTTTTTTTTTCTTTTTTATTTTTTATTTTTTTTCTTTTTCTTTTGCTTTTTTCTATTCTTTTTTCTTTTTCTTTTCCTTTTTCTTTTTCTCTTTTTCTTTTTTCTTCTCCTTTTTCTTTTTTCCTTTCCTTTTCCTTTTTTTCCTTTCCTTTTCTTTCTTTCTTTTTTATTCCTCTCTTTCCTTTTTTCTTTTCTTTTCTTTTCCCCTTTCTTTTTTTTTTATTTCTTTCTTTCCTTTTCTCTTTCCTTTTCTCTTTCCCTTTCTTTTTCTCTTTCTTTTTCTTTTTTCCTTAGGGAATTGTAGTCATCATGAATGACAGTATTTGAAAAGGAAGCAACAGAGGCTATCCTGTATTATCTATGTTCATAAATATACAACTAGACCTTTAGTGGTCTTCCAGGTGTTGACATTCTCCCCAGACTGTTCAGCTCAGTGTTGCTTTATTACTCACACTGCTCATGGACTTGTAGTTTCCTCACTGAAGATTGGTCCAGTGCACTGGGCTGAGGCAAAGTTTACATCTTCTCCAATTATAAAAGGGCCATTAAGTTCAGATAATGTGAAATATAAATTTAAGAGGAATTCTGGGGAAATCATAATTAGGTGCAGAGACATTACATGAGTTTAATGACTGAGATTTAATTTCAGTTTTCAGGATTATTAATTGAGAATCCTTATTTAGCTCATCTTTTTTTTTCCTTAATTAATTGGAAATTTATTTTCAAGCAATTAAGGCAGAGATTCTTTTCAATCCCTAAGTGTTTGTGAGCTATATATTAATGTTCTCTACCTTGCTTTCAAAACTCTGTCCTGTAAATTTCTTTGAGCTCTTTCTGATAACATAGTAATGCCTGCATGTGTTATTTATACACAAAGAACAATCTCCAATTTATATATTCTGTAGGAAATTAAGTTACTTGAGTCTCAGAACTGAGCATTTCATAAATACTGATAGACTAGAAAGATAGTCTGCCACAAAACCATACAGAGGGAAGAAAATTTAAAAATAGCATCATTCTGTGTGCCTCTGCAAAAAATGGCTGAGATGTTCTGCTGTGGTGTTTTATGGAATCTAAGTTACATGATCTCAACAAGTAAAATCCATTTCATTTGACTGTAGCCACGCACACTGATGTTCCCCCCTAAAGCAATCACCTTCACTCTCAGGGGAAGAGTCACATCTCCAAGTAAGGGAGGCCAATTCCTTTCAATGCAAATTGCTTTTTGCATTTTGTATCTTGATGGGAGAGAAATGGTTCCATGTGCCAAAGCTGCACACCAGCTGGGTGCTGAGGTGTGATATCCAGTGGGTTGGTACATCCATGCAGGAATTCAGCTGCTGTTTCCCTGTTTGGCACCATGTAAGAAATACAGCTTTCTCCTTCCAAAGCTCTGCATCTGGATGCATTTAAAATGTGAGAGCTGGTGCATTAATTTAGTTTTTATTCTCCTGAAGCACTGCTCCAATCAAACGGGAATGCTGACTAGTAACCAAGAATGCAACACAGAAGGTAACAATTCCTAAAGACTTAAACCTCACAAGAAACTGTTTTGGTAACTAGAGATTGTTTTGCCCTCATTTTTCAGAGCTAGATCACGCCTACAATGTGATTTTCTCTCTCTGACTCCATAGTCTCATTTCTTTATACCACAGCAGTGAAAAGCCCATTTTCCATTTGCTCTTGCTTTCCAAAAATCACCACCAAACCTGCCCTGGCAGCCCTTGTCAGAAGCAACTCTTTGGCCAAAAAATCCAGCCATAACACAGAGGCCCCAGGCTCTGAGACAGAGAGGCTGTGACTTAACAGAGAGAAGTTTTACTGCACAGCAACACCAGCATTTTTTTCCTCAATGCAGGTGAAGATGCCTCTTGGGAGGAAAAACTTCAGGGAATAAAAATTTCTTAAGGTGATTGCCAGTCAAAAAATGCCCACGGAATTATACATTAATAAAACTATTTTAAGAACTGAGCTGGTATCCCCTTGGTATTTGGGATCTATCAAAATTGGAAAAGGTAAGAAAAAATAGTGAGGTTTCAGATCAATAAAATATGATGCATCAAAAGAAAGCACAAATAAATCCTGCTTTTAAAAAATTAATTGAATGCTTTAGAGGGTTAGTGGAAGGAAATACACTTCATGTCTAAATGACCAGCTCCACTGAGAAAAGTCAAGCTGGCCTGCAGTGGATGAGTGTTTATATCTATAGCCTCTCTGTCAAAAATTCAACCAATGTGAACAAAAAATCTTAAATAAATAAATAAATAAATAAATCTCCTGAGGGTGTTTCAAAGGAAAAAATGATCATTCAATGAAATGTTCATGAAAGTGTGTCCTGGAGAAGCTCAGACTCAGCTTAATTTGGGTTTCCAGCTTCAGCTGACACATGGCTGCTTGGCTGTGTCTTTGAGTCATGGATTCTGTGTCTCAGGTCCCTTTTCTTCTTTATAAGTTGTGATTCCTGAATCAACCAGGAATACACCAGTGTGACATTTCAGGGTCAAATTATTTTCAAGTTTTCATCAAAAGCTCAAAATCTGCCATGGGAAAACCTGACTATTATTATTATTATTATTATTATTATTATTATTATTATTATTATTATTATTATTTAAAATATG
>VZTZ01027326.1:0-110573 GCA_013400955.1 Drymodes brunneopygia
CTCTCCTCTCCGAACCTCTCCCCCAAAGAGGTAAACACAGACATCTACCTGCAGGTAGCATCTTGCATGATCATGACCTGTTTGTGGACTTTTTTGTTCTTGCTGTTTTTTTGCTCACAAATGACTTTGAAACAAAAGTTATCCCCTCTGTTAATGTTATAATCTGTATGTGTCTTTATAAACCATCAAACAACAATTCCCATCAACCTGCTTATGAGAAAATGAGAGAGCCCTTATACCAAAGCATGAAGTTGGAAGCACCTTTATCAGGATGCTGCCAGCAGTCTTAAAGCAAAAAGCCTGCTTCAGAAACTGTGGGCACTTTCAGATATCCTATACCCAAAAGAAAAGCTGTTTTTAAATATTTCTAATCTCAGCAAAACAAGACCTGCATTAAGGAATGACAGCAGCAATAAAAACTCATTTCTCCATGGCATTCCTCTAATACCAGGAATGATGGGCAAAAGCAATTCATTTCTAAGTGGCTTTCTCAGCAACCACTTGCCATGACACTGACATCTGCCTTTCTCAGGCCTGTCTGTTTGAATGAGTTTATCTCTTGTCACCCCAGAGTTGCCTGTGCCTTCACAACTGCTTCAGTCAGGAGACTGTTTAATCAGTTCCTTGATTTAAAATGCAATTTAGCTCTGAAATTAATAAAACAGAAGGTTTAATACTTCCTTCTCCAGGTGCAAGTCTCTATTCCCTTTCTCTTGTGACTCAAGACTGTCTAAGAGGCCACATTATCACTGATGAAGCCAACTCCCTTCATCAAAATGTCGGAGTTTGGATCTTGTTTTTTTTTTTTTTTTTTGGGGAGGCTTTCTTTCTTTTTCTTTATCTTCAGGAATTTTTCTCCCATGAGCTGTTAATCACTGAGTACTTAAGAGAACAAAAGCACATGGCCAAAGCCTTTCTCCTCAACAGGGCGGAAGGCGGAGGGCAGGGGGCGGGGGGCCAGAGATCTCTCTAGTGGGAGCAGGGAAAACGCGAGATTTTGGGGACTGAAAAAAAGGGGCAGGGGCGGGGAAGGGTTNAAGGAAGGCTCCTGCCTTCCCTAGCAGACACCTGTCTTTTAAACCAAGACACTGATGAAGCCAACTCCCTTCATCAAAACTGTTAGGCTCATCAAGGAACCACATCAAGCATCTGGGTTTTTTACCCCTAGATACTCTGTGGAGAAGGAAAGCCTTTAATTAACTGCTTTTCCTACCTCTCATCCCATCTCCTGTCCCTCCTACCAAATATACCAGGGACAGAATGAAATGAAAAGCCTTGGAGGCAGCAGTTACCTTCCCTCATCATAAGCCATCTCACTTCTACTTCAGTGACTCATCCAGGGCAATCACATAAATAGGAATTCTCCAGCTTTTCTGCAAGCCACATTTTATTTTTCATGCTCTTAATTTTCACCAGCAGTTGTTGAGTGTACTAGCTAGTTCTTAGAGCCACCCTGACACATGAGATGTGAGAATATAGCAAACCACAAAATTTTATCAGGGATAACAGGCTTGTGAAACTGCAGTTTTAAAGAAACCTTGCAAAAGGTTTCTGCCTAATAAACCCCATGAATCACACTGTGCAGTTTTAGAGAACAAAAGAGTTTTAATCCTGTTGGAAATTGGGGAACTGCAATGTCTCTTTTTCTGATTATGGGAAGGATAGAAACACTGAAGGTCACCTCTGAAAGGAGAAATACATCCTTAATTTCCCAGTAGAAAACCAGTTAGAGACAAAAACAACTTCTTGCTTTGACACTAACTACAAATATGGCAGGGAAGCAAAGCAACACCAGGGCTGTTAGCAAGAATCTCTGAGGTTCAGAAAGCAGGTGGCTAAAACTAACAGTTGGAAACAGATAGACAATTTATTCCCATTTAGCTGTTATTTACAGAAAGAGTGAATATAAAAGTAAGAACTAAGTTAGTTATTTTCTCCATAAGATGATGTATCATTGACAACACCTAAACCTGTTACATTTAACATCATCTAAGAGTGAGCCATCCTTGTGACAAGTTGTCGCCCTGATTTGCGGGGTTCCATGGTTGTAACTTTGTAGTATGTTTCCCATGCTTTTTCTGTAAACGTGGTCATTGTTTTTCCCAACTGGCCGGGATTGTTTTACACTTGTAGATTGTTTTTCATTCCTTTCCCCTGGGACAGAGAAAGGTGATTAACCATGCCTTTGTCCTGTAAACTTTCAGAGGTTAACCCTGCTCACCAATCCTTGATTGTCTTTAAAAACATATGTAAATAAAAGAATAAAGAAGGGCAGGCCTTTTTGGTTGGTCCTGCCTGGAAATTCAACTACTACTCTAAAACCTGTGTGTTTCTTCTGTTGCCAACTGTGCAACAACAAGTATCTTTTAAAACAAAGCTTAATAAAAAAATATAAAAGGCATTTCAGTTTCTATTTGTTTCCTGGTTCCTGTAATAAAATTAATGTTCTGAAGTCCATAACAGTAAAATATACAGTAAAATCATAACAGCGACTATTTTAATCATTTTGGCCTCTTAGCTGCACCTTGAAATAAAGGTTTCAGTTGGGAACATGCTGACTCCTAGTCTAAATTTTTGTTCTAGAAGTGGCATGTAAGGGACATATATTGTATTTCAACACTCTTAAAAGGTTGAATGCAAATTTAGGAACTGATATCAGCAATGACCTTAGGTTTCACCATTTGCCTTTACTGAAACAGCTCTGATCACGAAGATCACCTTCAAAACAAACCAAATCACATTATGTAGCCCATGGTATTAACATCTATGCTATAATAAAACATTATTAATGCAGTTTTGTTTTTCTGCAATGGTTTCTTTCTCCCTGTCCTTTCAAGGAGAACACATGGACAGCCTTATAACTGACACAGTCCCTGTCCATTGTTCTTCCTCACTTCTACCTTGTAAACTGTCAGATCAAATTTCTTCATCTTGAAATTTATGAAACAGAAGCATATTTTTAGAAAGGTTCATTTCCTAAATTAAATGGTTTGCTAACATCCTTCTCTATATAACACAAAGGACTTAAAAAGAAAAGGTACCAAAATAAGAACTAGCTATTAAAAAAAAAAAAAAGAATAAAAAGACAATATTGGACCCCTCATGCTGCAATATTTTCAGTTTGGTATTTTCTAAGAAGCTCTATGTACAGTACTTCTTGCACACCCAACCCTACATTGCATGGTATCCTCTCTAGCAGAAAGGTTCCACTACAATTTCTCTTGTTCCTTCATAATGTAAAAGGTACAGAGAGGTATGAGCACTAAGGCACATGGCCATTAATGAAAGAATACAGTTGGGCAGAAATTAATGTCTAGAAATGTGGAGCAGAAGAATATTCATTCTCTGTAAAATCTACTGACGGATGCAGAGATACCAGAAAACTGATATGGCAATGGCATCTCTCCAGTAATTTTGGCAGTGCCTAAACTCAGCTTCCCACTTGGGAAATTACTGCATCAGTGGTCAGAATCCTCCCAGCTGATAAGCAACAGGTTTACTTCTACATGCTTGCCCCTAACCCTCCACATCTCCACCAAGTGGGTGGAGCACCTTTCTTTGAAACATGCAGCAGATCCACTGTGCTCAGTTCTAGATCTTCCAGCTTCAAGAACCTGTCTGCAAGGAAACTAGATAGCATTTTAAAGGCTAAGAAGCACAAATAAGCAAATAAGAGAAAAAAAACTATGTACTGTGATATTCATGGCATGGATGCTACAGTTAATTTTGTCTTAGCAACAGTTTTAGCATCAACCTTTCAGGAAAATGAGTGTACATATGTACCTACATTGCTTTGGAAGGCAAAGCTTCATTAAGAGTATTGGCTCAGTTGGTATTTTCCAAATTCAGTATATAGAAAATGAAGTACCATATTTCTTTCTCATTATTTACATAGACATGTTTCCTGTGCATTCACGAGGAACATTTAGATTCAGACCACTGAAAAAGTACAAGTTGTCTCCCTGTTCTGTTCTCTGCAGCACAAATCTTTCTCTTCAGCAGTTTTCTCTGCTTTGAAAGGCAATGCAATCAGATGCCTAGCAGTAGAATGGAATTACTATTTCAGGCCATGAATTGCACTATTCCTATTTAGAGGAACATCCTGTGTTCAAAAGCACTGAACAGCCAGAAACACCTATTGAAATCAATGCTAGTTAGTGCTCAGAACCAAAGCTAAGTAATATTTTTTTTTTTTTTGCATTGAATGAAGAGTTTAATTTCAGCATCCAAAATGTTAATTCAGAACTAACCTCCAAACTCATGGATCTGAGTTTGATTCTGTTCACAGAGTAAATGCCATTGCCTCTATCTTAACCAGACAGTTGCTAACAGCTCCACCTGTGAGTGGAAAATCAGTAATGAACTGAAAATCAGTAACAAGTTGTCAGAGCACAGGAGGGCTGCTGTGCCAAACCTCCCTGTTCTGCACATCTATGACATCTTCCACTGCTGTTCATCTTCCATGGCCACATTCACCATCAAATACAAACAGAAAAAGCTAAAAACAAAACAGAAACCACCAGCTATGCAAGGTGTAGGCAGCTAACTGGGACACAGAGCAATTCTGGAAAGTGACACCCACAATTACAAAACCCACTGTCTTTGACTGAAGCCTAATGGCTGATTGACCAATTTGCCATAAATCTATGATATTAAATAAGAACCCATTGACATGGAATGTGTGGTCTGTCTATTTAAGACAAATTAAACTGTGAATCCAGGATGCAGAGACAGAGGCTGGCAATGTGGACACACAGTTCCTGAGCCTTCCTTGGAAGACCATACCCTTCCTCACTCCCCAACAAACCACATTTGAAACAAATAGGTCTATTTAATAGTAAATCACCAGTACTGAGAAGCTCCACTATCTCTGCACTGCCTTTTTCACAACACTTGTATTTCCTGCCGCTGCTCTTTAACCTTCTCTCTTCCCATGTTTACAGCTTCATATTTGATCCACAGCTTCCCAAAACACCACCAGCTCCTCAGAGTGTCCTCTAAAGCTTCATGCCATGGAAACCACCCACAGCTGAATGATATTGTGGCAATCCCAAGCGTCGAGCCTGTCCACTCAATGGACACAGAGAGAAGAACCTGCAGTGTAATCCAAGCTGATCCCTTCATCAGAGATGCATTTCATTCCCAGTGCTCATGGCTTCACCTCAGCTCCCCACTTTGTCAATTGGAGGTGGTATCTGTGTACACCAGAGAAGCTGTTACCTGTACCCCCACCTCCAGCTCTGCAGAACAGCCATCTCAGAAAGAGTAAGCAGGAATCAGCCAAAAGGGGAACATTCCTGGTGATATGGAGGAGAATTCAGAGAGTATGAAATCTCTGGAGTTTCCACCACTGCTCCTGAGGAAAGGTGGGAGTGATACCCTGCTAACACTGCATCCTCAAACCTCTGGGAAGAGAATATCACAGCTCCTCTGACCAGTAGATCTGGCCTTTCACTCCTTTGAATGGACAGGGATACCACAAAAGTGTTCCTTCTACCTGTGATGGTGGACATACACCTGTTATTTATAAATACTTTTTCTCTTTGCATGTCCAGTACACATGCATCCTTTTTCAGGACAGGTATCCTAGATTAGCAAAGCTTGACTAGCAGTGGGTAAGACCTAAGTATACATTGTTACATACCTCTGCTGATAAATTTTCCAAAGCCTTAGAGCAAACAAAAAACGCAAGAATGAAAACAAAGCATCACTATTTTTAATATCAACATTTTTAAAATGTTTTTTTCTAAATATTATAGTAAAATAATTAGTACTAAGCTACAGCAGCAATCTCCCATCTTAAATAAGCTCTTTAAGAAACCCTGACTTGCAGCAACAAACGAAGGAGCTAGGAAAATCCAGAAACTAAGGTTCTGATGTGGCAAAAAAATAAAAAAAGAAGCAGAAGTGTGCTTGTGAACTCACTAGGGGCTCCTTTGGTGCAAGTAAAGGATGATGACATGAACACCAGTGTCACTCAGTCCATGACACAATCTATTTTGACACAACCTACATTAAGGCCAAGTTCTTGTACCAGTGTAAGAAGAAGCAGAACCATTTCCCTGATGCAGCACTGCACTCAAGAGGCTGGAACTGAGGCTTGCATTTCTGCAGGCACACAAAAAAACAGCAGGTGCCAGTAGAGATTGTGGCACATCTTCCCTGCTGCCATGAGCAGCTCTGATCAAGGCTGGACTCTACACCCAGACAGAAATGTTCATTGCAATCTCTACTCCATTCTGCCAGGAATATGAGACTGATACATAACTGCAGGCAAATTCATGGACTTCAAGATTTTAAGCCCTACCTAAGCCCTGGTTAACATCCCTTCATTTATTCACCATATTGCTTGGAGAGGAGAATAAAAATCAGGTTCATTTCTGGTACCTGGTAGCGCTACACCAGAGAAATAAAGCTTGACCATAGGTAGGAATGAAAAATTAAAATGAAAGTTTTGTCACCCTGCCATTGAATCTTGCTAAAAGAACTGTCTGTAAGCCCAAATATAGGCTGCTCATAAATCTTCCATGGCAAAGAAACAAAGACAAGTAATAAAATATCTGCCTTTGCAAACTGAGGGATAAAATTAAATAATACCTGAGTAAAAATCTGAATAACTGAAGTTTTTTTATTTATTCACTACCTCGTATTATGTGGAGGGTGACATGACCATTCTGTGGCAACACCATGTATATTGCATCCCTAAATATTTGGAAGAACTCTAAAGATTTCACAATTCTACATTTAAACTTAATATTTGCATAGTAAGGACCCATCCTTCTACAATGGACAAATTTTGGCTTTCCTTTAGGCTGACTGGTCCACTCTGCCCTCCTGTGCACTCTACCAGGTCAGGCAGTTGATTATCTGATGGGTACTGTAAATTCTTAGAACAGTTAATACTTTACACCAAGGGAATATTAGACTTCCATACTCCATTGCAAGCACAAGCAGAAGCTACATGCACTTGCATGTAAGGTTACATGAAATTAATCCTTTCTATCTTATATGTTTAATTGCATTTTCCACTAATTTTTTTCAATGCTTCTTCACTTTCAAGTTGCTCTTGACATTTTGCACAAGTTTTAAGTGATCACAAATATTGTACTGGTCCTCAACACAATAATACATTTCAGCACCTGTACATTATCACTTTCTTTTGTCTTTATTTTATTTCTCCTATATATCCTATGTCTTATTTCTTCATAACTTTTGTCTTTGCTCTTCCCATTCTTATGTCTCATTTATTTTATTGCATTATTTTTCTTTCCATTTTCCTTTCTCAGTAGACTGCCAAAAAAAAGTTTGCAAGTACTTTAGTTTTAGAATGTCCTAACAGTATTTTAGGGATGTTTTAGAAAAAATTATCAACTGATGAAATTCTTTGTGAACCTTTTTTCTCTCCGCAGGAACATTTTTATGCCCTGTCATCATACTGTTGCATAATCAGCAGTCAGAGAGCATTGTGTGGACATGGATGAATTCTGCCTGCATTGGCTGCACAGAGGGCACAGACTGACATTACAGGACTTGTCACATGTCTTCTCTATGTGACAATCTAGAAGAATCTGGTGGGAATGCACTTTCCCAGAGAAATGGGGTATCAATAAAGTCAGAACCAAAACAGTTAAAAAAAAATAATTGGAGAAGGTCCAGATAAAAGAAAGGGCTAGCATTTATAATATATGTAAACAAGGTGTTTTTCTTCTCATTTTGTTGCATTACTATAGCAAAGCCCTTCTCTTCATAGCATGTTTTGACAACTTGCCTCCCAGTTTTCTCCATTCCAAACAAACCAGTAACACAAAGTAGAACAGGACCTGGCAGCCTGTTAGCATGGCACTCAAGTAGAAACTTAAAATGTCAGCTGTATTCAGAAGTGGAAGGAGAAGTGGCTCTTCACAGAAACATCTCTGTTGGAAAACACTTAAGAAAACTTAACAGAAGAGCAAGGAATGTCTTTGTCTACAGTCTAATTGGCTTAATTACACAACTGTAGGGCTGCTTTATTCCCTCACATTTACACATCTGCCTCCAGGGATGGTGACTCCATCTCTTCCCTGGGCAACCTCTACCAATGTTTGGTAGCTTTTCCATGAAAGAAATTTTTTGTAATATTCAATCTAAAATTCCCCAGGTACAGCTTGAGGCTCAACTTGGGAGAAGAGACCATCACCCACCTGGCTACAGTCTTACCTCAGGGAGTTGTAGAGATCAATAAGGTCATGCCCCAGTCTCCTTTCCCTCAGGCTAAACATCCCCAGCTCCCTCAGCTGCTGCTCCTCAGACTTGTGCTTCAGACCCTTTCCCCAGTTCCCCTGTCCTTCCCTGGACATGGCCTTTCACTTCCATGTCTTTTTTGAAGCAAGCGACCCAATACTGAACACAGCACTCAAGGTGTGGCCTCACCAGTGCCCAGCACAGAGGGACAATTCCTGGTCCTGATGGCCACACTATTGCTGATCCAGGCCAGGATGCCATTGGCCTTTCCAGCCACCTGGGCACACACTGGCTCATGTTCAACCCCTGTTGCCCAGCCCTCCCAAATGAGCTACTGAAAAAGACTGTATTCACTGACAGTTTGCCACTGGAGTGACAGAAGATTATTGGAAAACCCTACATTTCTTACTTTTTAGAAATTAAGAACAAGTACTCCCCATTTTCTTAAACAATACAAAGTGTGATATTTGCTTTTGCTATATTTTTTTGCATTATTTTCATCAGTTCTAATGAAAAAAACACAACAAATACTACAGTAAAGTCTAGGAGAAAATGTCCTATATTAGAAAAAGCCACAGCAATTTTGACCTCAATGAAAACTGTCCTATAGCTCTTTTCCCTCTCTTAAGGAACTCTGAAAACTCTGAACATTTTAAAGGCTATAAATACTGAATATATATAGATATACCTTCCTGCATCTAATATGAACTAAGCAAGTGGGCTGCATTAAAATACAATCTATTTTCTATTTCCAAACAGACACAGAAAGGAAGACTCCATTCCAGCATTTCATAATAAAGACAACACACAATAGGGCATATTCTCAAAACTGAACAAAGGTCTTCATCTTCTGTCTATTTTTTAAAGATATCAGATAGAAAAAATGCAAACCTTAATTTTATCAGTTTCTATTAACTCTCTAGAATTCATATCTTGAGAGTTAAATTCAAATATTCCTCTCAATAGAAATGTCCAAGAAACCAACCTATCATGGTATTTTTGCATTTCAAGATCTAGTTGATTTTTCACCACCAGCATTTCCCATTCTCCACAATACACCTGGGTTCTTCCAGAAGCTATCATACCTTCTTAACAGTAACTTGAAACTGTGAGAGAAAACTAAGAGTACTATCTTGGTTTCCCTACTATTTCATTCCTGGGAATCCAGCAAACAGCAATATTCCATACTAAAGCACTATTGAATCTGGAAAATCTTTCCTGCTTTCTGAAATTCTGAAGTTTTTTCTGTGGTCTTCAGCCTGGATCCTATGGCCTGACAAGTGTCTGCTGGGATGAGCAAGAGAGGCTGAACCCTAACTTTAAAGCATTTCACAAGAAGAAATTCATCTTTGTAAAATAACATCCCTCCTTCAAAATCCTTGTAGATTTCATGTCAGAATTCACATACCATAGACAGGTCTAACTGTGAGCAAGGATCAAATTTAGACCCAAACTTTAAATACACTCTGCACAAGTGAAAAATGGCTTCCTGCACAGGCACTGTTGACAATTAAAGGTGATAAATTATCGCTGCAAAAAGAAGTAGCTCAAGGTCAAAATCTTATCACTGTAGAAAACAATAATCATAGTTTTGCTTTTCAACAGAAAAAAATGGCTCATGTCTATTTCTTGTCAAAACAGAAATTATATTTAAAAAAAAAATCATACAATGTCAGCACAAATCTTCTAATTCTGTGACAATCAAGTTTGGTATTTCCCTTTTCAGCCAGTGTCCCTTTTTCCTTTTTTTCAATAGCAAAAGAGAGCAAGTTGATTCCAAATGGAGCATCACTGCAAACAAAGGATTTGCAGTGTCTCTTTTCCCTGAATGTCTGAAATACAAGCTATGGTGGGACATATGCTGGTATGTTGCATCAGTAAATTATTTTGATTATATTTAACATACTTGGAAACAGTAAAAATTATTTATCAAGGAAATGCATCTTAATTGCAGATGTTACAGAGTTTCTAGAAGGTGCAAGGAATATCACTGTGGAAAAATCAAATTATAATTGAGTTTTTATAATGGCAGGAAGTAACAAATACTGGGAAAACAAGTGTGAAGAACTTCAAAGGTGTAGATTGCTGTGGTGGTTGATCCCAAGCACCCACCTAGCTGCTCACTCTCTCCATCCCCAATGGGACATGAAAGAAAATAGGAATAATGAGAATGAGAAATAAAGACAGGGAAAACACTAACCAAGTACTGTTGCAAGCAAAACAGCCACACTCAGGGGATATTTAATTTACTGTCATTAAGTATAAATATTTAATTAATGATTCATATGAGAAAGAAACAAAAGAGGAAAAAAAACCTTCTCTCCCTTCTCTGCCACAACCTCCTTCCTGACCTCTTTCCTTGTTCTTTCCTGGTGTCCACTCATCATGTTACCACTGTGGACTACACTCAGCCCCTCGGGTGATGGCCAGAGGATGAAGGGTCAGATCACAGCAGATTTTCTCAGTCACTTTCTTTTCCCACTCTTCTCTTCCACTGCTCCTTCCTTCTGATTTGTTTCTTCTGCTTCCATGGGCCATGGTCCCTTTGGGAGAGCACCCACTCCTGAATGGGCTCATCAATGTGCTACAGTTCCTCTGCTGTGGAGCACCTCCTTCTGCTCTGGCTGCGGTTGCTCTGTCTTCCTTCTGTCTGTATCAGTGCCCCTCATCCAGGCTGGTTCCACAGAGGTGCCACCAGGGTGGCTGATGGGCTCAGCTGAGTCTGGGGTGGGTCCCGTGCAGGGCAGGCTGGGATCTGCTGCTCTGAGTACAGGGCAGCCCCAGCCTCTTCTCACAGAGGCCATCCCAAAGCCCCCTCTGGCAAAAGGGGCACCAAAGACAGCTGTTAAGTGTAGGAAACAGACCAAGGAGTTATTGGAAAAAGGCTTTTGTAAATAGAAAGCTTGGAGTGTAGTTTTAAAATACATGCTGCATTCTAAGCAACGTAAAATAATTACCTTAACAAAAATAATGAAATAGAAGATCTTATTATAAATTATAAAAACACTTAAATGAGAAAATTAAGTAGACCTTCAGTATTAAAAGAAACTGTGGGGGAAAGCTTGCAGTGGTGACATTCCTTAAAAAGAAAAAAAAAGAGTCCAAAATTCAGCATCCAATACACTCCAGGAATTTTTTTTTAAAAAGTTATTGTTCGGAAACCAATTGCTTATGTCTGGAGTAGTGGATTTGTCAAAAAGGATCAAGGAATCTGGAATTGTTTATTGTCTTGATCTAACAAAAGCAGGACCAGATTTTTTTCTGAAAATAAGGTTTTTCTAAGTTTTTAAGCTTCTTCGATTTATACTGATAAAATTTGTTACATTTTTTATTCTATAATTAAAACATTCCTATAAAGTGCTATTTCTTAGCTTTATCTTTATACTTACTTTGTTTAATACATATTAATAGCAGAAAAGAACTCTAGACAAATGTAGTTGATGGCTTTGGCCACCTGTTTCTCAGGACCTGTTTAGGAAAATTGTAAAGTTTGAGAAACTGCTTGTAAAACAAATAATTGTTTCAGTCAGGTCTTCTTTTCCCCCCATCCCTATTCCAATTTCCTCTTTCACCTTCTAGCTTCAGCTAGGAGAGGAGGGAAAAGCCTCATGAAGCTCTAGGTACCTAAGTCTGCACATCCTGGGGTGGATTGCCCACAGACCTCTAGGCTCCCCAAGGCACTTCTTTCAGAAGTTCATTTCACTGGCTTCTTGTGGAGTTCAAAGCCCATCTGAGCTCCTGCTGCACACATTTATATACATGATTTGGTGGTGTATTGGAGAAGATCAAGGGATTTTGAAATTCTTCTTGATATTTATTGAAAGTAAAACAAAGAATAGTTGTGGGACGCTTTTAGTGCAATAATCTAATCTTCCAGTAAATCTGATACAGTCAGGCTGTACTCTGACACTATTTGCTGTGAGTTACTAAAGGCATGAAAGCAACTGTGACAACACTCCAGAGTCCTGCCTGAAAAGAGCAGTGGAAAAGTTCAGGTATTGAACTAGAGCTGCTGTATCTGGCAATAAACTCCAGAGGGTTTCAATGGTTGGGTGATTTGCATTTTTATGCATTTGTAAATAGTTTCTCCCATAAAAACAGTGTCTTAAGAACACACTTGCTCTTTAACTTTCCCATACACAACTAAATCTAATGATTAATCTCAAACCAAAACTACTGCAGGACATAAATCTGGAAGACATTTTGGATATCAATAGGATGCTTTTAGATGCAGTGAATCCCTGCACCCAAAGTGTGCTTCAACAGTGCACAACTTTCTACAGTTTCCCACAGGCCAGAGCACCCCACAGCAGCTGCAGGAGAGGAACCAGAGGTAGAGGCAGATCTGGCACCATTGGCATGGCAAATCCAACCAGATAACTCAGGCAAGGCCTTCCAAGGGCTTTGAAGCTGACAGAGAGGATCAAGGTCTGATCAGAGATATGCTGGCAGAGTCATACTGAGGATATGCTGGCAGGCTACAGCACACAATGCTCTTGGTTCTTTGTTGCTCAGAGTCAGTGGCTCTGCCTTCGCCTGGCTTGGCTGATAAAAAGGTACCAAGCACCCAGAAAAATCCCTGCAGCACAGCTGGACTGAGCAGTATATTTAAGAACAACAATCTGAGCCCTGTTTCTCTTGGAGTTTGTTTCCTCACCTATTGTCAGTGACTTCAAAACTGAAGAGCAGCTGATATGAATACACTCTGTACATGCAAAGTTATAACTTCAAGAACAACTGGCATCAGTCCTTTTTCCAGATAAGAAAATGACACCATGCAAGTACCACAACTTGACAAACCTCAACTTCAGTGACACAAATGAACACTTACAGTGACAAACGTGTCCAGAGAGTTCAGTGATACACTACACCAGCCAGGATCAGGCAGATCTGCAAAATTCCAGCTTCTTTCCACCAGTAACACCACCCTCCTTACCTTTCCTCTGCCAGGAGATCAGCTCTACCACAAGTCCCAGCTGGGAGTGCAGCGAAGCCACCAGCTCCTTCCTAAGGGCCACATCAAGCACTGAGCTCAGTTCAACCCTACTTATTCAAGGAATGCACATCTTTGTTACAGCAACTGGTTTACTCGTATGTGTGCTGCAAACACCAGGGAACATAAAATGCATCCAGAGCACACAGTTACGCAAGCTTGGCTTTGCTGACGTAGAGGATGACAGCATAAATCTAAAAACATTTTCAGCTTCTCTTTGAAGAGAGATCCCCTTTCTCGGCTAGCAATATTTATTCAGTGCAGAAGAGTCATTGGGTTTAAAAACAGGATGACTCATACTTGTTTAGATGTTTATAAGTTATGTGCAGTTATGGAAGATGTTTGGAAAAATGTCAGGAAGGTTTAAGCACTGTTCTTTGAAGGTGCAGTGAAGTGATAGCTAATGTATTAATTTCTGAGAGCAGCTAGTTGAGCACTAAAATCAAAGTGACTTGGCTTTTCCATTCATCATTTTATCAGTGTACACATCTAGCTAATGAAGATCTTTTAACTACAAAACAGAGAGTTTTATAACAGTGTGCAGTGTTTAAACACATAGAAAACATTATATGGATTGTCTTGACTTTACAGCCTCAAAAACGGCACTTCAGCACTGACATTTTACAGCAAAGACATACAACTATGGCTGATAGGACTGCAGGAATGATGTAATAATGCTCAAATAACCCAAAAAAGGGTTGTTACTCCTGTCTGTATAGTTAGAGCAGCACAATTTATCTACCACACACAGTGGTAAATATTATGAAATTATTATTATCTATTATAAAATTATTATCACTAATGACTTTAGTTTCTCTGTTTTACTTGCTTGGATACCAAGGGCAGAAGAAAAAAGTTGTGTCATACCATCCACTGCCAGCTACTATTGAACTCTACTGCTCTGTACTCACCACAGTCCCAATAACCCACAAAAGGTAAGACAGACAGAGAAATAACTTTTTATGCCATGTGGAAGTGTTTGTTCTTTTTACTCGTTGTAGGGTCTCACTGGGTCTCACTCCACATCTTTTCCTATCCCCTAGAAAAGGAGGCAAAGCAAAGCAAATGGAGAGCACACCGCAAAATAAATCTCCTCTTCCCTACCCTTCATAAAAGCTAAGTAAAGACAAACTAATCAGAGGATAATCAGTTACAATTTGCACAATTTTGTCATCATAAGTAAAAGAACTTTTGTCCAAGATTAAAGGGACTGGAAAGCACTATGCAAAACCTTTCTTGACTTTTTCTTCTCAGGGGAATTTTTGCAAAGCTTTCTTCCAGTATTTCATGCAAGGATCTGATTATATATTTTAATTTACTTTCTCTTTAATTAGTCTAAAAAGCTGGGTCATATGAATATTTAATCTACTTTAATTTGAGCAAATCTTCTACATTATATGAGTTAGAATTTGGGGCACTGTACTCAGTATGCCCACTGGTTTAAAAAGCACTAAACAGCCTTGGAGGATGGGCAACTGCAAATGAGATTCTGATTCTCTCCACCCCAAAGAAAACAAGAATTCATGCATTTGCTTAAATTTACAAAAGATCCATAGAGCAAGTTCTCAGAATAGCAATGTCTGTCATGCATAAGGATATGGACACATGTTCACCTATCCAGCAGAAGCAATGATCTAAAGGAGTTACATCTCTGCTGCTGAGATGTGATAATTCACCATAGTGCTCTCATACACTGTATTAATCTACTTCATCTTCTTTTCCACTGAAACAGATTGCAAACACTCATATCTTTCAGTAGAGACAGCAGCATTTTGAACAACTTTGTCTCCTAAGGAAACATTTTCTAGAAGCAAGGCTTCCTGGCTGGCCACCAGCCTAGCTGGCAGTTGATAGCTGGTCATTACATAGTGCCCACTGTACAAAGAGCCGAGTGCCTCCTTTCGCTTGCACTTGGATCATCTGCCCCATGACCAAAGTAAAACTTTGCCAGGCTGTTTGGTTTTCCTAAACACCACACCAGCAGTGAAGGCAGCAGAGGCACTTGCTCCCACAACACTGATCATATTTAGGATAGAGAGACAGAGTTAAGGATTTTCTCCAATTCACTGTCATGGAGAATTATGCACAGAAATTACTTAGCCTTGCTCTGAATTCCAGATACACCAAAGAGCTGCATGACAACCAATATACCTACCTTTTAAAACAACTGTATTTTCATGGCAGTGTTTGCTTGCTGCAAAGCACAGTCAGGAATGAGGATTTCCTCAAGGGTTTTAGATTTCTTTTTTTCCTCAAGAGTATCTCATTACTAAAGCAAGATCAATGCTGTTAATATTCTAAAAGTTTACAATCTTCTGCTATTGTGTCTGAGCATGAGATGATTTTATTACTGACAATTTCATTAAATATTTTCCTTTATGATGCTGACCTCAAATATTTGCCATATATTTTTCCTTGATCACATTACAATGTCATCAATGTAAATAATGGAATATGCTAACTGTTTTGTTGCACTTCTTGTTCTTCTTTCATAAAATACATTAATTTAACACTTTATTAATGCACCATTTTGTTTGGAATGTTAAAATTTTAATCTTTAAAAGATAATCAAAACTACATGTTCAAAAATGCTGCAAACCTAAAATCTGACAGCAAGTCTTCTTATCCCAAAATTTCTCAACCTAATATTCTTTCAAATGGAATTGTTTATTCCACAAGTTTATTGACATCTGAAATCAAGGAATTTCAAATTAAGTGTCCCTTTTAATAAACGTACACCAGTCAGTCTGTCAGTACTACTGACAACTGTCAAAAGTAAAGGATTTGTATATGTTAAAATGAGCTTAAGTCAGACGATGACTGACTGAAAAAAGCACTCTCAGAAAGATAAAAACAAAAGAAAATTGCAGGAAGATTTTTTCACCTGTGATAGAAGAGGGGCAATTCCTTCCAACCATTTACTACTAAAAAAATGTAGACGAATCTGAAAAAATTTAATCCAAAATGAAATCTAGTCTAAAACTAAAACCTAACTTAAAAATGAAAATATAAACCAGGGCCTGCAGTATTTTACATTTACCGGGCTTTATATTTAACAGACTTTACATTTCTATTGATATCTACTTCTACTTTATGTGTTGCATTAATATGAACATAATATTGATACTGCTATTACATTCTTTGCTTATGGTTGTATTTTCTGGAACTGTTCTTTAAGCAGTATTACAGAGGAGTATTTCTTCTTATCACCCAGCCATAAAATAAGCTTCTTTTAGCTTGGACAAACTAGTAATTTGCTGGAACACACCTCATTATAGCCAGGACTTCTATAATTAGGTCAGTTGTCAGATCCTCCACCCATTCTCACTTTAGGTTCCTTGTAAATTATGACAGGTATTTTTCTTTCCATGCCAGAAGTCCAGTGACATTGTCTTTTTACTATTACACATGGAGGGGGTTCATGTTCTGTCACAGATGTGGTACACCTAACACACATATTTCTGTTGCTTAGTACTTTAACAATCCAATACTCATCAGATTTTATAAAAACCAACACTAATCTGCCATTTAGAAAGCCTCATCATCAGTAATGGTTATAAGGCAAGGAAGAAACATCCCCACCTTACACTTACAACTGACATCCAAGACATCTTTAACCCGAAAATGCAATATGGATAAAGGCTTTGCTTGAGCCAGTTCCTGTCACGTCCCGACTACACAGATCCAACCAATCTTGGGTTTGGCTGTGGGCTTTGTGCAAGCTTCAGAAGACCAGCAAGGGCAGATCTGAGCAGCAGGCCCCTGCACAGCTGCACATCACAGAACCATAAAACCATTCTGGTTGGTCACTGAGTCCCACTGTTTGCTACCCCAGCACTGCCAAGCCCACCACTAAACCAAGACCAGATTTACCTGTCTTTTAAAAGTATCTCCAGACATAGTGTGACAGACACAACCTAAATTAATAGAGATCATGGAAAAGAAATCTGTGGATATGCCAAGAGGTAAAGCAGTTGAGCCCTCCTCCCCTTTTGTCTCAACTCAACCTTCAAATTTTTCAAGACGTTTCCTTCCTCCTCACTCCTTCCAGACACTCAGGTAAACTCTTAGTCATAGCTCCTTCAGAAAACAAGTTTACCACAACCTTTCTTGCACAGAGCTGGAAGTTCATACTTTGTTTTTATTGCTGAGGCTCTTCTTCAGCCTGTGCAAAGCACAGACAGGCAGATCAGTTTGTGTATTTCTCTATCTCCTTTCACAGACTGTCTCACACTAACATGCTCCTCACCATCTCAAGGCTAGGCTGGCTATAAAAAGAGTTGTGAGGCACTAGCAGCAGGCAGCCAGTCCTGCTGCACATTTTGGCAACAATGAAGCAGATGTGGCTTCAGAAGATGTGTGCCTGCTTTGCTCACCTGAGCTTTGGTGAGCTTCGTATATCAGAGAGCACATGGAGTAAGAATTAATTAATTTCTCATTAAAAGTTTTTAATGACAAAATAGATTATGCTCACTCTCCTAATACAGCTGGGAATTTATCCTCATCTCCAACCTGTAGTTTCCCTTCTGGTAATGTTCTGTGCTTGTTTCACACAGTAAAGTGTTTGGTAAAGTCAGCCTTGTCTGGAAGGATAAAGCCAAAACAATAAAATAGGTATCCAGCTCCTAAATAGCTGTTTCATCTACTTTGTTTCACCTTCTGCTTTGCTGGCAGCTGAGTTCACACAGTCCATTTTTCAGTTACTAGGCGGGGCTCAAGCTTTGGACAGTTTTACTCTTCTTGTAATGTGTTATTTAAGCACTTCATAGCAATGGTGGAAAGAAACAAAGAAATAACTGGACACAGAGTGGGAAGCTGTGTCCTTTGTGTGTGCCACTGATATTGGATGACAGAGTCAGGTCAGGATGATGGAGGACACAGGAATAGCAACCATTGTACATGATTTGGGTCTCCCCTTTTGGCACAAGACTCACATTGCCTTGCAGTTCAGTCTTCAAGTTCACTCATTTGCTGTGCTACTTCTGTACAGGCTGTCGACACAGACATTGAATCAACATTTCATGCTTAAGGTGCACTGTGACCCCTTTGAGAGACATGTTTAGATTTTTTCATGATGAAAAATGCAGAGGTTTGGGATTAGTATAAAAACCTACCTCTGTTTTACAAAGGTACTTGAAATTGTCTTTGTACACAAACAAGGCATGCAGACAAAACAGCAGAATTGTCCAATATTTTGTTTGGGCACTAACATATGGAATCCTACACTCAAAATAACCAATCTCTTACTATAAATTAGGCAAAATATGGGGGAAAAAAGATACAGTTTTATCTGATTCTAGCTTTCCATCTTTTCTTTTTGCAGTTAAGTTCATTAATTAACTGTAGTTAAAATAAAGAAAAACATGGAAGACAGTCATGAAAATTTTCATAGCCTAGCACCACAAAACTGCTACAAATGTAAATTTTCACCACACTAATAAGAACTGAAAATGAATATTTGTGTTGAAAACTTATTTTACTCTAGTAATCTGAATGTGTATGAACAAAAGTAATACATAAGCTATTCACATACATAAACTAATCAAAATTCTACAAAAATATCATTACACATAATGTACATACTAAGTATTTCTGAGCTTTTATCTCCCCCAGGGACTGATCCAAAACCAGGTGACATTCAGCTCCCTTGAGCAGAGTTGACTTTAAGTGCCCTGACACAGAGAACTGCTTGGGTTAGACACTCTCTGACACACCAAGGAAAATGCTCCACTGGTATTCAAAAGATTAAGAGCCATCTCACTTTTCTCTTGGCTCTCTTCTGTAGTCGTACAACAAAATCTGTTTTAGAAATAGTGCTGTTTTTAAAATATCTCTTCAGACCTAGCATTTTTCTGTAATTTTGAAAAAGCTCTAATTAAAAAAATATTTAAATCAGAGAAGGTATCAGTTTAAAACAGCAATATTTTCAGTGCCTCAAAAGAAGAGCAAAAATATGCCTTGAAGACAATCTTTCAGAAGCACACTATGCTATTTTACATCTTAGTACACTTTTCAGTACCAACATTTTTCCTTCTCTCCACAATAAATCAAAGGCTAACTTTAAAGTAACTTTAGAAAAAGCAATTTCTTCAATTCCCACCATATCTGGCACATGGTGAGCACTGGTAATTTCAAACACATACAAAAGCACATTACACCTGCTTTACTGTTTGCTACTTTCTCTGCAGGTTACAATTTTCGAAGAAAAACATTAAAATGTTTACAAAGCAAGATGCTGAACAAAAGTAACTGCAAACATTATGAAATCAAATACATAATTATCAATCCTGATGTAAAAGCTATGACAGACAGCTACTTCAAATCTTATTGAAATGATATCAAATAATTCTAAAAGATTTATGCCTTATTTGATTGCAAACTAAACACAAAGCAACTACAGGTAAAAGGTCTTGGATACTCCACATATCCCCACAGTTCCTGAATACCAAGAATCCTGATTTTCATGCAAGTTTCATAACAGTACAGTTATACACCTTACTGGCTGTGAGAGGGGCATGTGCCTATACACTGTTCACTTGCAAAAGGTTTAAATACATTGACATCTTCAACAGAATCGGTATTTCCAAGCATTAATGTTGAATAGCACTGTTATTGGCAGTTGTTATTTTACACATCCAACAGCATGCAAATAGGTATTAGCTACTACATTTCTACCTCTGAGCAAGTATGTGCAGCTGAGCAGTCACAACTCCAACAGCAGAGTCCCGTTTTATCCACCAGGAAGTCACTGCAAATCATGGTGTCAAAGAGACCAAGCAGCAATCCTGTATTCCACACCTCAATCAATGCACAGGCTCGTCAATATTATATAGACCCTCCTAGCTGCATGCAGAGCCTTAGAAAGGCAGCCAGGCAAACCTCAGCTAAACAGGTATGTTTGCAATAGCAGAACAAGTGGGATTTTTTTTTGGTTTTCTCACTTCTTTTGGTTTAATTAGTGTTTCATTTTCCATTAAATACCCAGCATAACTGTGGCAATACAAGAACTGTAACACCAGCCTGAGAAACTCTTTTTCTCTTTGTCAATCTTATTCCCACGAGTTGCCAAAACCTGGAACTTACAGAGTCAACATAAGAAAAATGGCAAAAATACTACTCTTCTGTATCCTGCTGAAAATTGGTAGCTTAAGAACTTGCTGAATAGATCAAAGAGATTATATCTGGACCACTGTGTTTGATCCTTTTCTCAACCTACTTATGCTTTTGGTGTCTGCAGGAACCTGTGGCAATTTACTTTGGTCTGGGTGAAAAATAAGTTTCTCTGTTTCTGTGTCTGGTAGCCCATTCCCGAGCCTGGGAATATGCTTTGCAGAAACAACACCTTTTACTAAGACAAACAGCACAATATGTCAGTGTGTTGATCACACCCTACCCCCCTCTCTCTTCCCCTTTCAACACAGCAGTTGTCACTAAGATGTGGTGACCCTGTCACAGAACAGATCACCCTCCTGTCAGCAGTACAAGACGACCATTTGCCCACCAAGCACTGTCACCAGGATGTGGGGATACCCATTAGGGAATAGGGAAGTGTACCAGCACATGAGATATTGCCCATAAAATCCATCAGCTGCAAGTCCTAAGTGGGACAGAGACTGGAAGTGCTGCTGGACAGGAAAACCTGTGATCCCCTGGGGGTCTGGAGCATATGCAGATATTGCCTGCTTCCTCTGAGACTTAGTGACTCCTGTTATTTTAAGTAAAGTCTGAGCCTAGACTGTGGTTATTCTATCACACACAGGTTATTAGAGTTTGATCCAAACTGTAGCAGGTCCAGGAAATGAAAAGCCCAAGATAGTAAGAAAGCTACACTAAATACTAGAAATCCTGTTTAACTGGAAGCTATAATAATTGCTGAGGATGCTCCACAAGCTGAGTGGCTAAGCTGCACTAACTGCTAGCAATAGTAGATAAGAATAACCTATGCTGATCATTAAAATTTTAATGCAATAATAAGGTTCTAATTATAACTACAACCCTGTGGCCAATCCTTCCTCTGTCAAGGATCCCTAAAAGAACCTGCATGTCCCTGGGCAACAATTTCAAACCTAGCGACAGCTAAATGCAATGGGTGCTCTACAGACCTTATATGTGTGTGTGTGTGTGCATATGTACACATACTCAAACCAAGGAGTCCCTGCAAACTCTCTCCTTCTGTGGAGCTCATGCCATACCTCTGAGTAGCTTTGCCTCCCTGCTCTGCCTGTCTCTGGTAAACACTGATTAAACAAAATAAAAACAAAATAAACCCTAACTAATGCCAAAATTTTGCTATATACAGTAACCATCCATTCCCATTTGCTAAAGCAAACATGAAAAACTGCTTGGAAGTTTTCCACATAAGTATAGACAGCTGAAGATGGCTGTGCAGCTAGAATTCAGGTTTGTGTCTTTGCTGAATTGCTGATGTACTTGAAATAGCAAAAAAAACACCAAAAAAAAAAACCAAAACCACAAACTCAAAACAAAACAAAAAAACCCACCCCAAACCAAACATAAAAAAACCTGAAACAGCTGGTTTCACATTATTTGTTATAATACTTCCATACATGGTTTTCCATATACAGGGAAACAGAGCTAGGATGTTCCTTATTCAAAGTAAGCATGATGAATTATAGAAATACAAATTAGTTAAGTATTTTGAACACAAAGCTGCCTTGGGGAAGCATAATTTGAAATAAAAACGTTAACTTTGAGATGCATGCTAAAAATCACACCAGCTCCAGCACTGGTAACAGTTATGCATCCTGGAGTCATCTGTTGTGCTCAAGCAGAAATCCAGGGCAGACCTGTCTGCTGGTTAACAAACTACCACAGCTCAACTTACACAGTGTAAGAGTGACCAAAGGCTTGCATTTTGTGCTTGAAAGAGCCATTTCTGTCACCATGGAACATGATTTGCCCTTTCCAGGATACAGTGTAGTGCTTTCCCTTGAGCCCCTAAATGGGTGTCCAAATTGCTCATTTCCCAAGAGACACATGACACACCATTAACATACTACAAAATCCTTTGTGAGCTCTCAGGTTCCATCACCACCTTTCCCTTCTGCAACCACTAAGAAAGGTGGATCTGTCTTGTTTTGAAGCCTAACTTAACATGCAACCTCCCACTATATCTAAGCAGGTGAGCCAAGGAGAACTTTGAAGCTTCACAGAGCACTCTGGCTGGAGTCTGAGCCATACAACAGTGACCTCACCCAGATGTTGGTTATTTGACAAGGAGACAAAGACATGGGTGAGAAGGGCCCTCACTGGGGACAGTGAAGAGCTCAGAAGTGGAAGACAGGCACCACTCAATCTAGAAATGGCCATAAGACACAGTGTCAAGTTTGCCAATAAAGGCTAAAATCCGTACTGCTGGGCCCAACAAACTCTGTCCATTCCCGGCCAGACTTTGTTACTGCTCTACCCAAAAGAAATACATGCTTCAGACATGAATTTGCAAAATTAATTTTCAAACAAACCAGGCGCTTCTGAATAAAAGTGAGTTAAACAGTTCTGTTCACATGTAAGGAAGGATAGTTTGCTAAAAAAGGACCTCCAACTCTAGGACAGGCTCCATTCTGCTGCAGGGACAATATATCCCAAAATATACTAAATGCAGGCATCTCTGGGCTCAAATTATACTCTTGACCATTTGAGAAGTGTCAGCTCCTTAGATCTTGCAAAGAGATGCAAATTCATACGAAATTATAGAATTAGCCTTTATAAGATCATCTGAAGTTTGAGAAAAAAACAGGCAACACAAAAAATGTCCTGCATGGAAAAAAAATGGCTCTCTTCCTTCAGCACTATCTGTCCTATGGGAGACGTGCCTCAGATTTTAGCCACTTGACAAAGTCATATTAGACCATGTAGACCAAGTTCCTGTTTCTTTCATCACAGTTTTCCACTTTCTGGCTTCATATTACTCGATTCAAATGGTCCTGTTCAAGACACTAAAAAGAAAACTGAAAAGGTAAATAGCCAACAAGAATGAGCAAGACACTAGCACTGCCTGAGGCACTTCTGTTGTGAGGGAACTAATTAGCTAAAAGATGTCCAGAAGAACCCCGCAAGGGAACCACTGAATCCCCAGGTAAAAGATCTGGAAGATATAACATATTAAGAGGTCAGACCCATCATTTTAACAGCACAAATGCAAAGAAATAAAACTTGAATCAACAACTGAGTAACAGAAAATCTTTCTACAAATACTTGTCTGCAAATTAAATTTCAGCCTAAAACTGCAATCACACCAAAAATCTTTCAGCAAATACTTGCCTGAACATTTCGTTTCAGCCTAAAATTACAGTCACACTGAGAATTTAATTCTGTTACTATTATGGGACTTAAGAACTTCAGATTCATTCATCTTTTGATTTTTGGAGGAAGAGTGGGATAGGAGGAAAGAAGTACAGAGCTATGTTGCCATCCCTTTAAAACAAGTAAGTAAAAGGTACAATAAAATACAAAAACAGATTTAAAAGAGGAATAAATAAGAAAAACACTACAACCACTGTAAATTGAAATAACTCATTCATTTCTAAAGGACAGGAAATCTGAGGGTTGCCCAGAATCTATCAGGGTCTTGTTATTGCAGACAAGTTTGCATGAATCATGCTTAGTTGCTGATGGAAGTACAACAGTATAAAGCTCCAACATATGTCAGGAAGACCTCGGAAGCAGAGAGCCCATCAATTTCACATCATGGTCGGCCTTTATCTCCCCAAGTGTCATTGAGATCTAATTTTTCACCGTCCTAACATTTTAACCAGTTTCTAATGTTCGTAGTGTCCTCTGCGACCTGCTCAGAGCAGCCCAAGGAAAACAAGAAAAGGGGGCCCTTCAGGCTGCTGCCAAGAAGCTGTAAGATGTGTAACAGCCCTGTACAAATCACCTCAAGTCTGTCACAGCATATCCAGACAGCTTAACTTGCATGATCACACTGTGTTCCCTGGTGCTCTTATATTGCACACCATAACAGAAGTCACCGACACCAGCAGGGCGTGCTGCTCTTTCTCACATGCATAATACAGCATCTTGACAGATCAGGCATGATAGCTGCCACCATCTGCTGGGAAAAGGTAATTTTATCATTGGAGGTTTTGCCTGTGCTCTTCTGCCTATTGATAGCTCTCTCAGGAGAAAAGGGCATCACCAGCAGTGCTCAGTGGAGCTCTGTAGTGATACCAACACCGGCCACTTCTGACCAAGCAGGAGCCCTCTGGCCAAAGCAGCCACCAAGAATTACCTGACCATGAAAATGCTCAAGAGAAACAAGTTCATACTCCCAGGTAAAGGTTGAGGGTGACAAGCCCTGTTAGGCAGGGCTGCTTCTCTGTGGGGTCAGGGCTGCAGCCAGTGCTCCCTCTCACTGCTCCCAAACCAGAGCACAAGTTACAGGTTACCAGGGGCAATCACAGGAGAGTGGCTGCAGAAAGGCAGGAATGCCCATAGGCTCTTGCACAGGAGGCCTGGGGGATGCAGAGCTCCCTGAAATGTGGGTCAGCACATGCAGAAGGGTCTCAGTGGGCATCTTGTAGGCTGGGTATCCTTCCAAGAATGCTGCTGCAGCACAGATGCTTCTGATTAATTTCAAGGTAGCATTAAAGGGCCTTGGGTGTAAAAGGTACCATAGAGTATAACACAACAGAAGACACCTATTCCCTGCAACACACTTTCATAACACTTTAAACAGTTTTCATGCTCTTCCGTGATGGTAGGTGAATGAAAATATTTTGCACTGATTTTGCTGAGAATTGTACCATTGGATTAATAGAAATAATATCAAAGTAATTAGTCTTAAATAGATTTTTATCACAAATTTGTTGATTAAGGTTGTTAGGGGATTAGACACAAGTTTAAGTCACTTAGGTAAAAAAATCTAAACTTCTATTTAGAAATAAGTTCAGGTAAAAAATTTCTTTCACTCCAGGAATGTTGGAAAAATTTGGATCAGGCTATTATTAAAGTAATTTTCTTTCCTTCATCACCTCAGTATCTTAAAAGGGTAAAAGCTAATATATTGCTGGAGATAACATATGTTGGAGAGCTCCACATTCTTTGTAAATAGCATATGGTTTTACACTGTACAAGCACTAGGTCTTTACTTTGGGGATTCACATCCTTATTGAGATAATTAGCTTTAATTATTGCATCATATATGGAGTTTTTTATATTCCACAGAACACATCAGTGTATATTTCAGTCTCCATGAATTTGTTCAAATGTTGGAAAAGAGAATCATAGAATCATTTAGGTTGGAAAAGACCTTTAAGATCATCGAGTCCCACTGTAAACATAACACTGACAAATCCTTCACTAAATTATGTCCCTAAATGTCACATTTATACGTGAAGAGATAGTCACAGCACTTGCCTACTGATTAGCTTGGCTTTACCTGTTTGAGGGTTATTTAATCTCTCTACTGATGAGAGGGGAGTCAACGGAAAATTTGTCAGCAAAATGTGATGTGAATGAATACTACTCTGTGTGCCAAACACTGCACAGTTCTCTGAATTCAGGCAGAGAGTTCATTTGAGCAGAAGCTGTGCATTGGGGATTAGGCTGCTTTTGTAAGAAATGCTCATAAAGCAGAACTGTCCTCAAATGGCAACAAAATTGAAATTAGCCACTGTGAGAAGATCAAACATCTGTATCTGAAGAAATAGCTTATGAAATTGTTTATATTCTTCTTGATTTTAAGTCTAATATAGTCCATGAATTTTCCTTTACCAGAATGAAACAATGAGTAAAAATTTCAAGGGCAGATGAAGCTAGACAGGAAAGGAAAACATCCATAATGAAACAAAACAGGAACTCCTTTAATAAAATTAGCAATCTAGAGCTAATATGCACACGTATCCTCTGTGCATCTATATGCTGGTGTGCATATATGCCTGTTTTCCTAATGCCTGATTGTACAGAAATCACACACAGGAAAACAAAAACCAAAAAGCAAATGGAGGACAATGGATGATCTTTTTTTCAGTTTGACACCTTGAGTGTAAGAGGATTTGGGGAAATAAATCCTGACTTTGATGCTACATGCAGTTTTCTGAACAGCATAATTTCTTCTAAATGCTCTGTTAAGTAACTAGAGCAGATACTTATTTTGTTTAATCCCGGTTACAAATTATTGTTTAGGTTCCTGCAAGGATTGTAAGGCAAAATCTTTCTGCACACTATAGCTAGGAGGAAAAAAAAGCAACAACACAATGTTAGAAACTGAGAGATTTCTTACAATTTTTCTTCATGTAAAGCTGGAAGTATAAAATACAAGTCTCTGTCTCATTACATATCTTAGATCAAGCCAAACCAATGGCATGGGAATTGTTTGTCTAAAGGGACTGTAAGTTCTCATTGCTTGATATGCATATCAGCTCTGATGCACTGGCATGACAAGTTGTGTTTTTACTGAACATGGTGCCAGGTTTTAGTGATGCATTTATCAGTTCTTGAGGCAAGTCAAACACTGGACCATGAAACATTGGCGTTTACTTACAACCAATGAGTCAAAGTCACAAAAAGGTTTCTAAAGCTGTCCCGATATGAACTATCAAAATAAGCAGAATAAGCACCAAGAAGAACACAGAGGTTTTGAGTTTTTTTCTTCATTCTGAAAAATGAAAATTGTTCAACGCTTGCATTGCAAACAATGGTTAAAGTATTAGTGCTGAGTCTGGTCTGTTGAGGACAAAACCTGGTGCCAAACATGCATTTTTGTTTGACTTTTAAATCTTAGAGATCCACTCCAAATTTTTTCTTTTAAAATCTGGTCTCTTTAATGGCACCTGATGTTTGGGTGTGGTGGGCTTTGGCTCTCGGTCAAGTGCCAACCCAACTGCTCTCATCCCCTCTCCTCAGCAAGACAAGGGGAGAAAATAAGACAGAAATATTCATGGGTCAAGATAAGAACAAGGATATCACTCACCAATTACCATCACAGGCAAAACAGGCTCGACCTGAGGAAATTAATTTAATTTTATTACAAATTATTAACAAAGTAGGATGGTGACAAACGAAAAACAAAACTAAAACCACCCTCACCAACCTTCTTCCATCCCAGGCTCAACTGCCCTCCTGATTCTTCCATTTCCGCCATTTATTCCCCTTTCTTAAATATTTTACCGGAGGCACCACCACATTGGCCAATGTGCTCAGCTGTGCCTTGCAGTGGGTCCTCAGAGAGGCCACCCCACAACCCCCACTGACACCTAATGCACAATGGTTGGTTTAAGACACATAAAAACTTGTTTCTTTGGATCTTATTACAACTTTTAAGAAAGAATTGTAAAATCATGTTAATTCACATCTCCTCTAAGTTACTTTCAAGTAACTTTGGATACATCCAAATATCTTCAGAGAGGTCTATGAAACAGAAGTCACAAAGATGGGCCTGGCTCAACCACCCTTACAGCTTCTTTCAGGGCAAACATTGCATTTTTCAGAGAGGAAAAAAGCCTTACAAGATATCTGTGACACAAAGTAGGGATTCAGAGGGACGAAGGGTAAAGCAGTGCCACAGGAGGAGAAAGGGAAACATTTTTGCATTACTAGCATTCTACTTTCTGTTCAAGGAGGGATAAGCAAACACATTCTGGATCATGGTTACCAAAACCCAGACTCTTCAGAGAGCAGAGATGTGAGGGCTGTAATATCACACCATGTAGATTTGTGTGTTTGGAAACATAACTGCTGACACTTTGTGAGGTTTATTAGCAATACTGCAGTTTCATAGGAGGAGTTGTCCTCTGCAAGTCCCAAGTAAAAGCTTCTGATGGTCCTTCCAGGATATTCATCTTTCATCAGGCTCTCAAAGTGTGCTGCAAGTACAGATAGTTTTCCATATGAGCTAGGAGTTTGATCTGGGCTGCAAGGGACCTTTGCTTGTCATCTAGGCAATATCCCTGTAATGATCAGGAAATCTTCAACCAGATCAGGTTGCTCAGAGCCCTGTCTGACCTCACCTTGAATGGTTCCAGGGATGGGGCATCTACCACCTGTCTGGGCATATGTAACAGTCTACTTCAGCTTTCATAAAAAGTTAATCACCTTTTATATTCAGAATAGTTTTAGTAAATAAATATATTTGTTCTCTAATAAAAGAGAATGTGTAAAATTTTCACACGATTGCAAATATCCTCAATTAATTGGAATCTCTGAAAATGTTAGCTCTTTTCAAGAGACTTGTGATAATTAAACATTCCTTTGTGATATCCATGCTGCATATTCAAAAACACAAACTTATTTTTTCTAATTTCGAAGCATAGTTCACTGCCCCACACCTTCGCAGCACTTATGCAAATTTGTAGACAGTCCAGTCACATCCAAAGATGAAAATAGTCAAGAAGTCAGTCTCTTGTCTGTGCTGCTATGTCCTTCGTGGCACTACAAGAGCCGCTCGGTGCTGGAGCAGAGCGGGGCATCCTTTACAACCCAAAGCCAGGGCTGTCGTGGCCAGAAACAGCAGCGAGGGCTGGGCTTGGCTCAGCCTGTGGACCGGGAAGCACCTATGGAACAAGTCACACTGCGACCTTGAGGAACCATTTATTTTAAAACGTTCTGTTTCACTGCAAAGGGTCCCATAACCTTGTGCAGGGATCCCACCCCTGCAGGATTCCATCCCCGCTGCGATGGGGAGAGAGGCACAGCCAGAGGCGCACTCGACGCATCCCCGCGGATGGTGGGGCCGGGAGTGTTGAAGCACAGCTTCGTGAGGCTCTTGGAGCATTCTGTGCAACCGGGACGGTACGGAGAGGACCGAGAATGGCTCTGTAATCGCTCCTGGCGCACAAACACCGCCGGGCTCGCAGCCCCGTTCGCTGTCGGGCCGGGGCGGGGGAGCAGTGGTGCCAGCCCTGCCCTGCCCCTTCCCTGCCGCAGTCGTAGCCGCTGCCCCGGCCCCCAGCAGTGCCCATGGCCCCGGCCCCGGCTCCGGGGCAGAGCAGAGGGGTTTCAGCGGGCCCCGGGGCGCTGCCGGCGGGCACGGAGCCATCGGCAGCGCCGACACTGCCGGCAGCATCAGCCGAAGGACCCCGCGTGTGGATCCGTCTGTGCCACACAGACGTGTCACATCAGCTGTTAAAGTATGCCGGATGGCACTCTGGGTTTGGGTTAAGCCCTGAATGCCAAAATAAATTTTGGTTTCACACACAGAGTGTTCTGTAGAGTGGGGAATGCTGTGGGGTCCCCAGCACAGGAAGCACATTGACCTGTTGGAGTGAGTCCAGAGGAGGCCACCAAGGTGATCAGAGAGATGGAGCACCCCTACTATGAAGACAGGCTGGGGGAATTGGAATTGTTCAGTCCGGCAAAGGGAAGGCTTTGGGAAGCACCTGATTGCAGCCTTCCAGTTCCTGAAAGGAACCTACAAGAAAGTTGGAGAGGGACTTTTGACAAGATCATAGCATTACAGAATCATAGAATGGATTGGTTTGGGTTGGAAGGGACCTTAAAAATCATCAAGTTTCAACCCCCCTGCCGTGGAGAGTTGGAGTCCATCCCGTGCTGGGTGCTCCAGAGCTGGGTGCTGTACTCCAGGTGGGGTCTCTTGAGAGATCTTGAGATCAGCTTTTAAATAAGCTAATCAGTATTCTAAATAAAATTTTTCATTCATGTATCACCTGGTGCTTTCATCAAGCAAGGTGAAGTATGTCACTACAATATTATTAAAGCTGCACTGTATTTTTTAACTGACGAGCTCTAACCTATTGGACCTGTGTGCACCACACAGTGCTCCTGTGAGTACAGAAGTAATATTTGCAGGGACAGAATTCTGACTGATATGTGCAACAGACTGTGCATGCCAATGTATCTGATCCTCAAAAACATCACCAAGCACTAGCACCTGTCCCGAGTGCTGTGTATCCCTTTCTACCACGCATTTGGACTAAGCACAATGGTATCAATCTGTTCTTTCATACATAGGCCTGTAGACTGAGGAACAGGAGGAGACAGACTTTGTTAGCATCTATTGACAAATTAGAAAAAGGCAAATGATAAGGGCACATAGAGAAGCATTTAGCTTTTCTAGGTAACACTTTTAAGTCTGAATGGCACTTTTGTTCATGTTAGTTTTCAACAAGACATTTGGTTCTAGGTCAGTAATTTTATATATCACCTAGCAGGCAGTGCTAGATGCATGCTTGTGTCAGAAGGTGGGGGGCTCCAGTATATTTTAAAAAAATATCTTTGGGGAAAAATTGTTGTCTTCTTTTCTTTATTCTCTTAAGAGAAAAAAAGAGAACCAAAAAGTTTGAATCAATCTGTTCACCCTGAGATTTCTCTTAAAAGAGACTAGATCTTGTCAAAACTTGACAAAATGTTTTGGGTGATTTTTGTTGTTGGTGGTGGTGGTTTTGTTTTTTTTTCACCCCACAGAATTGTGCTGTTCTGTTGGGGTACAATGTTTCACAGGGATGTATCAATTTCAGTGCAAAAGTTTCTGTATGGCACATTTTTGTCACTTGTGGTCCATTTTTGTTACTTCCAAAAGATAATGCCAAATTAAAAAAAAAAAAATTCTAATCTGAAAACAGACACTTTCACACAATTTCATTTGTGATGTTGATGTGATGGGTTTGGATCTGCTCCAGCACAGAGTAGAAACACATGGCAAAATGAACTTGTCATTGTTGAGAAAGATCCTAGATCTGTGTCAGCATGGCACTTCTGTGGCTGGGCATCAACATAAGCAGCCCTTTATTTGCATGCACCATGGCAGATTCTTGCACTCCTTTTAGACCCTACTAATTTAGAGACAAACATATATAGACCTTCATTCTGAGGCTTTTAGTTAAAAGGCTGTAGCTGTTCTGACAAGTTCCATGTGGCCCAGGCAACAGTTCAGAGTAATGCTCTAGAAATGCAGGCTGTATTTTCATATTTCACCATGGAACAGTGGATGTAGACTCTTGCATCTTGGGATCTATATCCAGACCATATGTCTGTGCTGCATGAATCTGTCAGATTGAGGTACATGAAACCAATGTCAGCTGCTGCCCTCCTCTCTCATTTCTTTGACACTGGTGATTTCAGGCATTTTATTGTACTCATGCAGCATCTCTACTCCTACAAAACCCCGCATTTCAGATGGAGATCATTGACTTGCCCAGCCAACACATCCCCAAAGAACTGCAGTGCTGTGCTGAGCTGGTTACCATGTGTCTCTCTTACAAGCATTTTGTATTCAAAGGATCTTCCCAAGGGAAAAAAGTCCAGATTCTTGCTGGTTACAGCCTTCTGTCACTGCCTACCATGTGACACAGTGCATAGAAACAGTTTAATTACAAAAGGATAGAAAGCTGTTAGACTTAAATCTGAGAATTCATGGATAAAAGCTGGACAAAGCATCCTTCGTCAGCATAAAGAAGCAGCAACAAGAAGTGAGGGATAAAAAGAAACCCAAGCCCAGCAGTGAAGGTTCAGCAGCTGGCTTCTAAGCAAAGTATTGCTTGGCACCTTGTCTTGCACATCAGAGAAATCCAACTAGTCCAAACAAGTAGGAAATCTAGTTGCAAATGTATTTGAAGTAGATTTCTGTCCACAACTCATTTCAAGTTTGCATATATTCTTTTCTTGTATTGGGCTCTTGAGAAAAAAAGGAAGTTCCCATGATGAAAAATAGCCACAGTAGTAGTAGTTTTAGAAATATCCATGCATTCTTCTCATGCAGTAATATTTTGCTAATGAATTTTCCAGGACTTACAGGACCTATAATTTTTACTTTCCACATTCTTCCCATGTAGTTACAGGTTTGAGAAGTACAACAGATGGAAGAAACACGAAATAACTGTTTCTTACTGAATTTCCAATGCAGTTGATATACTAGATTTATTCCACAGCACAACAGAAAACTGCTCACAGCAGCAATGTAAATTGGAAGAAGTTACTAAGGTGATGACTGTCAAACAAACAGGGATGATCCTATTAGGCTAATAATGAAAAGATTCAAGCAAATATATAATCAGTGCATGGAAGTTTCTCTAGGCTAAAATAACCTCAAAAAGGCTCTCGCTAAAAACAACTCTAGCTCTGCTCCTAATGTACATTTTCTTTCTACATGCATTCCAGGGGCCTATGTGGACACAGAAGCCTGCAGCTTACATTCAAGGTAACAAACGGGAAACCAATGTCACATAGATAAAAACAAACAAATCTCCCATTTGTGCTATTGTTGCTGCAGTGTTGCGCTATTCACATGCAGAATGGACTGGGAGCCAGTTTGTCTCTAACCCCCTTCCCCTCTAAAGAGGCCTTTCTTTGTCTTCCCTAGCAACCATCTAAATACCACAAAGGCAGAAGATGTATGAGCCTCCTGAGTACAAGGGTTTCACACTCATGTTGCTGTTGCTAGACCCTGGCCATCACCGACAGAAAGAACCAGGACAGCTGGACCAGCACTTGGCGTGCGAAGGCCAGGCACGCTGTGTCAGAGTCACTCTGTCTGCAGTCACATGCTACTGCAGGAATGGCTGCTTCTGTTTAAAAGCAGTTGTCAACTGTCAAGTGGTATTTATTTCTTCACTCAGAAAAGAGTGCCTTACTAATAACAGCTTAGAGATTTTTAGTACAACACAGGAAAAGAAAAAAAAACTACACCAAAACAAACTCAAACCCAGAAACATAACTTATGTATTTTACCATGAAGGGTACTGTGGAAATAAAAGAAAACATAAATATTTAGTATGATTATGGAATAATCTCTTCTAGGATTCATACATTATTATAGGCATAAGTAGACTTGTGCCTATTGAGAGGATATGTTTGAGATTCCCTGGTAAGAATTACAGCAGTGCTGCATCTACTCCAAATTAGCAGCAACTTAACTGAGGATGCAAGCGTTGTTCTTACATTATTCCCTTCCAGACAGCACAGAAAGACATAAAATAAGATAAATACAAAAACATCAATAGATTTTACGCACATAACCTGAGTGCTCTGCAGTCTGAGAAGAGGGAGGAAGAAGAGTAGAAGAGAAGCTGGGAAAAGAACCCCTACATTTGCTCTATGGCAATGTACAGTAGGGAAGGAAGAAACTAATACCTAAAACAAGGCATGAGTGCTGCTGCCATTGGGCTATTTTGCTTCTCAGTACACCACAGGGAGATTTGTGGGATGGAAGTCTTTTGTCTGTGTTGAGCGATGAAAGGAGAGAAGTGACAATCCCCAACTCTTTGAAATTGCTCATGAGGAGGGTACAACAACAGTGAAAGTTTCCATATATTTTCTAGATTTTTTCTTACTTGCAAGATTATCTAGTCCAAAATATTAACTTTTGTTGCTTTGTAATTCACTGATGAAGAGGGACTAGCATGAGTACCCAGTCTATCATATTGCACTGGGAACTGCCTTCACAGGAGGAACAAATATTTGTCCAAACAGACAGGAATTGCCGTCTGATTTCTAAATAAGTTTGAATGTTTTTATAAACAAACATTTCTAGCTTTCCTTCATCTTCACTGTCAAGGTAAGAAAAGTGTTTTGTTTTGTATCCTCAAACTGTGTTTATAGTTTTAAGAAATTCTGTCAGAAATAGGTAATAGCATAAATAACTACAGAAAATTGGTCTTAGGGGAGAAAGATCAGTCTTAAAATTCAAACAAGACAACACATTAATATTTACAGAAGGAATATGGAAAGAGGGGAAGGGACAGGGATTACACAAGGGAGAGATTGAATGCTAATATAATTATTAGCTCTGCCCTTCTGCAGAGCAGCAGCAGATGCCTCAGCCCCTGCAGTTCTGCCTCTGGGAGAAGGCAGGAGAATCAGAAAATAGTAAGATGCTGCAATAATTTTATTTGCACACATTTACACCCATTGGAGGACAAAACTGGTCAAAGAAGACTTAAAGACTGCTCCTTTTAACAGTATTTTCATGTCAGACTCATAATAGTGAGATGAAACATTTTCTTCCAGAACAGACTGGAAAAAGGACAGATGCAGAATTCATAATTCTTCTGGCAAAAAACCACAGAAAAACTCAACACTAAACTGTTGTTTCACACAAAGACATTTAGTCTAAGACTAATAACTTGCTCAGCTACTAGAAATGGATGCTGTATTATTACTTCCCTTCCCTAATATTATTGTACAACAGATATTGAACTGTTTCCAGCGTGTCATTTAATGGCAGGCTCTGGCAGACACAAAGTATTTTATTAACAATATGTCTCCAATTTTGAATAGAAGCTTTACAGTGGGAGATTCACTATTTGGATGCTGACCACCTGACAAACTAAAACTCTGACTTAAAAATAAAGGAAATAAATATCTAAGGTTATACATCATTCAGAAAGGTGGTTGGCTTTAACTTTTATCACTAATTGCTTGGAACTTATTTAGCTATCAGTGCAAAAAAACATAGCTCTACAGAATACTTCCATAAATCATCAATCTCAAATTTGCATTACCTGAGAATGAAAAAAATATGCTTTTCAGAGAAAAAAGTCACAGACTGAAACAATGGTTAGAATGTCCATAAAATATCTCTTTCCTTATGAAAAAAGAAAAAAAAAACATTTGTTTAGGCATTTCTAAACTTTGCATCAAAATTTAGTTTAAATACAGATTTTTTCTTTTCTTCTGCTTTTCAAGTGGAAATATTACCAAACTAATATGAAAATGTGTCTGTTCCTAAGCTCTCATTTAAAAGAACAAAACAGAATTTAAAAGTTCATAAAATATTCTTTATAGTATTTATCTTAGAAACTATTTTATTATTCAAATTGACCATAGTCAATTTAAAGCTTCTCCTGCTTTCAAAATATTCAAAGGTTATGGATGTCTATTGACCATTAATTTTATGTGGTTTTAAAATTAGACTAAAACCACTCAACATTTTTGCCAATTTTTTTAGCACAATGTGACATCTGCAATATTTGCTGATTGAGGATTTTAGTCCCCACTCAATTTCTGCAAATGCAATGAGTATTCTTTCTCCATTTCAAGGATTAATTTTGCAAATGACACTTTAAGCGCTCCAAGCACAATGGAATAAGGCAAAAATAAATCCTACAAGTGCAAGAGGCCAGTGCAGATGTGCAAGAGGCCAGTGCAGATGTGCTTGAGTCTCAAATGCTTTTCATTCCCCATGCTGATAGTCTTATCATGTCCAATAAAAAAAGGCCATTGAGACCACCACACCAGTAACATTAAGCTTCATCCTCTCCTCCAGCTGGAAGGGCATTCAGGTTTATGTAATGCAGCTATTTTGTTTTCTCCACAATTCTTTTGCATGGCTGGCACTGTAGGCAGAAGGCAGAAGTGGTTGTCCACCCATATCTCAAAGCAGATAGTAAGCAGCAGCTCTCCAGTAAGGATTTTTGGGGGTTCAGAAAACCTCTCACAGAACTACAAGCCTGGGAGTTCCTAGTGCTCCCAATATTCAGTTTAAGCATTATCCCACATTGTTTCTTGTGCTTTAGCAATCCCTCCCAGTCCTTCACCTTCCAGACCATGGAAACCAGACTGATGTAACAATATCAGACACTGGAGCTAGCAGAGACTGCCACCACTCCTGGGGACACAAAGTGAGCAGGATGCCTGCTCCAGCTCAGTGCCACACATGGGCAAGAAGTGCTGCTGAGTTTGTGCACAAGCAGGTAGGGTTCCTCACCATTTTATATCTCCTTGGGATTTTATAGCTACTGCAGACCTACACTGCACAGCAACAAGCAAGGCATGGCATCACTGCAAAGGAAGCAATACCACCCCAGTCTGCAGGAGTCCCTGTGCAGCTGGGACATGTGCTTACACTTTCAAAGAAATGTCTGGATTCATTCCTTGGTTTGTTTTTGAATCCTTACTCACTGGATATAAAAGGCTGATTTACTATTCCCATAATTTTCTATCTAGTTTTACAATACTCAGAAAAAATGTGTTTAGAAGTTTCTGATGGGTTGGACCTTCAAGTTCACTGTAGGAACTGGAGTGAGAGAAAGGGACTGCAGGCAGAGCTCAGAGCCAGGGCTCAGTACTATTGAAGATTGTTTAATAGCCAAAGGCAAAAACACCCCGAAGGTCGGTGACGTTCCCCCCTCTATTTCCTGAAAGCAGATGGTGGAAGAGTTTGGAATTAATAGCCCTGCAGTGCCCAGCTTGGCACCAGCTCCCTGCAGAGATGATCAGCCTTTTCTGCTGACAGCCTGCGAGACAGCTCTCAATCCACGTGGCAGCATGTGTGCCCAGGAACCACCCTGCAAATAAAATCTGGGAACACGTATCACTGAATGGCATCAAGTGCATTAAGAAAACCTGCTTGCTTGTTTATAGCAGATTTTACTGTGAAATTCTGTGAAAGACACTGACTCTTTTTTTGTTTGGTAATTCTAATAAAGAAATGTGCATATCAAATCAGGCCCCAAACAGTGTTTTGCTCCAATGAACAATGTAGCAACACAAAACACTGCTTTTGGTAAAAGGCCATCCTCTCCTCTCCTACACATACTTAAAATTAACTGTAAATGCCTATATTTGTATTCAAAAGCTAGTTCAAAATCTTTTCTCCTCATTAAAAAGTGATAGCATTTACTGCTGCCTAAACATATCCTTACCACTCACAGAAAAATTCAAGACCTCTGAGGTTTATTTTCACTGTTGTGCAAGAAAACTAATTAATGCCAGTCAACAAGATTTTTTTGGAAAAAGTTCTGGCACTTCAATGTTCTTTTTCTGTTCTCCAAGGTAATGTGTTCCCAAGTAAGGTTGTAAGATTTTGAATTGGAAGGAGACAGCTCAAAGACAGACTTGGTTATCTAAAGCCATGCCTGCCTTCTCATAAAACCTGGGTACGGTGCTGGGGTAAAAACAGTTTAATATTTCTCTCTTTGTATGTGGTTGAATTGAAACACTACCAGATTAAAATGACATTTCTGATGATAAAATTTATTATTTCTACTTACTTCCTGAAAACTTCGAAGGAGAACAAAAGTAACCCTGCAGCTGAAAAATAAGCCCCATGATGCTAAATTAAAGGAGTTAAATCTACTCAGCTCATAAGGAAAGGATGAAAGGTGAATTGTCACTGAATTTAAAAGATTATGAATGGAAAATACTTAGAGGAAAATTACTTTCCAGTCTTGAAAACAAATGCAAAGGATTCAACAACTCTAAACAGAGCTTAGATGAACAAAATCTTAAAAAGATTAAATTTCCAGACAGTAAGAGAAATTAAAATTCTGCCTATACTTGGGGCAGGGAAAAGAAATTAAAGAGGTGTCAGTCCCCAAGCCTGGTGGCTCTCATTATCCACAGCACTGATACAACTGTCCTCTGGGTACAATGACAGCAAAACCTGATGTGAATACAAGGCTTATACTGAGGATTTTTTTTTTTTTTTTAGATTATCCCTCGGCAACAAAATTTCTATAAAAGAGTGTGTATGTTCAATTGTTCATTTACTTTCATAGAAATTTTTGTAGGGAGAATATATGAGGCGATAAGCAATTCAGCTGTAATGCTACCAAGGGCAAGACCACATAAATCACATAAACTTTCGTGTTGTATGCTACAAAATTACACCCAGTTAATAAGTCATCCAGACTCACTCCTATCACAAGGAATGTAATATTCAGTGTTCTAGGTAGGTCAGAAGTAGTCATTGTAAGCTGACAGCAGCCATTAAGAGGGTATCTTTTTGAAGGAAATTTTTTTGTGGAGTAGAAATTGATTGAGTGTTGTACAGCTGGCAACAGAAGAAACACGCAGGTCTCAGAGCAGTAGTTGTATCNAGTCCTGGCACATTTTGGAAATAAAGCCAGGAGAGGCAGTAGACTCTGAAAACAGGATAATACAAAAACTGTAGCGTCTAGCAGAGACATAATATAATTTTTTTTTTATAATTTTGTCTCCAGACAAACACTACTGGAGAAAAATCCATATAGTACTCAGTTTTGGGAGTATTTTAGTTCCCTAAACACCACCACCCAAAAAATGTAATTACCAAGAAATCTCAGTAATGGCAAAAACTACTCCTGAAATCATGGTTAAAAATTGAGTAACCTCTGGGCTTGAAAAACAAAACCAACACAAAAAAATANTGAGGTTGTGAGGAAACATTTAGTTGAAGCATTCCTAGTGTTTTAGGAAGATGAATTGGAGATCCATTGGTCTTAGAAGCCACCCATCTAGGTCACACAGACCCCAGGAGAATTCTCTTCTCTGCCACCCTCCTCTTACCTCCTATGTTCCTTGAGAAAATACAGTCTCTGCTAACAGTCTGCAGTGTTATCTGAGCATTCTGCCCAGCACATTCACCTGACATTTAGGGTGTTTCTGTATTCTTCTGCACAAAAGAGTGATACCTGAAGGATTTTTTGCCTATATCCACAAGTATTAGCATGCATACTTTTGATGCTTTAGGTGTGATAACTTGGCCTGGTTTCTTGGTGTCCAGTAGGCCGGGAGACCAAACACCCCAGAAACTATGTAGAGATAGAAGACCAAACATTCTATTGTCCTAAGCACTCAAGGTCCCCTAGCAGGACAGATTCTGTAAACTAGGAGTTAGCCCAGCCCAGCCCCTTATTGGGCCCTCTTGTTAGATATGCTAATGTGTAAGGTCTTTAATTGTATACTCGATTGGGGGAAAGGAGCTTGCTTTTGCGACGCGTCACCTGGATGGCAGAAGCCATCGAATGGGATCCTATTAAAATACCGAGGTGAACGACCCCCAACCCTCTAACCATGTCTGAGCTTTTATTTCCTAACACCAGGAAAAGGCATCAAGAGCCTGATTTGTTCAATGAGTGCTACCTGTTCTGCTTTCATCAACAGAAAGATGCACTGAACACAGTGGGAGTTAGGAAAGTCCAAAGCAAGACGCCTTCACTCTCCGTTCCAGAAAATATTTTTAGTTAAAGAGCAGTGTGCAGAAATTCAGGATCTACCTGTGATCTCGCTTGAAGTCTCCCAGGTCTACACAAAGAGAGTTCAACTTTCTTGGATTTGTCATCTTCCAGGTGCTGCTTCTTCTGCACTCTGCCTCTCCACAGCCCACAGAATGCCCTATTTCATACTGATGCCACTACTTTGTACCACCGCCACCCCCCCACCCCCCCCANAAATAGAATTAAAAAAAAGTATTTTTCAAAACAATCCAGGCATCTACTCTGTATGTCAGTTGCAATCCACTGCTAATACATCAGAACAGTCCTTCTCTCTCCAGCACACAAGCCAAGCACTCTCCAGGCCTCCTGACAGCACTAATCCCAGCGGCTCTGACCCACCAAAACTCAAATACTAGTAAAAGATCAAAGTCAGACCTCAGAAACTCATGAGGAGTTTTGCTCATGAGGAACCTTGCATGCCCAACAGGACTATATCACTGCCCTTTGTGGAACAGTAGTTCTAATTAGGAATATTAGAGAAACCAAAAAAATCTAGTTAAAGTTATCATTTTTAGTATCACAAATTATTTTTTATCCCAGATTATTTGTATCATTATTAGTCTGCTGAATTATTTCACGTGTGACATACTTAAATATGCTGTTTTAGCAAATAAAAAGAACCAGAAAATTAAATAAAACCCCCACATCCTTTTAAGTTCCCCTCTTCCTTTTATAATTTAGCTGAAGAACTCTTGATTGAGCACCTCTGCAGATTTTCACAAAGTCCAGTGCATAGTCTATTACAAGCTTTGCGAAGTACTTCTCTCTCATATCCTAACCTACTGTTGTAAAAACAAAAGACGAAAAATGCCACAATCCTCACATGTAATTAACCACCATCAAGATAAACCACCATCAAGAACTTGCAGGTTAATCTGGTTCTATAAGTGTAACTTTAACATACCTCCAGAATCCGTTCCCCTGAACTTCTAGAGGAAAAAAAAAGTCAGTATCTCACTGGAAAGAACAGGTTGTGAAGTTTTAGGAGACTGTTTTGTTTCTGGAATTTTTTTAATTGAAAACTTGGTTTATCAGAGTAAAGCAGACATTAACCTTGGTGGGATGGCTACTGTAACTCCGTAGGAGCCCCTCCCCACAGCAGTCTCAGATATCAAAGCTGTCTGTGAGAAGCTGTCAAAAACTCTGTGGCATTCCTACTGGGAGTACAACTAAAAATACCGGCCCAAATTAGCAGTGTGCAAAGACAGTCATTGAGCACCTTAACACCTTCCTGACAGAACACATGCAGAGCTTCTGCTCAAATTTTATTGCCAAGTACCTGAACCAGGTATCTGTACTGAACCACAGCAGTTCACAGTATTTTTAGGCTACTGCTGGGAAAAACAAAAAAAAACCAGCCAAACAGCAAAAGTACTAACAGGAGCCTATTCCAAGAAGAGTTCCTCTCTCTTTCGTAAATTAAATAGCTGCAAGTAGCATATTTATGTGTAACCACTTTATCAGCATCTGCAATATCCTTTAGAAAAGGTGAGGTTTTGAGACACTAAGTTCTGCTGCAGTGTCTTCAACTCCACAGTCTTTTTAGCTTCCTATTACCAATAGACACTATTGAAAATATAGACCATATGTAATCATGAAACTACTTATATTTCCTTCCACAGCCAGAGTTGCTCCTGTACCACTGATTGTTTGTAATTTCAAAATCCAAGTCTGCATTTATAACATGTTTTTAACAACAGGAGCTGGTGCAGGTGCCTGATTCAGAATTGCTCAGGACACCTGATGGCCGATAATTAATAGTTATTAGTGACACTGTTTCACCTTACTAGTTAGTTGCTTTTGCTTTTTTCCCCTGAGCCCATTTGTGTTAAAGCAATGCCACACAGGAATGAGGCAGCTTGAGATTTTGCTAATTCAGAGGATGCTGGTGTTTGGCTGGGGTAGGAGAAGGGAACAGCTGTTCACTGTGCCTCTAACCACCGGGAGACAGTGGCAACAAAGCCAGCACTGTGACTGTGAACCTGGCACACATTTCTGACTACTTTAACTGCCCTTTTTTCTGGGTTTAGCAGGGTCAGTTCTGCCTCCAACCCCACCTCTTCCCCATCCACCTTCCATCAAATGGAAGACCTCCAACTGTGACCCTTATCCATGAAATCCTTTTATTTCCTTTCATTGTTTTAATGTCACTGTTGATCTCCTTGCCTGCAGGTAATGCCAATGTCATTTCAGTGCCATTTTCAGTGCCACTCTTGATGTTGGAGGCTGAGCTATGCAGGCAGCTGAGCACCCCTATCCTTCTTCCAGTACAATCAACAGCTTCATGGATTTGTAGTGGAGAAGTAAGCAGCAGCCAATGCCCCATACACTAAATGCCATCTCCTCCAGCTGTGCTGCTGCTGCTCTTCTGCTGCCTGTCAGCAGCCAGCACTCAGATGAAGACCACACATTCATTTTAAAAAATCAAATACAAGTATAAAAAACTCCAGTTCCCCTTCAAGTATAAACGAATTCAACTCTTCATTGAATCACCTCGGAGGATCATCTGGCTCTACACATTTCACGATAGAAGGTGGTAACTGTACACTATTTTGTGTCATTTTCTCCTTTCCTTATCCTTCAGATCTTCTAGCTGGCAGCTAACTCCCATTCAAGAGAAATGGGAAGAGGAAGGGAGTAATCACCATGCTTGTTCTCTGCTCTTTATTTCAAAGTTTTGTGGAACACTGTCTCTTACAACACTCCTCAGGTGAAGCTCTGCAGGGCTCTGACAAACTGCTTTGCTCACAGAGCCATGAGCTGCCTGTGCTAGCAGTGCCTCCAGCCCCCAGCCCCCCCTCCTTCTCTCCTTGCAGGGACTGGCTCATCAAGGGAGGGTGAAAAGACCTTTTTCCTTCTGCAGAGGCAGCACATCAGCTGCTGCTGTGACCCTGCAGTGGGAGATGTGTGCCCTACACAGACTGCGAGGCTCCCAGCACAGCCTCTGCCATCACAGCAGCAAACACAGCACCAAAACTGCTCATTCGTGTGTGAAATATTGTACATAAGCACTTCAGCTAATCGATCTTGTACTGACTTAGTTATAAATTTTCAGGTATAAGGGATTCTAAATCCAGACTCTCTCAGTGCAGGTACCAGTGCTAAAGGCTTTGTTTTAGCTGTGGTAGAAACACTGATCAGGATGTTATGGTATAGCTTGAGATTTTGGCATTCAAACAGAAAGGATGGAATGGTTACTATACTTAGCAGTCCATCAATAAGCTGCAATCTAATTTAAAATGACATTTTTACAGTTCTTGCAGAAACATGAAAATTAGAGGGTCAGCTTCTTTAATAAAATATGACAGGGATTTTTAATATGACATTTTTCTTTTTTATATTCTTATTAGAAATAATTAGAAATTTAATTAACAATTGATGGTCAGGCTCACTGATAAAGCCATTACTATCCACATATAAAACAGGCTAAAATAGGCCTAAGGCTAAAACAGTCGCTAAAAGTAAACTTACATGAAGGCAAAAATTCTACAGACAAGATTCTCAAGTTGAAGCTGTCCTTCTTTGTAACAGGGTAGCACTGACTTCCACAAACACTTCTGGCCTTGTTCTTCATGGGAAGAGTGTTGGGTCTCGCAGTCTAACCTTCCTTGTGAGCATCTTCTACTCTCTGGTTAAAAAGGAACTACTAGAGTTAAAAATACTTCAAAGCATCTGACTTCATTCTGAAGTTCTGTCTTTACTTAGCAGTGAGAGTGTCTCTCATTTATTGTGTGTAAAAATCAGGATCTAAATAAATAAATGGTCTTATATGAGAAAAAAATCACAACAGCAGCAGAACAATGGCTGTGCAACAATAATGACTCAAGTGACAATTTAACAAAATACTATTAACTTTTCATTTAGTTATCAGTTTGCAGTAGTCTGGAATAGCTGCTTAGGCCAAATGAAGTCCTTCTACCCAGAACACTAAAGTTCATGGAGACTGATATAAAATATCTTTTTCCAGATAATCATTGCCCCAGGCTTTCATATCTGAACTACCTTCTAAAAGGAATATCAACCAAACAGCAAATCTCATCAGAGAAGAAAAAAAGAAAGATGGTTATTTCTCTACTATTCAGAATGAAAGAGAAGCTTCAGCAGACACAGGAACAATTCACTGATGCTTGTATGTCATCTTGAAAAAATAAAGCTCATGCTTTGATCTCAAGAATTACACCACTCACTCAAAAACTTGCCTGCAGTTAGGAACTTAAAATGTAATTCTTAACAACTGAAGTGCACAGAAGTGAGCTTGAGTCTCTCAAGGCAAAGGAGAATAAATCAATAAAGATATCAACAGCCACCCCTCCTTACCCTCCATTCCTGGTACCATCAATCCACCCTAGATGCATTATTGAGATTCCTCCTGCATGGCCTTGTTAGCACAAGGAAGGGTGTTACAAGGGTAGCTTATCCCCCTCCCATTTGGCTGTGAGTAGGGGATTTCAGGCATGGGTGGTTCATGGTCATATGTGCAACTGATGAGACCTCCACAGCACAATTTCCACACCCCCACAAAACCCGTCCCAGGCTCCACAAACATAGGGAATACTAATGGAAAGCAGGGAGAGCAATTTCCACTCAAAACCAAATTACTTCATCTCTTGATTGATTATCACAGTGGCAGGAATACATCACAAGGTACAACAAAAAAAGTTGGAGTGATCCTTGACTCCCCATAAGGTACCTTCAGGAAAAATGCCCACAGAACCTACAGATATGCATCAGAAGAGATCAGGTTTATAGTCTGTTTTTCTTTATGTGCTTTTAAACTTCTACAGAGATGGGGAACACCAATAAATTATGATTTAGTAAATAAGCCAGCAACTTGTAATGTGGAGCCACTGAAAATCTGGAGTTCTGCACAGGTGCCCCATTTCTTTCCCCAGGTCAGCAATCACTTATTCTGAGTGCAAGAATACCAACACTGGAAAAGGCTTTAGGTGCCAATTTCTTTAGAATACAAGATCATTCAAAGTTCAGATCTAGCATTAGTCCTGAATAATATGTTAGGTTCATTTACCTCCTTTTTTTTTTNTTTTTTAATAGCTTTATGCCTATAAAGCCTCTGGTTTACCACAGGCTAGGAAGATGACCATTACCATTTTCTTCAATATATGTATTCTAGCCTGGCAGGGTCACTCAACGGGCAATTGCATTATAAAATTATACAAAACTATTTTCATGCCAGTCTCCTTTGGAAGGAAACACTATATTTCTATGAAGAAGCATGAAAGATAGCCACTTATAAAACAATTTCAAATACCAACAGTCAATCTGTGTGCAAAACCAAACTAGCAGCCCTTGTTTCATCTCAGATTATGGATCCTACTGCCTGGAACTTCAAGTGTTTGATCTACCCATTCAAAGTTTGCTTTGCATTTTGTGATTTGGCTCAGACATATCAGTCTGCACTGTACCAGGCCTGCCACCTTCTAAGGGAAAATTGTATATTAGTAACATTCATTTCACCTCCTCCATTGATTAAAAAACTGAGGTTTGTCCCTTCATGGTCTGTGTAAAGATGTTCTGTTCCCCAGAACATTTCTTGCAATGTCACCAGGATTAGAGGACATAATTCCCAACTGTAAATAGAAACTATATAATTTTGGAAAGTGGAGATAGAGCTGAAGACACTAACCATATTGATTTTTGTTGTATTTATCTGTCTCTTTATATCTCTGCAAATCCCTAGTGTTTCTGATATTACTTTCTAACAGCGCATTTTTCCTGTTTCCCACTGAATTAAATGTCAGCAGATGACAACTTAGTCTTTGTTGTTGCCATTTGGTAATTTAACTGCACTAAATAGGGAACAGAATCTGATTGCAGAACCTTTTTTCACTAGCTCTGTGTTATCTTAACATCTTTTCCTACTGTCTTACTAGGTTGAAGATCAAAAGCATAAATGGTAAACCTGTTATCAGCTTGTAGCTCAGCATTAATCACTTAAACTGTGATTCAGCAACTTTGCAAATATGACAGGTAAAACTTATATAAGAACCACAATTTTGGCAAACATGATTAACTGTTTAGATTTAAGGGGTTTTGATCAGATTATCTCAGGGAAATATGAATAAACAATCCAGCACATTATGCAGGACCACAGAATCATTTAGGTTGGAAAAGACATTTAAGATCATCAAGTCCAAGCATTACCCACTATATACTATACGATTCCCATCAATGTAAACTAATTTTAGCCTATTTTCTTGTAAAAGACCAACTTTTTTATCCTGTGCTGACAACTCTTCTGTTTATTTTGGTCTATGCCTTTGGTGCATAAGCCATCCAGCCTCCCTGTTCACTTCTAAATATCTCAGTTCTGCTCTTCTATTCTTTTTAGCCCCTAAATCCATTTATGCTGTATTCCCAGGTACACTTTTTCATAAGGATTAGGAGAGCCGTAGCACCTTAAAGCAGGAGTTATGTTGCCTCTGGCTGTTTTTTAACCACCATTTCCTCACCTTGTTCAAAGGGGATCTGCAGACTGTTCTGGAGGACTCTCATGGGGCTCCAGGTCTGAGTATGATGGTGGGGGAACATGGTCTAAGATCAGCCCTCAGGGTAGGAAACACCTTCTATCAATTCACCTTTAAAAGAATTTAATAAAAATACCCATAAATTGGCAAAGAAAACATATTCATTAATTTCTGATTACCCTAACAGTTTATAGGAACTGTTCTAAATCTTGAGTAGCTCTGAGAATTAGGCCCAATACATAAGCAAAGCAAATTTTTAATACCTATAGGAAACCACAACCCCTAATCCTGATGTCTGCAAGTAAAACAAGATTCAATGGCTAAAAATCTAAATGGTTGCTCGTAAGCCACATGCCTTGAGATTTTATCAAGGCACTGTCAAATCAGAGAAAATTACGTTTGCATGAAGTTGTCACCTGTCACCTTAGATATTCATTTTTATTTATTGGAGCTTCATCTCTTGTGCAATGAGTGACTCAGGCTGCTCCATGATCCAGCATCTTTCACAGTAATGGGTTCACTAAAGCTGTAGCACTGCTCTTGGCTTCTGCTCAGCAGTTGGCCTGAGGTTACAAACTGTACTGTTTATTGAGCCTCATTAAAACCACTGTCATGTGGAATCAGCTTAGCTTGGCTTTAAGAAAATGTAGAATTGCCTAAACATGCAATTCCTTTTGAACTCAGAATGCTAAGTTTGTACCATATTCTAGTGATTCTAATAATGATTCTAATCCTATTTCATGAGCAATAAATGGTCACATGTGTTTGTTGGTTTAAAACCCGACTCTGCAAAGGTAATAATTATACTAAAATAATTTGAAGTCAGCTCAGCTTGCAATTAATGTTGCAACACAATATTTGTCTAAGTAACAAAACTCAAATCCTAATCATGCAGGTGTTGTAAATGCATAGTATGTGCCCAATACTTTTGGCAAGAAACCAAAGAAGCATTTTGAATTTCATATTTAATGTTCAGTTTGTCTAGGCTGGCCCAGAATATTTATTGAGCTGTTATCTCACATACTATAAAATGGTGACGAAGTGGGTTCTGCATGAGTGCTATTAAATATTCTCAATGTGTCATTACATCTGGTAGCCTTTTTGTAAAACAAGACCTTAGCAACTTGTGATATATTGCACAGTAATTGATATAACAAGCCTGTGATATATTATCAGAGCGTTCCTGCTCCAGAAGTGGGTTTGGCTTCTTGGAGATACTGAGGAGAAAAAAACCTTCCCCTAATATGTTTGTACATTCCCTTAGAACTATTTTATTGGTCCATCCAGAAAGGAAGTGTTGGGAAATAAGTATGACAGAAAGGAGTATTTAAGCAATCGTTATAAAGATGGAACATGGATAACAGTTTAAAAGTGTCAGAGGGACAGGTTTCATTTCTAAGCATTTTTGCTATCATAAATTGTCATAAAAAAACAAAAGAGAAATAATCAAATCAAGCTAGACTACAATTCTAAGCACTAACATCAATTAACAAAGAAATCATCCAGGCATTGAACTTGCTTCTACTAACATCAGCAGCAAAATTCTTGGCAATTTTGTAAGATGACATCCAAGGCAGGAAAATTAAAACTCCCTTATCAAACTAGAGGCTGCAGTAACTTCCTCTGGGAATGAGGCTTTTTTTCTGAAATTATTCCTATTATAAACAATATTTAAATGAACTTTCACTTACATAGAGAATGGACTTCCCTCTCCAGAGTTACCCAAAACTATTCAGAGCTGAGACTCAGCATTAAACTTTGGTAACTTATAGATGAAGGTCTAATCTCATGACCAGAAAGCCCACTGTTAACTCACTGGGCAATGCATGTGAAGGGAGAGTGGGGACCAGAAACAGGAATAAAGAAATATTTGGTATACTTGGAGTTTAGCCACTGGAATGTGTTACCATATTCTCAGAGACCAAAATGACTTCCAAAACTTGTCAACGCATCTTCTTCATATTCCTTCTTTGAAGTCTCTTTACTTTATCAGTTTTCATGTTCTTTCCTGTACCTTCCAGGGAATTGCTCTACACTACTAAACACATATGGAAAGAAGGCTACTAGACATGTATGTCCATCAGAAAAAAATCAGACATATGAATTTTATCTTCTATATGGAATACTTGATTACTTCTATATTTTTATGTGGCTATTTTAAATCCAGACATAAAATGGGAGAAAGGCTGTGAAAATTCTCTGCTAGCTTGCTCACAGGGGAAAATGTAGTGGTTTCTTTCTCTTTTTATTCTGAGTCACATTTTTTTTTTTTGTTACAAAGTGAATTTAAGACTCAATAGCACATCAGGAATTAGCTCTTCCAATGTGACGTTATCTCTAAATTTAATACAGCATTTTTCCAACTGCTTAAATTTAATGCCATTGTGGTTCTTAGCTGTAAATCATACTCTCAAGTAATCATAGTTTGCAATCATGAAATAACCACATCAATTCAAGCATCCTTTCTCCAGATGAAAATCAGAACCTAGAGGAAGAAGTGAGTCCAGCATGGCTTATTTTCCTCCACTAACCCAGCAGGCCAGGAAGAACTGTAAGAAAATAAATGCAGAACTGTTCAACATCACATTTGATATAATGATATCAATCTTGTCTTTTTTCTTTTTCTGTTTGAAAAGTTATGCAAATTTCTTTTCATCTCTCCATCACTATGATCATTTCAAGTGAACAGTAATCTGATAACCTGTTTTATAGCCTCTTTGGAATATTCTTAAAAGTCTAGGCTTTCTTTTTTTGTTACAATATCAAAAGTGGCTATTATTAAACTCTAAAAGAGAGTTTAAAAGTCAGTAATTTTAATGAAAGAAATCAAGAAAACTAGAACAATCCCACTCCACTTGATGGTGACATGTGAAAGCAATACATTAAAAAGAATTGACAAGTTTAAGAGCAAAGAGATGATGGAGATGGCTATGCAGGAAGTAGTAATAAAGCAACACTTCAGCACTGAAAACCTCAGCTTTCTGTTCATTAGCCCAATGAAGCAAACATTTAACTATTTTTTAACAATAAAACACAAATATTCAGGAAAAAACCAAAAACTCTTCTATTAGATGAAGTTGTTCTGTGCTGAAATAAAAAGGCACACCCTCCTTATGACCCAAGAAAAACTAAAACAAAATTAAAGAGGCAAAAATAGCAATACATGTCTTCAGGCTGGGAGTAAATTTTCATTAAGTTGTACTTAAACACCTCACACAGAAGTTTGAAATATTATGTTTTGATTGTGGTCCATTATTATGGCAGGTGAAATGTCAGCTGATGTGACTCATTAGACCTTCATCTAACAAGCTTTTCCTTCTCTGCAGAAATGGGAAGTGGATGGAGTAGAGGCTGTAACTATGATGTCTGCAGTCTCCTTTTTGCTTGGCCATGACTTCAAGGAGTAACCTTAGCAGATCACAATGTTTTTAGAATAGTATATCTCTTTTGGCCACTTTTTTCTAGCATGAATTGTGGGATTTAGCCCCATTGAACAGCAAGAACTAAAACACCACAAAAACCAGTGTAGAAAACCACTGTGAGAACAGGGGTCCTATTACTGACAAGCAGCCAGCACCCATGAACAAAACCCAAGGACAGCTTCTTCCAGATTGTTGTCAACCAGAAGATTCATTCCTTGAGCAACAGGGATTTTTCCTGTAATCCTTAGAAAAAACACCACACTGTCTTCACAAAATCCTTAGTGTTTCATTACCACTGACTAATAGGAAGGCCTTTTGAACTCCCCAGAAATTTTGTCTCTGTGACATCAGTTCTATAGGTTAATTAAATGTTTCTGTTAAAAAAATACACATATTTTCAGTAGGTATTAACAATCACCTTTTAAATTCTTTGAAATGTTTGGGGCCCTAAGTATAACTCAGAGCATGAAATGCACTAGGGCAAAGTGGATTTAGGTATCCTTCCCTCTCTGTTTTTCTTCCTTTTCCAATCACCTTCTTCATTCTGTGGTCCATTAGTCAGTTTTCCTTTTTTTATTTTTGCTTCAATTTTATTTTCTAAACTCAAATACTTACTTATTACTATGATGTAAGACACCTGGAATGTTTTCCCCATATTTTAGAAACTGCAATTTCTGATGTCCTGTGTCTTTCCTTAATAAATAATCCAGAGTGTACTCATTTTTCTAGAGCCATCAAAATATTTATACATATGTAACTTCTCTGTTCCTAATTTTCATTCACTCCACACTGCTTTCACCTCTCTTTTCTTCGTCTCCTTTCTTTACTCATTCAGTCTTCTTCTCGACCCTCATTTATTCACTGTAGTGCACTGAGAAAAACAAAAGAAAACAGAGTACTAATAATGAACTCCTTGTGTTCAGAAAAGAATAATAATAGAAAAAATTGTGGCCATTTAATGACAGACAGATCAGGAAATAATCAGCATCTGCAGGTCTCTGTGGCACTGAGGTGTAGGATGCAGTATTGGCTGAACAAAGGCCTCTTCTCCTGAAGAACCCCTGGGATAGGCACGGATAACAGCAGTGCCTGTTTTAAGTCCAGGATCCCCATGACAGCAAGCCATGCCATCCACATTACAGAAAACATCTGTCATCATTTTCACTTCATCTATCATGGTCTTTAGAAGCAAAAGACTCTGCATAAGCACAGTGAGAGACAGAAATCTGAGCCAGACACTACATTCAGTATGTTTACTAAATACCGAATTTAAAAGTGGATATTAGATGGTTCTTTCTCCTCTATCTGCCAAACATTTAAAAAAATTGATTGGGTAAAACTATCCATCCCGAAGAGCACATTAGCTGTGAACATGTTGTAAATCCAGATTTTTGCATGGCAGAAAGCTGCCCTTCCTACATTAATGAAAAAACTGAAGGACATTATTTTACTCTTGAATGCACCAAGTAGTTTCTGTTGAAGCTGATGTACTACTCACAGTGGTAACTGCTGCTCTGCATAATTACCAGCTGTGGTCACTGGGCACTTTAGATAACACTCCACATTTGTATAACACCCCATACATCTCATAACGAGTGCCAGACTTTGTGGCACTCTCCCACAGCCTGGGCAGTACTACTGGGCTTTGGGCAGAACATTTACCAACCTTTACCTTGACACCTGCTCACAAAACAGAGCAGGTTACTCTGTGGGAAGCTGAGAGTGTGTATTCCTATTGTACCTATTACTCTCAATTCCTGAGTCCTACAGATCATCTTTCTGAAGCCAAATGCCACCTCTGCTTCTTTACATCCAAAGCAAACTCATAGAGGACACCTCTCACCTCTTTCCTTTCTTATCTAGTGAAGCAACTATTTCACTACTGTTATGTGTAGAAAAAAGGGACAGTGTGTTGGGTTTTTTAAATAGCATACAAATACAGCTCTACATTTCAGGAGGAAAGAAAACAAACACTGCACTGCACAAATATTAGAATATACATAATTTTTAAAAGCTCCCAAATATCTGACAGTAGGAATGAGATTTTTACCTACGTAATGTAATTTCTTGTTTTTCTTATATTCCCATATCCCTGCTTTCACTAAAATGCAATGTTTTAAACTAAAAGGCGTCAGCTTCTCCTCTTCCTTGGGAGACATATGTAGAGATTCCACTGGGGAGGGAAGAGCAGTGCCTGAAACCAAGTGGCAGCAGATCTGTTCTGATAGCTATTTCTGATCTTACTTTAGCCGAGAGGACCCCCCTGGCGCAATGGGTTACATCTCCCATATAGTGGCATGAGGGTACAGAGACCTCTCACAAAGAAGGGAAAAATGATACTGCAAGTACATGCCAGAACTTGCTGCAGATTCATGAGCCTGTAACATTGCTATAAGTCATAGGCTATCTGCCTTTATATACATAAATCTGAGAGACTTTCATAAAGAAGGTACAGCATAGAATTAAATCCTTTTGCAGGCATTACAAGGAAAGCCATTTGATCTTGTCACAACACTAATGCCTCAAAACATGACTTCACTTGGCACTTCCTGGCTGACCACCTCCAGCTAATGATCCAAGCAGGAAGGACCATCTGAGAAATCCTTAATCAAAACACTGATTGAAAATGTGTTATATCCACTGGTCAAGGTCAATTTTTTTCCTTATGAAACACATAGAAGACAGGCAGAAGGACAATTTACTTAAATCATTAAGTAGTAATACCTGCATTGATTTACTGCAATAGTAGAACAACATGCACGTTTGAGAGAAGAGTATCTCCTCATCTAGGTTTCAAAGCTCTTAAAATAGAGCCAGAACAGCATTCAGCTACCTTTGGTTGCAGTGAATAGTTTGAAGGTTGAAATTACATTCTTTGTTGATCACTGGAAGACAGGGATAGGGACAGACTATTGAAAAATTTCACAGTGTCCTTTTGGCTGCCTTCCAGTCCCATCTCCAAGTGGCTGCTATTCTATTTAATGTAACTGGAGTCTACCCTTAGGATGAATATCTTTCTTTCTGACAGTTTTTGTTCTTTTTCAAGGCAGGGGAACAGCCACAGACCAACAGAGACTGCTTCTCTCGAAGCCTCAGCTGAAGGGCTCAGGAAGGGAGCAAACATGGCCAAAATGCTGCTGCATGACTGTCTTGGAAACGAGTTTCTCTACATTTCACTGAAAATGCAGACAATATAATAACTGAGGTTAAGATAATCCCAGAGACAGAAATGGTTTTCAGTTGAAAAAATTTTAAAGCAGCAATGGGTTTTGAGGAAAATCTCTTCCATAGCTGCAATACATGACCAGTCAGAAAAAGATACAGTCTTGCTTAAATATTGTAAACTATAACTGATTCTTGTAGCAACAGACACAGGCTAAGCAGGCTGGTTGCATATAAGAGCTTCAGACTTTTAATCAGGGATTCTAGAACAAAACCCAACCTGCTTAAAAAATCTTCAAAACCTTCACACATAAAAGGTTATATAAATTCTCCTGGTGGATAGCCCTGGGTTTATTGCTAATGTAATTATACCCTGTTTTTACTGACCAGATACTAAAGCTATGGCAGTGCACAAGTTCAACTCACACACATCAGTCTGTGTCTAACCTACAGTGCCCTTGGGGCACACACTACACATACAAGGGCACTTTCCACGATGTGATTGTTTTTCATGGCTACTGGTTCCAAAATTAGCCAAGCCCCAAACTGACCAATTTCTGCAGGTAGAGTTACAAGCTTCCCTGGCCTTCAGGCTTCACCAATTACCAATGCTCCTCATGGACCCTCTTCCTGCTCTGCACTGCAGACATTTGTGCAGCTCAGAGGCTCTGAGGCACACAATGAATTCGTACCTTCTGCTTGTTATGTCTGCAAGAAGTAAAACACTAAGGAGTTTAGCAGACATTTATGCTCCTCAAAATAGCCAGGACTGATTCACATTTACCCTGACTCACATAAGTTATCACAATCACATTACTTTCAGCAAAAACATCAGTTAAAAGGAATTTGTGTCAGGGCCACAAGCAAAGAACTATTCCATTACAGCATGCCTGTGCTGGGAAGTTGTTAACATCTTCAGCAATTCCCTTAGGAAATGTCAACAGCAGCACCACAAAAAAGCAAACATATTTGTTTGTCTAAATATTAAGAGGAGCCTGGAACAGTTTCTAAAATGTCAACAAGAAAACCACACTCCAAACCAGCATGATTTCTTTTTGTTGCAAACATAAATAGTTCTTATGTTAGTTTGGAAAGCAGTCGATGGGGAGCCAGCCTAGGGTACCAGAGTGGAGCAGATATTCCGCCTCACAGTATGCAAGGAGCGTATTAACCATGCAAATAGAAAGACTTTGGAGGGAAAGAAAAAAAAATACTATGTCTCTTTGGGATAAGAAAAGTAAACATGCAAATATCATGCTTTTAGAAAAAGAGGAAAGTCTAAGGGATGGTTAATATTTGACAGCTACTGTGTTACTGTTTTCTGTACACAGTGAAGGGTGAAGTATCTTGCACTGAACATTTTGCTTATTTCTTTTCCATACTGCATAACACAGTCACAAGACTCTAGTATTGACAATTGCATTAACAAAACCCACTTTCCAAATATACAACACTCTTAAGAAACCTTCCACATTTTATAATATGCTAATCATTATTCAGTACTGTAGGATTCTTATTACATAATAGATATAATATCATTGCTATTTCTCATTATCTTTACTGTGTGATAATTAGCAGTGCTACACTCAGTGGCTGCACTCCTTTTTTTTTTCTTGCAAATAGACCCATATCAAATCAGCTGGAGGTTCATTCCCTCTGCACCTCAGAAAAATCCTTCCCCTGTGTATCAGAGAGCAAGTGGCTGCAGATCCCATCCATTCCATCTGGAGAGGAGAGAAAGGCTGCAGTGTTCAAAAGGAGGTGTCAGGCACAAATAATATCTAGTACAAACAGGCCTGGGATTTATTGTTTCCATAAACTTTTAGTAAGTAGCAAGTGGCTTTATGACACCGAAATAGAAACCAAGCCACAGACAGGTCCTGACCTTTCTTCAAAACTTGTTTATTACCCTGGAAAAACATCTTGAAGAGGCAATCACCTGCAACGTTCCAGATAATTCCATATGGTTCTCCCTCCTCTAGCTAGCATGAGGCAAGCCCTTCTTGAGCTCCCCCTTCACTAAATCCTCTGTTAGCTGCATCCAGCTCTCCACAGCCAGGTCTACCAGCCAAACCCCATTTAGCCCTGTTTAAGCTAAAACTTCTCTACCATGTCTCATCCTTCCTGGAAACTGCCAAGAGAGGACACAGAGCCTCCACCACAGGTTACATGATAAACTACTTTTGTCACTGGTTTTTCCACTTGAGAGTTTGGTATACACAACATCATCTGATTCATTTAATATAAATAATTGGCTAGACTCCTTCCAGTTCAATAATTTGTTTGCTATTGCCTTTATAAATAAGGACAGAAGTTATAGAGTTTATATTATTTATTCTAATAGAGTATAAATGTGCAGTTGTGCTTCAAATATTTTAGGAACTTGCTTTATAAAAGTAGAAATAGAGGCCCCATTAACAATAAAATATAGTTATTCTGTCACTGTCAGTTTTCATGCTTATCACATCTCTAATGATTTTTTGTTTTTTTTTATTTTTTCACTTTTCCTAACAAGCACAAGAGTATTTTTCATTGCTGAACACTTGAGCTGGAAGCTGAAATTTAGGTTAAATGCTTGCTCATCAATTAGTAATTAGGATTTTGCAGGTCAAGTTCTGCCCCAGTGTCAGCTATCAAGTTACCTTTTACTGCAGCCATGTTAAATACAAACCCCCATCCACACCCTGTACTGATAATTATAAATGTAACTACTTCCATCCGTGGGAGTGGTGATTACTGGACAGGAGGAGGACAGGCTGGGAACAGAACTGAGCTCAGCTCTTCATCTGAATGTGTTCTAGTGAAAACAGACAAGAAATCCACTGACTACCCTCACAGCTCTTAATGCCTTACCTTAAGCAGGAACAAAAGCCCATAACCATGACTTTTGTGAACAGCAGACATGAGACATAAAGACATGTTTTGAAGAACTCCTCAATTTCACTTGGAATTAAAACTATTAAGAAAAAAATTTTTCCAACTCAACAGGCAGCAATCACAGAGCAATGAGTTCTCCAGTTGATGCTCACATTCCTGATGAAATTGTGATTTGTGAGGAAAGAAGAGATGATACTGGGCATCCATATCAAGGGGATAGAAGGAACCCTACCTCCCCAACCTCACACACGGATGCTGTATCTCTTCTGGATCCTGCTGATAACATATGCTCCTGAGGCATCTTCTGTAATTATCACAGACAGTGCAGACATGCTATGCCAGTCTTCTCTAGTATTCCTGATCTCCTATAAACACCACAGGGCTCCACACATTTAATCTGCTTTATATCTTCAAAAGGAAGATATTATTTGGGGAATTTAAGAGAATGTACTTAATTCAAAGGAGGTTTATGAGCATTCTTACTCATAAGGTGTTTTGAGGATGAGTTATCTAATAAGGAAGACCATTAAATTGAGTAAGATGATTCTCAACATACTCTGAATAGAGTAAGATGATTATTTTTTTTCTCAGCTGTGCCCCTCAGATCTCTAATTCCTACTGGAACAGAGGGAATATGCCCAGGAAAAAGCTTCATTATTATTCCTACTTGTGACTACAACATGACTTGAAGTTCTGCTGCAAAGACAGCTGGCAGCTGAGACAACACAGTCCTGATGCAGAGCAGTCTCGTTTTCAGCTTACAATCTGCTTCTTCTACTGATGTAAATATATTTTTCATATAAACGAGTGAGTCTGGTCCATAAAGGTTACAGGCGGCAGGAAGAGAGCTTCCCACCTTCTTGACAATATTCTCAGTCTATACATTCTCTTTTATATCTCTTTGTGCAACCAAAAAAAGTCCTGACAATAGGATTAGAGATACCCATAAAGTCGAGCACAAATGCTTTTGCAGAACAAGGGGCAAAATGTGAAGTTATAGGAATATTGAAAAGGCATCATAATTCTAAGTAAAGTCTCCATTTAACCACATTTAATCTCATTATCAACCATATAACATGCTCCGCTTTGGAAGGAGATACATTGGTCCCACTGGATACAATTCTTTTTGAATTAGTGAGTATTCCTTTCAGGGCCCAAGGGAGAGGCCTGAAACATAAGGAGGAAAGCAACTCTCCTATTCAAAGAAAGAATACCACAAAAGATGCTCTCACTTTGTGAGAAGCTTTACTTAAAACAGGACAGAAACCCAAAATGTCCAAGGAAGGGCTACCGAGTAACAGGAGGGATAGCAAAGGTGGGAGAGAGGCCTTTCATATCAAGGGATGTCGTGATGCCTTTTATCTCCAGTACTTGAGACACTGGACCCAGTATTTAAATACATCAACTGCTGCTGTACACTGAGAGCAGTGCAAATCACTGATTAGGTTGGACACCAGCACAAAGCAAATATGAAGCACTGTTGACAATGATACCTTTGCCAAAGAGTTTCTTCTTCATGTGCTATCATCAGAACATGTACTCAGGAACCAGTAGAGCAAACCCTTTCCATGGGCAATAGCAATGCACTTTACATCCCAGGGACTTTCTTTTTAGTGGATAGGATCACATCTGCTGGAGCCCATCAACATCCTGCAACACAACAACCTCCAGCCTCAAGTCTGATGAGTCTGAACAGGAGAGCTGACCAGGAGTAGGCTTGAGCAGATTCTTCACCAAGGTCACTGTATGTTTGATATACACTTAGTTATGCTTTCCTGTGTGATCTACCAGTCTGGAAGCCAATAGATAATGCTATCTTTATGACTTAGACTTGGTTTAAATTAAGACCTATTTAGTTAATTTCCCAGCAATTCAAGATCTATTCAGTCAGCTTTACATCATCAATATGTCTTGAAGTAGGGAACACAAGGTTTTGGAGCTGCTGGCTGAAGACCCTGATAGTTCTGTGCTGACAGCAGAAAGAGTGTAGGCTGCAAGTGCTGCTTGTTCTGAAGTTACTACACTATGGGTAGACTTTGATGGTCAAACTTCTGCCATCTGTATTTCTGCTTAGTGGACTCTGCCCATCTTGCTATATACCAAAGCTGGAATAAGTCTACTTCTGTTCAGTCCACCAGCTATTGTTTAGATAAAACCAACCACCCAATCAAACAAACAGCTCCACATTGGCTAAGACTCTTATTTCAGTGCATATAAACAGGTTTTGTGACCTTTCCAAGGCCCTGTTTCTATAGAATTTAAACACATTACTAATTCTAAATATGAGAAAATTGCACCTTCCAGTAAGTCAACAAAGGCTGCTGAAATGCATTACAGCATAACTCCTGACTCCCAACATAACAAGAAACATAACATTTCCAGGATGTTACAAGAATATTGGTTACACAGGCTCGTCTTTTCATTCTGCTAGGCCTCAGACAAGACCACCTGTTGCCCTAGAATGAGTACAAGGATAAAAGTGCAAAGGTTCAGGACACATTACAGCATATCCAAGCTACAGCATTAATACTCTCAATTCACAAGCATAGTTACATAAAATTGTTCAAAATTATGGCACATAGTTGTGGAATCACAAAAGAGTTTAGGTTTGAAGGGAGTCTTTAGCACTTACCTGCTCTAAAGTCTTGCTCAAAGCAAGGTCAGCTTTGAAGATAGGACTCACTGTGAAGTCAGGACGAGAGAGAGCCTTGTCCAGTCAACTCGTGTGTCTCCAAGGAAGGATGTGGTCAGTGGGTCAAGTCTTTATTTCCCTCAACTCAGCACCCATAAGAAGGCTCCAAAGTACTGGGCTCAGCACTTTGGGCTCCCCAGTGCAAGAAAGACATTGACAAACTGGAGCCAGAAGAATTCGTTTCTCCATACAGAAGCAACAGTACCAAATAAAACCAGTACCAATTTTTGGCCAATCTAGTAGAGACAGTCACCTATTTTTGTCATTGGAAAATATTTCTTCTTAAGGTTCTAAGGAATGATTATGTAATTTAATATAAATTATTAAATTTATATTTAATTTATATTTAATATAAATTAAATAATTTATATTTAATATAAAAATATTTTATTTGGTATTTCTGACAGTCAGTTTCTGGTTGACTCATTTCAAAATTTTAATTTTTTCTGTTATTTTATTTTCCAAACAGACTCACTGTACTTTAACCTGAAGCTTCCAAGCAAGTACACCTTTTGCCTTTCATACTTACTTTTACTCCTAAAACCTTACCAAATTTGTATATTTAGAGATTCCTAGATTCAGTTTTCAAGCACATGAATTCCTTTGAAAAAAACCTTCAACAAGGAGACATACGATTTGTTTCAGTGTCACAGTCCCCTTTCAAATATGAGAGAACTCTTACCATGAATAACTTGTGCATATCTCAGGGGGATTTTCATAGACACTACAGGAAACAAATCAGCCTTAAGCACTGTCCTTGTGAAAAATACTGCATACCACATTTTTATTAATTTCTGTACAGCTTCAAACGTCTGCTTCATGGCATATATAATATATGTGCAAAAGTACCTGCTTCTTTCTCAACACACTAACACTCACTCACAGAATGCAACAGCTGCATGTATAAACAAACATCAGTTATTATGGCTACCAGAGTCAAGACAAAATACGTTCTCTTTTGGAATACTTTTTAACACCTGCGGTGTGTAGGAAAACAATATTACATCACTAAAAATATCTACAAATAGACAATAACGGAGCCGTCACAGCACATTCACGTGGGTCAGGATGGCCGAGCGGTCCAAGGCGCTGCGTTCAGGTCGCAGTCTCCCCTGGAGGCGTGGGTTCGAATCCCACTTCTGACAACTCTGTTTTGGGGTGCGGAGGCGGATTTTGGGTTTCTCTACTTTGAAAAAAAAAGAGGCTGAGGGAGACTTCATCTCACTCTGCACCTTCCCGAGGAGGGAAAGGGGAGATGCTGCTCTCATCCTCCTGGAACTCATGGACAGGAGGGGCGGGAATGGCTCAAAGCTGAGTCCGGAGAGGTTCAGACCAGACCCTAGGCAGCGCTTCTTTACTCAGAAGGTGAAAACAAACTGGAAAAGGCCTCCCAGAGAGCGGGTCGATGCCCCAAACCTGACAGTGTTTAGAGGCTTTTGGGCAATGCGCTTGAAAAATTGCTTTAACATTTGGTCAGCCCGGAATTGGTCAGGCAGTTGATGATCACTGCAGGTCCCTGCCGACTGAACTTATTCTGTTCTATTCTAAAATTTAAATATGGCGTTTTAAATTAAAATGGAAAATCTAATTGTTTCAGCCTAAAGCAGGGAGCAGTTCAGAGTGCAGCCCCTCAAAATCTGGTTAGGTTTCCCTTGCTCCCCCCTACCACAGCTGCACCAGCCCTCCACTTTCCCTGCACTAGCTCTGGTGTTGGATGCCAGGCCAGGCACCTGTGCAGGGAGAAATGTTCCTGCCCCAAGATGGGCTTCTGCTGCTTTAGGGAGAGGCACCCACCTGCCAAGCAAGCACCCGTAGGGCTCTGGCACTTGCTTAAGTAGTAGCAGAAGGGGAGTCAGCAAAGGAGAGCCCTCTGTCCCTCTTTTGCCAGAGGTGAGCTGCTATTTTGGGTCCAGATGTTTTCCAAAACTACAGCTTCCAGCTCAATGTTAGATGTTTTTTTCGTACTTTTAAGTTGCTTTCCAAAATACTCTGGATATTGCTCTGTGTTCTTGAATTTTTTTAAATTTAAAAACCTCTCAAAAGCAGATATGAATCAGTAAGCTAATTAAATTTTCATGTTATATATTTAGAGTTAAATACATTTTAAGTGAAATTCTGGAATATAAAGCATTTCTGAGAAACAAGATCACAAACAACAGTCACAAGAACATTATTCCCATGAATAAAGTGGAAGACTAGGATTTTTAGTTAATGTTAAATATCCAGCACTACAAACACTCAGTAGACATACAGTAATGACCTCTGAAAGCACATAACACTAGCTAATTATAACTGAGCAGCAAAAATAGGTGAATCAATGAATTATTCCAGGGAAGAAACAGAGGTAGTACTTTAATTATGTGATATTAACACAAACTCTGACAAAGGGAACTAATTCCTTCCATCTTCAAATGCTACTAAACAGTTCTTGAGTAGAGTGCTGACCTGCACAGAATACTTCTCTACCACACCTTGTGTACAGAAGATACATATTCCTGTTTTTCTCCAGGAGTTAACCCATGGGGATAAGAATAGCCCTAATTCCAGTGACAGTTCACAAGCTATTCAGTAGTCCTAGGATCCATCCTATGATACAAATCTTCTGTGAAACAGCAGCAACATTACAGATGCACAGAGCCACAGGATAAAAACTCTGCAGCCAAGAACTCTTCATAGTTTGTAGTTAACAGCATTTCCCTTCTAGTAACACATTGTAATGGGTAAATTATATATGCAGATAAGATTTAATTTGGATTTTCAATATAATCACAAAATAAAACATAATATTCTTCCAAGCCAACTCTTCTATAATTACAGACTATAAGAATGATCAAAACTAAAAAGGGAGAGGGAGGGTTGAATTCCAGGCCATCATAAACAACAGAGACCATAGGACTTCATTAAGAAATCTCTCTATAAAGTTCAATTCCTTATTCTCAAGCAGATCATTTTTCCTGAATTAAAGGCCTGAACAGAACAAAATAATCTGTCAAATCCTTCATTAATGTTATGTATGCAACAGTCACTTTTACAAATATGCACCAAATTTCAGCAAAACACACAGAATCTGACAGAACCGACAGAAAGGAATTCTGTGGTGACACATCTCTTCCTATAAATTTGCTTTCAGAAACTTTCATAAGATGGACTAGACAGAATCTAGAGAGGTATTTGAGGAGAAGAAAAACAATCACTTAAAAAAAATCTGATTATCAGCATGTATGCTTGGTATTTCATAATCACATGCTGATATCTGCACTCGTTTATGTAGAAGCTGTTTAGTGAGGTCAGGAAACTCTTCACATGAATGTGTTCAGCTCTGTAGTCAGTTTAAAATGAAAATAATCATATTAGCTAGACAAGATCTGCAGACGTAAACAACTTTCATTATTAGAGGAAGCACACAATCAGCTTTTTCTGAGATAGAAACTGCATACATCTTAGCCATTGCTAGTCACAAGGATTGAGACCAAACTCTGAACATTTGAATGTGCTGTGAATATTTCCTGTGAGAAAATGTCACAAGGTGAGAAGTACAGAGAAACAAAGAGCTCAGAAATTTTTTCTCTGTATGGTATGGTGCACAGGGCAACACTTCTGATAAATAAGATAAAGAGAATGGCAAATCTTTTTTTTTTTTCTCTTTCTCCCTCTCTCTCTCTCTTTTTTTTAATTTTTAAAGAAAGGGACTGTACACTTTTTCAAACAAATGTATTTCTGGGTGCCAATGCAAACAGGAAGTAAAAGCCACAGAAAGCTGTTGTGCTTTACCAAAGGCCAGTTTGCTTTAAGGAAGCCTCTATTAAATATTATAACCTTTAAATTAATAAGGAATAAGGATTCCCTTGCAGCTCCAGCCAGAGCTGTACATGTGAGCAGAGTCCTTATTGACCAGAAGGGGAAAGAACAGAGGCAGACCCCATACTCTGTGTGAAATGCCCTTGAAGGAGTTTCAGGGAAATAGATAATTTTATGGGCAACCTGGAACTCTACCATTACCCCTACTGCACCATCCTGCATTTGAGGATATTGCCACATAATACTTATTCCTTCAGATAAAATTTTTTACAGCAAACAAATGGTTATCAGCAAACTTTCCTCATCCTGGTTTTGTGAATGATGCCCATGGGCTATGGGAGAATACAGCACAGCAGAGACCATCTCATATGCTCATCACAAAGCATAACAGATACCCAGATCTGAGCTGATCTTGCCACTCAGCACGCGTCACTGAACGACTGAAATAGGTGGAAACCTCTTCCAGCATTTCTCTCCTGACACCAAAGCCACACATCACTTTGAAAAGATTTAGATGAAGTTCAGACAAGTAAATGCTAAGTATGTGGACACTGAGGGAGTTTTGAGATATCTCATTACTTCTACTGCTCATTAATGGATAGGACAATATATTTCCAACACTTTGTAGTTTTCAAAGTTTTTTTTAAGAACCAAAGTAAAAAGAATAATCAGGATACCCCAGTTCACCTGCTCCCTTTGTCATTGAAGCAAGCCTACACTGACAGTTCAAAGCATGTCTGAATTAGCGTTTATCTCACTGAGAAACAATCCACTACCAGCCGCTAATGATCTCTTTTTTGCCTTAATGAATTTACCTTGAAAGGAATCTACTTGGGATTCCATGCTGTTCACAGTTATTAAAACATGAACGTTGGACTAACTCTCTTAAGGACATTGATGGCTAACTCTGATGTTAATTAAATGTCAGCTTCATGAACTAGAACCGATTCAGACTATGCAAGTCAATCATTGTATTAAAGATGATGCATGCAGCTGCTCATCTCTCAGTACAGTGGTCCTGGATCTCTACTGGCAAAACTCATACTGCAGAGGGGCAGGCCCAAAGGGCAGTTTTGACATGAGGAAGCACAGGTGCCTGGAAAGTGAAAGTAACACAGAGCTGTTTCTGATAGCAGAGATGCTTGTGACAGCACAGGCCAAAAGCTACCTGCCAAAAGGCAAGCTTGCATCTGGATCTCCTACAGACAGACATGGTCAGAATATGGGACAGCTTGTTGTTCTTTCTGCTGCTAGTGCTCTTCATAAAAAATATTGGGTAAAACAGTATTTTTTGGAAGGCATGCCTGTCCTTAAGCCAACTTTGCTCCATTTGCAAAAGCCACATTTCCCTTTTAAAGGTAATGTCTTTTTACTGTTAGCCTAGCAAAAAACACTAGTTGTTTGCTACTAGAAATAGTAACCCTTTATCTCAGAGTAGTTATGTCACACTCATGTTTAACTGAAATTAATTTATTTTCCTGCTCCTTCAGTGCTAGAGCCTGTGCTAGTGCTAGGCTCTGGCAGCTCCCACTCTCCCCAGCACAGCACAGCATTAGTTGGGTGGTTCCCATTGCAGCTGCACAGCTACACAGGCTCCTCACCAAAGCACCCAGTATCTTCAGTTTCTCCTCAAAGAAGAGGGTCCACCAGCCTTACAACAAAGAACTGATAAGAAAACAAAACCTCATGCAAAATCTCACTGTCAGCACTCTCCCTGGGCTGCCCTGCCCGGACCACAGGTGTAGCTGCATTGTTTTACCCTCCTCTACTGAATAATCTGTCCTCCATAATTAGACTTACTCCTTATCTGCAGTCTAGCCCAATATCCTCTTAACACATGCAAGAACATCCATGCTGGATCAGCCCAGCTCAGCATTCTCTGGGATGGTTGCCAAGACCAACCCTGAGACAGAAATTAATACAGACAGTGGTAATCAGCAAGACAAACAGTTGGACAAAACTTCATTGCTTCCAGAAATTTGGGGGTTCAGAGGTTTCTTATTGTAGAGGTTTTTCTTTGTTTCATAGCCTGCGAGAAGGTCACTGGGGCTGGTGGGGCCTCTTGGGATCCTCCCGCTCAGAGCCAGCTCAGCTGCAGCAGATTGCTCAGGGCCACAGCCAGTTTTGATTGTCTGCCAGGACAGAGACTGTACAATCTTGTGGCAAACTCTTTCAGTGTTTAACCACCTTCCCATTAAAAAAGTGGGTTTAGTAAATTTTCTGAAATTTTTAGCATTTACATGTTGCTGCAAAACACTCCAGAGCCTGCCTGTGCACTGCCTGAGGAACAGTGTGCAAGCCAGTGTATGGGTAAGGACAATGTTCCTCATGTCTTCCTACACTCTGCACAGGACCACTGCTCTACCTTATTGTGAACTTATGATCTTATAAAGGTTTTAAGACCATAAAAAAGGTTTTAAGACCACAGCATTCATTACTTTATTTGGAATATTCTGAGATACATAATTTTGCTGGATTCTGGACATTCCCTATGTAGTTCATAAGGATTCCTCTCTTTGTCATGAGCTGTGGAGACATCTAGCACTGGTCTTTAATATCCAGAGAAACAAGATCATGCTGTTTACAACTAGTTTATCCTAATAAATGCCAAAATATTTCTCATCTTTCACACTAGTAAAAGTCAGGCAAAATGCAACGATTTACCAATAGGTAAATAACCTTTTAATGGCATCTTCAATTCTTGGAGCTACTCTCATAGCTGTTTCGCTCTTACTGTGCATCTGTTCATTTATTTCTCCCCCTGCCAGGAGACTACCTATCTACTATGTACATGTGAAAGAAGTACACAGGCTAAGAAGGAAGCTTTACCTATTCCAGTCTTCAGATTCACATTTTCATAACAATAGCAGTAATATAGAAAGATATTGGGATAGAATTATAGAGTTGTTTGGGTTGGAAGGGTCATATAGTTCCAATCCCCCTGCCATGGGCAGGGACACTTCCCGCTAGACCAGGGCACCTCGAAGTCCCATTCAGCCTGGCCTTAAGCACTTCCAAGAACCCACAACTTCGCTGGACAACCTGGTCCATGGTGTCACCTGTTGGTTAGTTGGCAACAGAAGAAACACGCGGGTCACAGAGCAGCAGTGGTTTCACCAGGTAGGACCGACCAAAAGTTCTGCCCTTCTTTATTTACCTATTTTTATATGTTTCTAAGGACAGTCAAAGATTGGTGAAAGGGGTCAACACCCCTAAAGGTTTACAGGACAAAGACATGGTCAATCATCTTTCTCCATCCCAGGGAAAGGAATGAAAAACAATTCCATAAGTGTAAAACAATCCCGGCCGGTTAAGAAAAACAAGGACCATGTTTACAGAACAAGCATGGGAAATTGCAGCTACAGTGTTACAACCTATGGGGCCCTGTAAAACCAGGGCGACAGTCACCATCTTCACAGTAAGGAATTTCTAATATCTAAACCTACCTCCCTGCAGTTTAAATACATTAACCCTTGTTCTACCACTATATGTCCTTGTAAAAAGTCCTCTCCAGGTCTTCCATAGGCCCTCTTTAGGGGCTTTAGATCATTTATGCCCTGCTAAGTTGTCCCTCCAACAGATATCAAAGTGGTTGAGGCCCCCCATGAGGGTCAGGACTTGTAAGAATATGAGGCTGCTCTCATCTATCTACAGAGGGCCTCATCCACTCAGTCTTGCTGGTTGGGTGGCCTGTAGCAGACCCTATAAAGTCACCTGTCCCTGCCCTCCCTTTAGTCCTGACCTCTAAGCCACTGGTCAGCTCATCATCCATCCCAGAGCTCCATGTACACCTGGTCATTGACATAAAGGGTGATGCCCCTCTTCATCTTCCCTTCCTGTCCTTCCTACCGTGCGTGTATCCTTCCATTCCAACACTCTAGCCACAGGAGTCATCCCATGACAGCTCTATGATATTAGGAAATCAGACATAGAGAATCCTGTGTCCAGAAAATAATCTTGTCCATGTAAGAAACAAACAAAAAAAAAGGGGCTTTGGGAATGGGGTAAGTTTCCACCCGACAGTACAGTTCACAGAGGAACATGTATTTAAACTAAGATGTCATACAGAGGAACAAAAGAGTTCACCGTGACAAGGCTTAAGTGTTGTTCTTTCACTGTGGTTATTTAATGCAAAGAATAACTCATAGTTACATTACAGATGGAAGATCAAACAGGGACAAAAGCTAAGACTGCATGGCTATCCCTAGCCCCTCATAGAGTGGAGCTTTGCTGTAATGCAGATAGCACAATAAATTATATACCAAACATTATCCAAAAATAATTATGGACCATATCTAGTGGTAAATGATTTATCCCTGCTCTTCATAACTTCTCCTTTTTGTAAAGAGAAATCCCTCTAGACAGTCTGAAGAGAACTGAGTGCACTTTTTTCCTGTAACTGTGAGAATGAAGAGATAGGGCTGACATTCCCATGTGATAAGTTCAAATTCAACAGCTAGAATTTTAACATTGATAAGTTCAAATTCAACAGCTAGAATTTTAACATGACTACCTAGTTATAAAATATTTGCTATAAAAATTTTACTTGGATTAATGAATTTTTTTTGTTTGTAATCTTAGAAACTGATACAGAAAGGATGAACCAAAAATACTGGCTGTAGGCAAACCAGTTTCCAGTGTTCTTCTAATAATTACAATTAGGAAACTTATGAAATTCAGCATATCAGGTTAGTTTTACAACCTCTTGTCCTCTAACTTTTACTACCATGACATCTTACAATAAGTATGGGGCAAATGGGTTAGATCTACAGAATAATAGTATTGTCTTCCCTTCAGACTGTTTTGTCCTTTTGATAATATTTAAGAAAATATTTTCCAATTAATTGAAAGCCATTTAGTGCTCCCACTAAATTACTCCTCAGTGACTCCGGAGCAGATACAGTTTCTTTTTCCCAAATGCCTTTGATTTCTTCTCTGCACACACAGACATGCACTTAATTAAAACTTTCCATTGAAGTGACATTAGTTAGACAGACAAGGCATACCAAGTTGCTATTAGGATTCCTGCCAGAAAGCCAGCAGTGCTGATGCTTTCCTTCATTTACTTTAAAGTGTCAGCAAAACAGGCAATTTATGGCCACATAAATATGGAGGCAACAGCCCATGACCACTATCTGCAGCAATACAGCACAGACAGACGGTGAGTTGGTCCCGTTCCCTGCGACTGATTCACGTTGCTGAATACAGAATGAGAACACATTTTACCAAAGTGTCTTCTGTAACACCATAATAAAATACATCACCAGTATGAGTGTTTAAAAAGGTATCAGGGAGCAGCATAAACAAATCCCATTAACAAAGCATGGGACTTGTGCAGATAGCTATTATTCACCATGCTGAAAATTTCACCTGCGGTTTTTATACACATACAAGCAGGATGCAGACATATCACATTGTGGAATGAGGTCCGGATTGTATCAGGATACTGGCATTTTTGTTAAAAAATAAAGAACAGGGAGAAAAGTCTTTTGGCCTGATACAGTGTTGTCCTTGAGGGCAGGGATTTAAAAAAACAACCAAAAAAAGGGAGACATCTGAGAATTCATGCAATTGCCAGAAGCATCTGAAAAAGTCTGTAAGACACAGCAACTGTTTTCACTATATGGCACCAGTTCAGAAGGCTTCAGAGATGCATCTGGTAAACTAACCCTGAGAGAAAATACATTTCTGACCACCAGTGTAGCTATTCTTCCATATGAAAATGCAGCAGAGGTTGGATGATGCCATTTATCTCTGTTAGGTGCTGATTGTCATATGTGTGCTTTTCACATTGAAGTTGGAATTAAACTAGAGTGGTTTCAAATTGAGAGTAATTTTCACATGTAGCAGCAATAACAATTCTCTAATCTACAGACTTCATTTCCTAAAAACCAGAGAAATGTTACTAAGCTATTTTTGCAGCCAGAATCTAGCAGGAGCAACTCTGTTACGACTAGATATGTACCACTAACAGGAGTTACCTGCAGGGCACTGAGGCCCAAGCTCAGCATGAAATCTGAGCATGAGAAAAAGCTCATCCTTGCCTGGGAAATTTCTTCATACTTTTCTGTGCCTGAAGAAATGACTGAATTGGGGCATGAGTACCTTCAACTGGCTTTGTCATTCAGCAAGACTGACCTACAGTTTATACCTTGGCATATTTTTCTTCCAAATACACGTTTTAAAAAGAAAAACAAAACATTTTCCTCATCCTGCATACTCTTGGCAAAGAGCATTATTAGAAAATTCATGTGAAATCCTGACTTCTAGAATAGAAGCAAAAGAATTCCACTGATTATGGAAATGCTGCAGGAACTTGAACAGGGTGTAACAGGAAACACATCCTTGTATAGTAAAAAGCCAAGCCACACACACAGTGTATCTTAAGGTCTTGCTCAGAAATTCTGTGCCTCCTGAATCTTCTAAAACATAGGGGATCTGGAATCATGACAAGAAAGGTGTCTGCAGTTTTGCTCACACATTTATGTTTGAGATCAACTGAGAAACAAATAAACACTTTTCATTCCACTGCAAAGGAAACTAACAAACAAAAAACAATCCTGTCACTAAGATGTCAAGTCCACTTTGTATTTTCAAGTGCCAGCCTTTGAAAGCTCCTTCCTTTTGAAGAAGGAACTTGTGGTATTAAAGGTTATATAGCAGAAGTGCAAGTCCATAATAAAATAATCTCCAGGCAATAATCAGACACTTCTACAGAAACTCCAAGATATAGCAAATAAACACATTAGGATAATTAAATAATTACGAGTATTAGACCTACAGCATGAAGTTGGTGTAGGAATGGAGATCACTTTGTCTAACAAAATATGTACACCAAGTTAGCTGGTGAGCTCATGCAAATACCTTTAAAAGGCTCTACATGAGGCAGAGTAGAGCCTTATTGTGAAATAGACATCTGTAAAAGTAAAATTGAGACCATATCAACAGTTTAGAAAAGTTCAAACAGACTTACATTTATATTTTCATTAGTAAAAAAAAAAAATATATTGTATGGTATTAATTCACATTTTCTAATTAGGGATGCAGTTGCTTAAAGCAAATTTTTAAAAGCTGTTCACCATTGTGTAAAACTTTTGTGACTTTATTTGTATGTATAGGAAGCCGAATTTTTATTGGATGGATTGTTAAACTAAAATACGTATTTTCTATCTTTTTTTATATATACAGTCATTCTATTGGAGCTTAAGCTTCAGCATATGAACACTGATTGGGCTTTTTACATTGTACTGGGTTGGACTGGGATGCAGTTAATTTTCTTCACAGCAGACCATATGGTGTTGTGTTTTGAATTTGTGATTAAAAAACTGTTGATAACACATCAGTGTTTTGGCTACTGCTTACAGAGTGTCAAGTCCTTCTCTCTTCCTCACTCTGTATCTCTGTCTGTGTCTGTTACACACTGTGTTGCCCAGGTACATCTGTATTCTAGACCATGTCTGTTCTGGTTGAATAAAATCCAAATCTCACAGCTGCCTTATCATTTTACATTAGTCAGCCTCCAGATCCCTAAGCAATAAAATAGTGCAAGAAACTAAAAGTTCATATTTTGGAGTTGGTAGTAAACTTCAAAAGAGTCCATGTCAAGAGATGTTATCTTGCAGTTCACTACCATGACAAAGTTCAGCAATAAGAAAGTTAATTCTGTAACAGAGAAGACGACACAAATTATGTTATAACTTCATTCAAGGAGCATCACTTCCAATTAAAAAGCAAAAGAAAGGGGATGGTTAGCACCATATGAATTTAGGTGAAACCAGATAATTATTTTTGTACACTTACAAATCCCAAAGAAAAATCTTTGGCATATGCTCTTAGTGCTCAGTAATGGATAGAGCTTTGTGAGCATCCACTGGCCATGCTTTAGAACCTGGCAGGGTTATCAGAACAAACACAGCAATGGTTCAGGACTAATGCCAATTAAAACATGAAATTTAAAAACCCTCTGTAAACATGGTCTCCCTGCAACTAAAATAAAAGAAAAAAGTTGGCTTCTATTATCTTAAAAATAATCTTGAAAACACCACAGTCTGTTCATATCAGGAATTTATAAATAAACATTATTTCCTTAACTTTCCAATCAAAAACAGATATGTGGAAGTCAGTAATTGTCAGTGACTAAAAAGCTGATGTGTCTTTCCAAATCTCATCATCCTTCTATACCAATCATACCTTTTGTCCGGCTTAACTATTACCTAAGTTTATAAACATAGCAATATGAATAGACACTGGAAGAAAGGTTTGTTTTCTATTTATCACAGGACTCAAATTGCTGCTGACAGACCTGGCCTAAGAAAGTTGACTACAGCTTTCCAGGATAGCTGATTGGAGTATGATTTGGAAAGAAAGCTATTTGCCTCCAGAAACAACTGCTGTGTTATGGAACTCTTGGGCCACTGGCCAAGACTGACCTGGCCATCCATCACAAAGCACCAAACCAGCCATCAGCACCTAGCAAAAGCTACCAGCTGCACTGGCCACAGTGCCTAAGGCTGGAATCACACCCGATAAATAAAATGCTCTCCACAATGAAGAGTACAGTAAAATAAAGGCTGAGTTCATATCTGAGTGATCAGGGTCTCTAGAAGTCCTTTCCTGTTTTTTGGCGGTTTTTTTGTTGTTGTTTGTGTTTTCTTCTTTTTTTTTTCCTTTTTCTTTCTTTCTTCAAAATTGTTTGAGTTAAACCTGGTAACAGTATCCCTCAACAGCCTAAGTGCTGGCAGCAGATCTCACAAGAGCCACTCTCTTTGCTCTATGGACCTTCCTGAGGTTCAAACCTAAGGAGGAGAAGGAGGCACCATACTTACTGCAGGAAACAGACACAGTTGGATGTGGCAGCTAATTTCTAATTACCCAGAGGTACTAGTGGCAGACTGCACTTCCCAGGACCGACATGGTATTCTCTGCATGACCAATTCAAACATGTACCATGTGCAAGGCTCTTCAACAAAGGGACAAATGGATGCAGCTCCAGGACTGGAGCAATATCACACACACATTTAAGCAAATGTCCTTGTATTGCTCACATCCTGCTTCTCACAATTGCTTCCTTCAGTCTGCTAAACTCAGTTTAGGGATCAAATGGCTTGGCTCTGAGGACTGGTTTTGTCACTTGGGCTATCTTTTGAGGCACTCCAGTCCAGGCTAGAGAAGGAAAAGAAAACTGAGCATGCCACACAGGAGAAACACTCTCCAGCTGCATGGACACAGTTTAAATGAGCTTACAACACGAGGTTTACAAACTGCAGAACCTAGATAATTGCAGGTAAGAATACCCCTGAACATCCTGATAACAGTGGTAGGTAGACAGTCAGACCAACCTTGCAGATTGTGGAGATGCACTGATTTAGGGCCTATCTTTGCAGATAATCTTTCACACAAAAAGCTGGTTCCCACAAAGTAAAAATCCCTTCCCTAAAGTTATTTAAATAATTTTGCCTTCTGCATGAAGAGAATGGTATCAGCAATTGCTCTTGAAAGATGGAAGTAAGTACACAACATGAATAATACAACATACCAGGAGCTCATTGGTGTATGTACTGACCTCTGTTATTTCAATGCTGGTGTTTATTGTAGATTAAACTAATTGGGGAAAAATTAGCATGCTAGAGAAAGAGATGAGAGCAGAATACAAGAACAATACAGAGAAACCACAACAATTCAGTATTTAAAATCATGAGATCAGCTCTCAAATTTAACTGAAATTAAGAGGAATTCAGCTCTTCGTTAGCTATGTCAGTTCACATTAACAACAGAGTTTCTTATAAAGCAGCTGAGAAATACCTGCCTCACATACAAAGCTGTTGTGGTTGGAGAATCACTTTTATCAGCCCATCAAACAGGGATTAAGCACTAAAAAATAACTTTATATATAGAATTAAGAGAAATTTATCAATGAAAAAGCAGTTGAGATACTATATACACCTTCTTTGGAAGATATCTACCTTTGGAAGATAACTTCCAAAGACCTGGTGACAGGAGATAACTCCATTTTCGAGTCAATTTCATGAAAAGTTTCATGAAGATTAATAGTTAGTAATGTATTATTAGAACTAATTAAAACCAAATTTTTCAAGAAAATAAACCTTCAAGTCATCCTTTCCTCCAGAAAAATACATTTGTTCCTCATTATATTTCCAAATTGATACAGTACTTCTTTTTAGGAAAAGAACTAATATATCAAACCAAGTTTTCAAAAACTCTCAACAGAGCCAGTTTATTTGCAGGAGTTTATAGCCTTTAAAAATTACCAATAAAACCTCAAGATTTTCTTGGTCACAATAAATAGTTCTCTATGAAAATTAAATTCAGAATGTACTGCAATAGTTAGAACAAAACATCTGACAAGTATTCAGTCACTGACTAACTAATACATGGTACCAATCTCAAGAGTATTTGGTAGAATGTCCCAGTCTACACATAAAAGGCTACTATTATGGAAGTCCACTGTGACTCTTTCCCTCCAGAAAGCAGAACATCATTTATTTATTGCAAGTGATTCAAAACAGTCTGCATAAAGTGAGACATAGCAGAACACAGTACAGCTGAGAAACAAAGAGCTTCTGCTCCCCAAGTGAACCTTTTTTCATAAAAACTTGTTTTCACATTGTCTGTAATATTCCTTATGAGGAATTTTCATTTGCATAGTAATCAAGATTAAATTTGTGAAGAAAAAGACAAAAAATGAATTTTCAAGCCTACCAATCAAACACAATTCTAAATTTTGCCTTTGCTTTTTAACACTAAGAAAAGATAAAGAGGTGATCTTAGGAATAAAAAATTGTTTAGGTCAGGCCATAGAGAGTTCATAAGGGGTAAAAATACATATTGTCAAAAATAACTAACCCACCTAAATATAATGTAATACAATAATTTATTTCACTTAGTAGAATATCTTTGACTACTTGAATGTTAATATTCTGCAGACACAAATAATTAAAAGCAGAAATCTTCAAATGGGAAGTTTGTAATTGTTACTGTACCCTCTTCAGCAGTTATCTCAAACTCATCACACTGACAAAACAACAGATTCTGTCCTTATCTAAAAATGCAGTTTCCTTTTATTGGAAAGATACTCTAAAAATGTATTGAAAATGCACCTTGTATACAAGATAACAGAGTCTGGAGTTGGCTGTCGATCCAACTTCAGCCAGACACAAAACACCCTGCTGCATTCTTGGCCATGTGAGCAGGAGCACAGGGGAATGGGGAGCCCCAGGCAGCACCCTGACTCCGACAAGGCTGCAGCTCACACTGAAACCTTGTGCAACTCCAGCAGGAGCTTCAGAAAACCAAGCTGATTTTTCTTATCATTTGCCACCTCTGACTCCTGCAAGATGCTGCTTGATATGTGCTTCTTAAGGGCAAGGCAGTCTCCCCTCTTCACAACAATTCAGAAGAGTGAGGTATTTCTCCAGGTACCAGATTAAAGATGTTCTGCCACTGCATAGGCAAGCATATCACTAGGTTGCCATGAGACTGGGGCACAAGTGCTGAAGACTTTGACTAGCTTCTACTGAAAACCTAAAAGCCTGCCAACAAGCACAAAAATCAGGGAGTTCACAATGAGGGGAATGGTCTATAATAGCTTTGCTATGCAAAGAAATCTCACTCTCCTGTAGAAGACTCACAGGTGCAGTAGCTGACAAGGTACCTCAGAGTGCCATGAGGGCACATGTGGCTGTAGGAACTGTGTGGGCCACACTGATGACAGATACCTGATGCTTATCTAAGGTGCAGGAAATAGATACCATGGACTCAAAACTGCTGATTTTTTGGAGACATTTGGGGTATGACATTGAATCACAGAGAGTAAGAGATGGACGTTACATTATATCAGTACCAACTCCCTAAAATGACAGAAAAGAACCTATCTGACACTTATGCTTTTTTGTTCTGGTGCTATTTTCCATACTAGAAAGCAGGAGGGATGTCCTCCAGCACTAGTACAGTGTCTTATTTGGCATTCTTGCCTTGGGGATGCTATTTGCCATTTAGGCTACCCGGCCTGAATGCCATGTACCTGTCAAAGTGCTAGGTCTACCGAAGCAGACCAAAGCTTTACAGCAAAGAAAACCTAATCATTATAAGAGAAAAAGTAACATGTCTAGCTGATGTGTTTTGTTTTAGAAAATGCAAAATTTTCAGATTAGATCATGACAGCCATACTATTTAGTTTTTTGAGATGAAAAGCATAACAAAAATGGTGGAAACTGACCTTTTGGTGCCAAACATGGTGCGGGCTTGTTTCACATTTATGAACACGGTGTTCTGCACTGGCTGCTTATATTGACCTGGATGAGAAGAAAAAGAGACAATTTTAAATCAAGGAACTCAGGATCCTGATTTTAATATCCTGAACAATGAGTACATTAATCAACATCTTCCAGTGAAACTTCAGAGAATACCTGGCAATTTTACAGAAATAAAAAGGTTAGCAAAAGTATGCAAAGGCTAACAAACAAAAGATAACTGTTTAAAAACCTAAGACCAAATCCTACTAGTAGGGGTTAAACCTGACATTATTAGAGCAGTAACTCAGCAAGAGTTAGGCATAATTCTATATGGTAGTGCAACATCTAAAAGTCCTTGCCTCTTTCAGTGAAATCCATGTGCCCAAGGGAAACACATGCTCTTTTAAGCATTCTTTTAAAGTTAAACAGGTCTTCCTGAACTGCCAGTCTGAACAAAGCTATATAAATGATATCTTGACTGCGTTTTGGTGCTCAATTTGTTGAATGACTACCTCAGTAAATTACTAATTTTTACAGAAAGAAAACATTATTATAAATAAGAAATCTCCTGGTGTGGGTCTACTAAATACAGATCTCAGGAAATATTATTCTTATTATTCTTACTATTCTTCTTCTTCTTCTTCTTACTATTATTATTATTAGTAGTAGTAGTACACAAAAGAGAAATTTCAACTTTTACATAAAAATATGAAATCACAGAATATTAGGATAATTAGGATAATTAGGAGATTCTAATCCTAAGAGGTTAGAGAAACTGCCTAGTCCAGCCTTCAGGTCAAAGCAGGTATAATTAATTAGATCAGGTTGCTCACTTGGGTCTTGAACATGCCCACAACCTCTTTTGGAAACCAGTTCCTATACCTCATGACCACCACAGTAAAAACATTTTTCCTAACATCTAATCAGACTTTTCTGTATTACAGCTTGTGTCCACTGTCTCCTATCATATCTGTATAACTCTGAGAAAAATCTAGCTCCATCTCCTCTACACCCTCCCCTCAGGCACTCGTTGACAGCACTAAGGTGGTCTCCTGGCCATCTCTTCTGACCTGAGTTGATCCAGTTCTCTCAGCCTTGTGCTGAATGCCGTTTGCTGCAGTCCCTGGGCCACCTCATTTGATCTCTGCAAGCTGACATCCTTCTTGTTCTGGGGAGCCCAAAAATGGACATAGTGCTCCACAGTCAGTCTTGCAAGTACCAAGTAGAAGGCAAGGATCTTCCCCAGACCTGCTGGCTAAGCTTTTGCCCATGCTGCCAAGGGAAACAGGTGAGTTTCTTTGTTGTTAAGGCACACTGCTGGTTCATGTGCAAATTGCTGTTCACTAGGCCCCTCGGATCCCTTTCTGTACCACTGCCTCCCAGGCATTTGGTCCCCTATCATTTTACACAAGGTTATTCCACCCCATTGGGAAGACCTTGCACATGCTTTTGCTGAAATTTGTAAGATTCCTGTCATCTCATTTCTTCAGCCTGCCCAAGCCCCTCTGAATGGTAGCATTGCCCTCCAGCATCTCCTTCCCCAGGGAAGTCAGTGCCTCACTCAGTGTGCAGGTGCCCAGGAGAGGACCCTGGGGCACTGCAGCCCCACACAGGCCAGCAGTAACCTCCCTTGATGTGCCACCCAAGTCAAGCCTCCAACATGCAAAGGACTTTAGCGCCAGTCTGTGACAGGGAACATGCCCCGTGGGGTGCTGAGACCAGCCCTGCACACCCTCCACACTACTGCAGGCAAGTTTGAGCAGAGATGCTGTGTGTCTCTGCTGTGCTAACAGCTGTGGCAAGGTTGACACTGTTGCTCCCCAGGAGCTTCACCTTCCCAAAGCAGGATTCAGCCATTCCCAGCAGCAGGCAGAAGCAGCTCCCAGCAGAACTGAAAGCAGAGATTCAAAATGCTGCACAAACTGGGAAGAGCAACCATGACAAGAAGCCCAGGCAGTGCTCTGGATGCCCTGCATCCTCCCAGCTTCACAAATCAAACCCCTTTTGCAACACCACAGCACTCTGGTCCATCATTGTCTATGGAGCAGCTAAGTAGCACCTGGGAAGTGCAGGCATGTGCCAGCCCTTCCAGCCTGAAGCTTCTGCCACCAGGTCCTTCCCACGAGAATGCAGCAGCTCCCAGCCCTGGTTCACTTCCCTCGTCAATGCCATTGCACACACCCACTGCCCCCACAATGCATAATATTGATGTAATGAAACCTTTCTGCCCTACCCTCAAATGTTCAGTTTAAAGCAAAAATAGCTTACAAATTCAGACATTCTATCCTAGTTTAGGTGATTCATTAAATGTAAATGTAATATCTAAACACAAGTGTTTTGTCCATCAGGGAGAAGCTGTGATTACATGATCTTGACTGACAGGAGAATTTTTGTCTACAAACTCCCTTCTAAATTTGTAAGATGCTCAGGGGGACTTCACATCTCCATGTCAGACCAGATAAAATGACACCAGGTGAAATGTCTTGTTACTTCCAGATGAGAAAGCAGCATTTTCACTGCACAATATATCATTATGGGTTGGGGCACTGACATTTTTCTCTGAATTTACCAGCTGCTCTTAAAGCATTTTCTTTTCTGGTTTGTTTAGGGGTTTTTTTTTTTGTTTCAGTGTGTCTCCTTAACTTGTACAGCTGCAACGAGTTGAAGGGAACCTCCCTCTTCCTTTTCCATGCCCTCTTGTTCCAGAATCACAGCCTTGCAGCTGGGCAAAAACACAAGTACCATCAGCCTGAAGTACATTTTCCTTCCCATGCAATTATTCTCCCTGCCACTTACTAACACCAGTCCCTCTACACTGAGAGCATAACAAATGCCTGCTCCCAGTTAGTTGTCTTGATTGGGAATTTCTAAAGGATTTAACTAGGCCAAGTGTCCACTCCAATTGAAAATCAATAGATTTGGGGCATACACATTCCCTGCATATCCTGAGAAGTCACACTCCAGTTCCCTATTTGTGATTGTCAGGCTAACCAGAAGCTGTGCTTACACTGTCAGATATGCAGCTCAGAGATGAAACATGGATGAGATTAAGGACTGCAACTCAGCCTCTGCCCCAGTGCACGTATTATAAGTGTCTCAAGCCATTCAGACAGCTGATTATACAATGTGTAAATGTGCTAAGAGATCTGAGTCAGGCATTCCTTTTCTCCTAAAAATAACAAGGCTCAAGCTCCAGAATTTAATTTTCAGAAGTATTTAGGTTGTGACCTGGAAGTCCAGCTCCCAAATTTGAAAATGGCACAGTCATAGGACTGCCTTTATGTTTGCAACAATTTTAACTGAAGGGCTCTGATGTTTTCTATCTCTTTTTTGATATAAATAAAAATGTTAGAGATTCACATAAGGTATGGCAGTTCTCAGGAAACAGAACAAGCCATTTGAGGGAAACCAACAGGTATAAAATTGATGTGTAGCTAAAGCAGGTTCCCTTGAAGGTGACTGGTGCAGAAATAGGAAGAGTAAGGTGTTGGATACAGAACGACAGAATTGTTTAGGTTGGAAAAACCCTTTAAGATCAAGTTCAATCATTAACCCAGCACTGCCACCTATCTCAGCAGAAACTTTGCTGGCCTCATCACCTTCGTTTTCCTCCAGTCACAGCTATATCCTTTTTGGAAAAAAAAAAAAGAGGACTGATACAGTAAACAAATATATTAAATGAAACATTAATTCAGATTTTGGAATTTTTTCCTTTGAACACAAAGTTTTTGTTTTTGCACAGAAATGTTCTCCATAGCATTTCACTGGCTTAGTGAGGGTAACTGTGTCAACTGCTGCCTTTCAGCTGAACCTGCTCCCTCTGGGGTGGAAAGTACTGTCCTCAGGACAAAGTGGCATAACAGCCTCAGAAAACCACCCTTACTTTCTTGTGAACAGTCACTTTGCATGGAAGCAGATGAGAAATATCATTTATCTGCTCAGAGATAAATTCTGAAAGCTATGACTTCCAAAATGAGAAACTTCTCAACAGCAATACTGCTTTCTAAAATGTCTTAAAGATGCCACAAAATCTCAGTGAATCTTTTCATTTGCACTAGATATATTTAATCATAATTTACTGGGATTCACACTGACTTCTCAAAGCCATGCAAATATGAGCACTAGGATCAATAATAAAAATATTTTCTGTTAAGAAACAATTGTATTATAGCAAAAAATATGACAAAGGATGTTCATACAGAATTTTACAATAAGATCTTTATCAAAGACCTGGAGGAGGCAGTGGAATGCACAACCACCCAGTTTGCACATGGCCCCAAATTAGGGGAGGACAGTTGATGTGCTTAGGGGCAGGGCTGCCACCCAGGGAGAGTTGGACAGGCTGGAGGCATGAGCTGACAGGGGTCTCATGAAATTCAGCAAGGACAAAGTCCTTTATTTAGGAAGGGAGAAACTCTTGCAGTGGCATAGGCAGGGCGCTCCCTGGCTGGAAGGGCAGCAAATTGAGCATGAGTCAGCAGCATGTCCCAGCAGAGAAAAGGCAAACAGCATTCCAGACTTTATTAGCAGGAACATGGTCAGCAGACAGAGGGGAGGGATCATACTGCTTTATTGAAAAGTCATCAGACCCTTCCTGAAATAATGCATCCAGCTCTGCAGGCTGCCCTTGATGCAAGAAGGACACTGATAAACTGGGGCAAGTTCAGGTGAGCCCTGCACCACGTGGCCCAGAGAGGTTGTGCAGCCTTGCTCGTTCTGGTGCCTCAAAACCCATCTGAAAAAAGCTCTGAAGAACCTGGACTGATCTCACAGCTGACCATGCTCTGAGCAGGAGGATGGACTAGAGTCCTTCAGAAGTCCCCTCCAAATTGAGTTATCCTGTGATCCTATAAGTCTAGGTATAAAGAAAGAAAAACACAGAAGGGGATGTGAAATAATGTTTGAAGCTGGGATAATTAAAATATAATGCTGGTACAAATACAATGACAGGATAACAGATTGTTTTCTGCTTGAAGGAAACAGCAAGAAGAAAACATTTTAAAATTTCTATTCTGAAAGGTTAGAAAAACAAGTCACAATAAATTCCTCCGAGGGCTAAAAGCAGCAAAGAGGAACAAAGTATATCCAGATATAAACCTAACTTAGTTGAGTTGAAAAATATTGAAAGTCAGGAGGGGCAATAAGCAGATGAGAAAAAATCTGAAAAATGAAACATTGCTATGAACAGAAAGTCTTGAAAATTAAGAGCAGACCATAATGGCAATGAGAAATGGCAATGGAAAATACTGAATCAAAAACAGCAATGGAAGCCAAAGATGTTAAGAACTGTTACATTTAAAATAAATTTTAAAAAAACTATACACAGAATTTTACCAGTTCAAAAGGAATAACCAAAAGAATGGAAAGAACTTGACTTCAGTGTTCATATCACTGGGGACTCCTGGAAGATGGAAGAAGCCTATTAGCAGCATCACTTTTCCAGTTTCTTTACAGAAGCAAACAAGTGAAGAAATAAAATGTAAAAAAAAAAATGAGAGAGAGAACTCTAGTTCAGTACTTAGGCAACTAAAAATGAACATGGTCGTGCTTACTTAAGTTACAATATGATGGAGTGACAATGAGAGCTAATGGGAATGAAACAATTTTTGCTCTTCAGGAAAGCTTTGATATACAGCCACATTAAAGATAATATGTGCTAACTTTTGATATGTCATGCTTGCAGTAAAATGGAAAGGAAAAATCCAAGAAAGGCTTGGCAGTCAGCTAATTCAGGCAATCTCTGGAAAAAAACTGCTGAGAAACAAATCAACACAAGTAAAGTATGAAGTTAACTAGAAATATTGCTAAATCTATCCTTATAGCAAAGTCATCACTGAGTGGAAACAAAAATTCTCCATTTACCAAAACCAGTAACTGCTATACTTCACTAATCACAATAAATTAAAAAACAAACAAAAAATCCCAACTAAACAAACCCAACATTACTAATGATGTAAAAGAAAATAAGATTCTTAAACTTTACTCAGTTTTTGAAAGTATGAAGTACCCATATGATATTTAACAAATACATTGCTCTAAATTCTTCATATTCATACCCCAAAGGCCTCCGTGTAGACAGACCCCTCCAAAAGACTGCAATACTACATAAACACTTCCCTGTTTTTAGTTAGATCACCCACTAAACCAAATTACATTTATATAGCTAAACTATACTTCAATATATTTGAAACTTTTTGAGTAATTCCACTGAATGCCATCAGAGATAAACACATGTAATCTTGCTATTCAGTGTGTCTCAACAGCATAGCACATCTTATCAAAATACTGTCTCTTATTAGAAGTTACTGACTTGCTGATGCTTAGGAAAAAACCATTCTGATAAACTTGCCAACACCCTTTGAGATACCAAAAGATGAAAAAAAAAATCACCCTCAGAAAAAAGGATAAGATCACCTACAGCAAAACATGTTTGGTAGGTAGGTCAGTGCTTTTCTTATTGCCTCTGACTTGAACATGTTGGCTTTCTCCTGCAGATGTCTGTCCTCTTCCATGCTTGGGGAGCTGCAGAGACTATTTTAATCTAACATTCTGAACTGCTCAGGGAAAGAGCAGCTGAGTGACAGGCAGATACACAGAAACAGACAAAGCAAGAAAATGTCACGTGAATTTTTAAGTTCTTTACACAGCAGTGTAAAAAAAAAATTTAAGGCACAGAACAATGTGAGAAATGGTTTCACAGCAAGTAGTCCTTTGCAGTACAATAGGATACTTAGGTAGGGTCTCAATATCTTCCTGAAAACTGTGCTTCAAAAAACACAAGCTATATCTAGTCAAAGGGATCATACAGGATTAACCAGAAGAAATGTAATGGCCTGTGGATACAAACAGTGAGATTGATTACTTCTGGCTCTTATTTCAGCTTTTCTAGTGTATTGTACAGCCATTTCAAAATTAAGAGAAATAATTCACCCAAACCTCTACGAAACACATAACACATTTATTCTCCATGTAATCAAGCTTGATTTTTTTGTTTGTTTTGTTTAATTACTCTAACTCTTGAAGGAACTATACCTTACAATTCAAATAAACAATTAAGTTTGGCAGCTCTTGGACTTAACTAATTTGTGACTTCTGAAGTGCCTAAATGATGAAAAATAATAAATGAGCTGAAATGTAGTTACTAAAGTAAAGACTGATTTATCTGAAATGTATATGAAATCTTTAACAGCAATTCTTATGCAGTGAAATAAACCTGCCACCTATTGTTGATCAAAGGTCAGTTCAGAATAACTTAATAAATTATTTCACTACTGCAAATCATGAGAACAGCCAAGATTGTGTCCATTCAGAGGTATTAATTCTGTGTTCTGTCATTAATGGTTTTTCTGATCTGGTGAAGGAAAAGTATTTTAGAAATTAACTTCATATATTTGATTATGATGATTATTTCATCTGTCAGTAGCCTTTTACAGCAAGCACATAGTTGCTAAAGATCTAATGCTATTGTCTGTTGTGATTACATTTGTAATCCTGTTAATTTAATCTTCTTACACGTCCAGTTTTTTCTTTAAAAATTAATTACATTATTACTGCTATATACTTTTTACTTGAATCATAGTTTCCATGACAGATGTTTTCTTCTTCCAAAAAGAGGTTAAATATTTCTGGTTTTAAAACAACAACAAAAAAGAATTACAACTTGTCTGATCATTCCAGTGACAGCTTGCATGACCTCATCTGATAATATTTCTTTCATCTCTTGTTTTTAAACCCTCACCTTTCCTTCTTTAAAATACTATCACAATACCTCAGAATATACTTCATTTTCAATTTCTTGCTTTTGCTTATTTTCTTTTCCTATATTTTAAAACACTATATATATATCTTTCCGGTGTCATAGTTAAGCATAGCTTCTGTCACTAAATCCACACAGAATATTCAGTGTGGTGGTGTAGCTGTGCTCTATCACTCATTCCCTGTTAGATCATCCACCTCTGCTGTAGGTAATTCAAGATAAACCCTAACTGCTGTAATAGGAAAGAATTTCTTTGCATGCCCTCTATGGGGATGCTAAAGGAATGTATTGATTTTTAAACCAGAGAAAAAGACAGAAAAAAATAAACAACCATTTGTCCTGGGTATTTTACCCTCCTTCACCTTAGTGGTAGCACATAGAGCTTCCTTTCCTATGATTTCAGGATAAAGGGACATTTCTCTTCATCCTTTAGATCATCTTAAAATCTAAGTTCCTTTGAAATCTAAAATGGGGGGGAGGGGGAAAGACTGCTAAAAACTGCTTGTCCTTCTCTAGGTACAATTGCTGGACCATCAATTATTTATTATTAATTAAGCAGTGGATGTGCAGAAAACAGCATGAATACAGAATAGACTCACAGGCAGTAGCCAGGACTGATCAGGGTTCCATTCTTTTTCTTTATTTACGAAGATTTATAAAGCTAGATAAGGTTTCACCCACCCCTCCCTTCTTTCCAGGCTCATCCTCACTCCTATCTCCCCTCTCAGGCAGCACAGGGGGATGAGGAATAGGGGTTGTAGTCACCCCAAAATGCTTCATCTCATCCACTCCTGACCCAGTGTGGGGTTCCTCCCACAGGAGCCAGCCCTTCAAGAACTGCTCCAGTGTGAGTCCTTTACAGGGGGTGCAGTCCTTCAGGAATAGACTGATGCAGCACGGTGCCTGCAGGGTCACAGATCCTGCCAGAAGACCTGTGCCAACCTGGGCTCCACTCCCTGGGTTGTCTGTGGGCTGCAGTCTCTGCACAGCTCATGCACCTGCTGTGGCATGGGCTCTGCACTGGCTGCAGAGTGGATATCTGCTCCACCAAGGCTCCCCATAGGTTGAGGGAGGGCAGCTTACTCTCCTCTGTCTTCTCCACAGGCTGCAAGGAATCTGCTCTGACACCCAGACCACCTCCTCCCCCTCCTTCTTCATCTTGGTGTCTACAGAGTTGTTCCTTTCTTTTCCCCCTCACTCCTCTCTCATAGCTGCCCCACAGCTTCTTTAGCCTTTCTTATAATTGTTATTACAGAGGCACCACCAGCATCACTGATGGGCTCAGCTTTGAGCAGCACCAGGTTCACCTTGGAAAATCTGGAACTAGCTCTGTGAGACACTGGGATGGCTCCTGATATCATCTCAGGGAAACCACCCCTGCAACTTCTCCACTACCAAATCCTTGCCACGTAAACACAGTTTTACTTCTGTCTGATTACAATCCATTTGAGAAATTGTATCAGATTTCCATATAACATTTGCTAATGCTGCAGACAAAATATAACACAGTTATATAATTTAGAGCAGCAGAGGGAGGAGTGCAGGGATCATAAGTAATTCCACATAAATAAAGATGTAGAGATAAGACAAGTCCTGGGACCAAAGCTGATGAACTGTTCGTTTCTGCACTCTTTTGCCCTATTATGAAATGTAGTGGCACTGTAAGCTATGTTTAGTATTTCACAAGCATTGTGTTTTTTAACAGATAAATGCCCTCTCTCCTCAGAATAAAATAATGTCAGCTAAATGTGATCAGCAGCAGGGAGCAGAACTGTACAGACCTGAGTCTCTAGTCAGCCAAACCAAAGGTAGCAGCTTCTGAAGGATAGAGAAATGGAGATGAGCTTTGGCTGTAATTATCTGAACTAATTCAAGAGAATAGAGTGAGTACAACTCAGATAGATAAAAAATAGTATGTCAAGCACATGAGGCATAACAGGGGGTTTTCCTACCTAATTACAGATGCTAGAGAGAACAACAGTAGTAGATTCATCTTAGGAATATATAGATTCTGTTCTTCAAATTTTGACTTTTAAACTAATGCTATGATAATGATATTCATTTTAACTACAGTGCCAGTGGTAATTACTTATATATGAATTAAAGATGGCACTTAACTATACAGAAATAGTGATTTCAATGTACCAATTTCTTATTAAATAGACACTTAAACACTTTCATTTTGTTTTCCCTGCTGTTCAAAAAGAAGAAAATAAAAAGAATGACATTTATTCCATAAATGTGAAGAGAATTTGTGCTTAGTCACTAGCTGGTTGAAGACTATAGCCCAAGATACAATAGCGCAGGTTTTCCCAACTGTATTAAATAAAGCTCTTGTCAGCTCACTTATTAAGTCTCCCCTATTCAGATGCCAAGTCTATCTCTTTATTCCTATATTATCAACACTAAAATATCCCTTTCATTCATAATCACTGTGGTTGTCTCACTGACATTCACTTAATGACATTAACGGTTTTCATTCCATCTTTTGAAAGTCATAAATACAGAAATGACAATATAAAATATTTACAGTGCCTTATTTTCCATTCACAAATTATATAGATCCAGTTTTGCTGCTTTCTATTTCTGCTCCTTTTGAAGATGAAAGCTATACAATGAAGTTCTCAGCTAGAATCAAATCCAAGAGTGCTGCTGCCTGTAGACTGTGTTACTGTCAGACCAAAATTTTGGGCCAGATCTGTAAGAACTAGTTAAGAGTTCTTTTAGATCAAAGCTTACCCTTTCAGTTTTGTAAATAACTGAAGTATTCCGTTTTTTGGCACTATGCAGCTTTTACCCCACCAAGCACAGCTGTAGCTGAGGTGGATTTATCATCATCTATATGTGAGTGCTTTTCTTGTGTCTCCCCATTGTGTCTCTTTTTTACACAAAACATCCACTTAAAATTCAATTTTTACTAGACATTATGTTTTTTAGGTTTCTGATCACCCTTATTCATATTTTAAACTGTGGATGCCCAAAACTGAAGGTGGTATTCAAAGCAAACTGAGTAAAATAGGAATTATTTACTATCTTGCATATGGCAATGCTGATTCTACATTTCATTTTAGTATTTTTCTTCTTCTTCAACAGTCTACATCAGTACCTAACATTCAGTTTGCTGTTCTTCTCTCAGGATTTTTTCCTGGTGTTCCTACATAGCTAGTCATTCCCTGTCTCATATCTATAAATTCTTGGAACTCAGCAATATATCACACTTCTCGAAAAGAATTTATTAATGTGATTGCTTCAGCCAGCTTCCTATATATCTCAGTGTGGAAACCATTAAGCTCATAGGAGTTAAGGTTTGACTAATATCTAGGAACAATAAAATATCTATTCATCAATCGTCTGTGGGGCCAAAATACCTTTGACATTAAAGCTAGAGCAGGCAGTCTGAATGCAGCATGTTTCATCACCATCACCCTGATCACTGTCATGTAGGCGTACAGGAAATACTGCACTGCTGTTAACCTCTGCTATCCTCAGGCCAAGAGTTGGTAAGAACAAACCAACTCAAAGAACAAGAGATTAAAATGATATTGCCATCCCTTACATCTTCAGATAAGAAATGTCTTATCTGAATTGCACTAGAATGCAAGATATTCCTGTATTTTCTTGACATGTCTCCTTTTTGTCTCTTAACTCTTGCAGCCTTCAGTTTACTTCCTCTGGTGCCCTCCCCCTGCCAAAATAAAAAAGAAAAAAAGTCAAATCTAGACTGCCAGAATCTCATACTCTGCAACAGCAATGTAGCCTTCTACCAGAAAGACAACTAAAGAAAGATCTTGCACAGTCCTGAGCTGCTACAAGTTTTCCAAACCTCTGAATAGGTGCCTGTGTCATACTTACCTATCTCCAGCAGCTTTATAAACATGGGTACAAGGAACAGATCATAGAATCAAAGAGTATGTTGAGTTGGAAGGGACCCACAAGGATCATCGAGTCCAACTCCTGGCCCTGCACAGCACACCCCAAGAGTCATACCATGTGCCTGACTGCATTTCCCAAATGCTTCTTGAACTCTGTCAGGCTGGTGCTGTGACCACTTCCCTGGGGAGCTGTTCCAGTGCCCAATCACCCTCTGATATCCACCTTTTTCAGATATCCAAACCAAACCTTCCCTGACACAACTTCAGGCAATACCCTCTGGTCTGTCACTGCTCACCACGGAGAAGTGATCAGTGTCTGTCCCTCCACTTGCCTTCATGAGGAAGTTGTAATTGCAGTGATGTCTCTCCTCAGTCTCCTCCAGGCTGAACAGACCAAGTGCCCTCAGTCACTCATTGTATGGCTTCCCCTCTTGACCCTTCATCATCTGCAAAGCCCTGTTATCATTCTTACATTGTGGCACCCAGAACTGCACATAGTACCCCAGATGAGGCTGCACCAGTGCAAAGTGGAGCAGGACCATCACCTCCCCCATTATCCAGCCATGCAGTGCACTGTTCACTTCCCCATTTTTGTACATGCATCTCATTTTCTTCTTCACAGAGAGTGGCTGACTCAAAGAGTAGTAATCACTTCAATGTGTCCCAGCGAATTTTGTTATTTCTCTGGCATTTAACAAAGAAGGTTACAAAAAAACCTGTCTGTAGCTTTAAAAGGTAGGAGAACAGGATTGTTAGTTTGTTTGCACTGGTTTTGGCTGGGATAATGTCAATTTTCTTCATCGTAGCTGGTATGGGCTCTGTTTTGGATTTGTGCTGGAAGCAATTTTGATAATTCAGGGATGTTTTCATTATGGCTGAGCAGTGCTTGCACAGAGCCAAGACCTTTTCTGCTTCTCACCCCACTCCACCATAGAGGAGGCTGGGGGTGCACAAGGATTTGGGAGGGTACACAGCTGGGACAGATGACCCCAACTGACCAACAGGAAATCCGAGACCATACGGCATCATGCTCAGCATATAAAGTTGGGGAAGAAGAAGGAAGGGAGGATGTTCAAAGTGATGTTTTTTGTCTTCCCAAGTCACTGTTACATGTGAGAGAGTCCTGCTTCTCTGGGGATGGCTGAACACCTGCCTGCCCATGGGATGAGGTGAATAACTTCCTTGTTTGGTTTTGCTTGAACATGTGGCTTGTCTTTGCCTCAACCCATGAATTTTCTCGCTTTTACTCACCCAGCTTTCCCCCATCTTATCACGGGAGGAGTGAGTGGGGGGCTGTATGGGGCTCGGTTGCCAACTGGGGCTAAGCTATGACGTGAATAACCAGTCAGAAAATATTTCAGAACAGAATAGTTCAGCTGGCAGGGACCTGCAGCGAGCATCTACTCCAACTGCCTAACCAGTCCAGGGCTGACCAAAAGTTTAAGCCTGTTAAGGGCATTTTCTAAACGCCTATAAAACACTGACAGCTTTGGGGCATCAGTCGACTCTCCTGTTACAGTGTTTCACCACCCTCTTAGTAAAGAAATGCTTCCTGAATACAGTCTGAACCTCCTCTGGTGCAGCTTTGAACCATACTCACAGATCCTGCCACTGTATACCAGGGAGAAGAGGTGTAGAGAACAATAAGATCACCCTTCAGCCTCCTTTTTGCTACACCAGATGAGCCCCAAAGTCCTCAGCCACTCCTGACAGGATGGTACCTTCCAGCCCTTCCACCAACTGTGTTGTCCTCCTCTGGCCACACTTCCTTAAGTGCGGGGCCCAGAACTGCACACACTGCTCAAGGTGAGGCTGCACCAACTCTGATTACAGCAGGATAATCCCCTCTTTAGCCCAGCTGATCACACTGTGTTTGATGCACCCCAGAATGCAGTTTGCCCTCTGGGCTGCCAGGGCACAACTGCTGACCCCCACTGATCTGCTGCCCCAGATCCCTCTGTGCAGGGCAGCTCTCCAGCCACTCCTCTCACAATTCATACTCGTGCCCAGTGTAACTTTGTCCTAGGTTCAAAATCTGGCATTTGGACATGTTAAATTTATGATTAGGAAGGCAGCAGAGCAGACACCAAGAGTTAAAGCTGAGTATTAATATGACCCCTTCAAGTATAGAAAAACATCTCTCACACCACATAGGCTGTTGGAATGAACAGCCCATAAGGCTGCTAACATCAAATAGTTTATTAATAAAAAATAAGATATTTAGTTTGGTATTTGAAACTATGTTCCAAGAAAATTTTGCCATGTTTAGCCTTCTTTCCCAGCAGAAGACTAAACATGGGAATTACAAATCTTTAATATAAACAACACTTGTGTCTATGCTACAGCTTAAATTAGGGTTCCTCCATTCACCAATGATAGTATTCCTATTGCTGCAAGAGGTTTACAACACCACCAGATTATAAAAAGTCTAATCAATGCAAAGATGTTGAAGGAAGTTTCATTATCATTTTAAAAGTTCATAATTTGCTGAAATTGAAAAAGAGCAGGGAAGGAGCTTTGTACATGCCTAATTTTACCAACCAAAATTTGACGAGGAAATTGATACCCTTTCAAGGCTAAATGCAAGAGTTCGAGAGATGTCTTTTGGCATCTATTGGTACTTCACCCAGTCTCTGCAGGGAAAAAGATCTTTTTGCCAAGAGTACAAGATACATGGTCCAAATAAAAGGGAACAAACCCACAAAGAAACAAAAAACACCATGAAAAAAATCCCAGCTCATTTTAACTGTTTGGAAAGTTTGATAGCATCTCTTGGGTAGCCTTGATGCAGGATAAATGAAGTCATGAGGTCTGTAGGTTGCTACTGCAAGCATGCAGAGTCCCCCTGCAGTACACATCATGATCTTGGTGCCCAGTAGAAATCACCAAGGGTTCTCCACAAGCAAAAATTTTTCTTTGGGAAGCAAAGGACCATATTTGATGTTCAAAGCTTAATACTAACTGTTGCATGTAGGACCAGTAGAAAGAAACAAAATATGTACAGGTACTGGAAGCGCAGTGTTTTCATGGAGACACAGAAACTTTACTTTGTAAGAGCAAAATCTCCAAGAAAGTACTAGGCAAGACCAGGTCCCTAGCTGTCAAACTACCTTCAAACATAGGATCTGCAATCTTTTTTTCTAGGATGTTTTTTAGGAAGAAGGTATCACAAGAGGTAAGACTACCATATCTATTGGCCTTGGCACATTCCTGGGTCTCTAAAAGATGGCTTCTAGAATAACTGAAAATAATTCTTGTCAAGGATGATTTAGGTATTACAAGATTTTGCAACCTGAATAAGCATTTTGGGTAATATGGGATACTGATTACAGCTGGTTAAGAACACAGGTCAAGCAAATGATTTTGGGGTAAAATCTCCTGGAATGGGTCACATTCAACTGTTGGAACAGCTTCAAAGGATTCCATTGAGAGTATCTCCTTAAAAAGTGCAAAAATGCCACACTGGGAGCTGAGCCCAGGAAATCCCATTTGTAGGGATGCCATAGGCTTCAGCAAGCCAGAACACCAGGCAACCTATGGGCATGCTGCAAATCCCGGCACACTTAATTAAAAAACTATCACTCAGTGTGTGCAAGTGAAACTGCTCCTGTATCTCTTTTCTGGCATGTTATTCTAAACCAAAATTTATCACAACTGTTTAAGAATCTTTGGAAAGCATTGTTTTTTCCAGGTTATAGATATTGGGATGTTCTGTTTGGACAACAGCATGCATGTCCATGCCACTACCCTGTGAGAGCCTACAGCTTCCATTAAAAAGTCAGACTTAACTATATGTTTTGAGAGTAAGACACAAGTAATAAATAGGTCATTCTGCTCACCTTTGCACCCTGAGGAATCAAATATATCTGTTGCTTAGTAGGTTCTGAAAGGATTAGTAACAACCTGTTAGAAACAGGTAAAAGCCTAGGGTAGATTCGCTGTAACAAAAACATTTCACATCATCCCTGAAGATCAGGAAAATGTTGTAGAATAATTGAATTGACCCTAATTTACCCTCAATAGATCTGATTTACCCTCAATAGCCACCCTCCTTCTGTTGAGAGAGACAGTGTCAGAGCAGTGTTCTAAGACAAAAAATGACATTTGAAAACTAAAGAATGCAACAAAAGCTAAAGGATTTTCCAAACCTTTATAATCAGAATGCCACAGTTTGTGTCACAAACTTTTCAAGACATCAATCAAACCAAAAGCCAAATGTAAAATGAATAAAAACCAAGCATCAGACAACAAAAACAGAAAGAAATTGACTCTTAGAAATACTTTGAAATTCCAAATTCATGAAGAATTGATAAAACTGCTGGTGCAATAATCTAAATACACTAAAAGAATATCTCTACAAGCAGATAAATGTGGCATTCTTTGGTTTATTTTGTCTGAGAGAAGAAATCAAAATCTGATCCATAAGAAGTCTTGATCAGCTTTATTTATGAGCAGCTTGGAGCAACCATACACAAGTCAGATGTTGAAATACATTTTTTGAAGCCTTGAGAAAAAATAAAAATTAAAAATAAAGTCACCAAGCTGTACAGAGAAGACTAAAGAAACATTTTTCCTCCATTTGTGCTAGCTTGCAGTTCCTTCTGCCTGTTAACAAAATGAATTTTGTTTGTTGGCTACTCTGTACACAACAATAAAGTGTAACACGTTTCCTCTTTTTAGGATTTTTTTCTATTTCACCAGCTAAGAATAAGTAACAAAACTGAGGATCAATTTATTCTTAAGATCTTTCATATAGGTCTGCTGGGAGGCACAGTCAGGAACTCAGAAGTGAAGTCAGGAAGGATGTCATTGCCCTTGGGTAGCCAGCATTCATCACAGCAGGCAGCCTTTATTGTCCAGCGTGCTGTAATAGTTTCTCAGTAGGGAAGGCAGCATGTAGGAGCATGATGACGTGCAAGATAATGCCTAAAAACACAAAACTGTTTGAGAGGGTCTGTTAGGGCTGTTTACAGTGGCAGTGGAAGGGAAGAAAGGCAGAAAAGGCAGAATGACCTGGTTCTCTTTTTAGTCATGAACACTGGTAAACATTTTTCATTCTGTATCATGTTCAGGGAACCAAAATAAGTTTCCTTCCATTATGCAGTTTTTATTTGGCCATTGTTTGCTTACCTCTCTTCTGCAGTTCTCTCCTTAACTCTGCCATTTATGACATCTTGTTTTCCCAAAAGAGAAACTGAATATAAGCAGGAAACACTTAGGTCTTTAACATACTACAAATTGCTTCCTAGTTCCGTATATAATTGGCAGATCAATCATCACTGACAGTGAATATATTTACTTAATTAAAATGGCTGGGGAGCCTGAAGTCACAGAATCATAGCATGGTTTGTGTTGGAAAGCACTTTAACAGACCACCTAGTTCCAAGCCCCCTGCCATGGGCAGGGACATCTTCCACTAGACCAGGATGCTCAATGCCCCATCCAACCTGACCTTGAACACTTCCAGCGATGGGACATCCACATCTTCTCTGGGCAAACTCTTCTAATGCCTTACCATCCTCACAGAACACAATTTCTTCTTTATCTAATCTACTCTTTTCCAGTTTAAAGCCATGGAAGTCAGTTATGGTCATTAGAATTAGCTGAGGAAAAAAGAAAACAAAAAGGTTTACAGCCTATAATTTTACACAGAAAAATGGGTAATTCAAATCCAAAATCTTTCTGTAAATATTGGGCCACAGCAGAGCATGTTAAGCCAAATTGCAACTGACTGCAAATTTTCCATTGGAGACACTACAAAGGTGTTGTGCACATGGGTATTTGTGCAGATACGTGCTCATGAGTAAAAAAGGTAGTGCTTTGCAAGATGGCCATTCCCCTCTTTCTCAATAAGTCTCTTTCAGATTTCCTTGAATCAGATTTTGAAACTCCGTTTACAGATTTGCTCCTAATTAAGTAGCTCCACTCACCTCAATGAACTCGGGTGTTATTAGTGTGAATTAAAACGGCAGCAGTTGGCATTCTACCACACTGAGTAATGACAGATTCAGTGAAGGACTAAAACACCTGAAGGCAAGATCCAAAATACCTTCCAGAAGCCTGTCAGCTTTTCTAGTGATGCAAGGCAACACTGATATCAGGGATGCAAGACATGAAGCCAAGATAGCGAGTAGGTGTGACAGATGCTTCAGTCTGCTATAGAGTTACTTAATTATGTTCTACAGACTATCTGTCCACTAATTGCAAGACAGTGTTCAAGGACATGATGAACTGCATGCCACCTTTGCAGTGGTGCAATGTTCTCCAGTATCAGAACCTACTCTTTCACTTTGGGAAGATGAAGGAGTCCACTAAGCATAAAGAAATACAGCAGCTCCTCCAAGACTTTGGGAGACTTCACAAATCAATTAATATAAAATCAATTAAATGTTCTTCCAATAAAGATATTACGTAGCCATGTGCTCTTTGGTAATCTTCAGGTATACTTTTGGTTTAAAAAAAGAAGCAAGAGTAAATTGATTACTTCTCTATTAATTGGTTGCAGCCAGCATTTCCGAATAATTCACACTGTCTAGCTACTTGTTTCTGGATTTGACGTTTTTAAATCATGAGCTAAAAAGGTCATGGCAAAGGAAAATGAGTTGCTACAGAGCAGCAGTTAGATCCACAGTCACCACTACACTCTCAGTCTGCAGCTAGGATTCATGGATCAAGTGCTGATACTCTGAATGGGAATGCAGTATGAAAAGTTATCCAGCGACTCAACTTCCCGTACAAAAGGCAACAGGAATACCATCACCCCACTGCCAAATGAAAGCACCACTGACACAAGAAGAGATATGATTGACAGGGCATAAACTGGGTTGAGGAAGATGCAAAAATATATAGTCTTTGTGAAATCTGGTCCTATTTTCTTGATAAAATTGCAGCAGTATTACCCAACCTGACACATTTTTTGTTCATTTAATCTTAGAAAGAAACAGGTATGTCAGCAAACTCCAAGGATAAGATAGCTCTGAGATTCCCACTAAGTAACTTCTGCTTTCTGTGTGAGAAATGGAAGATACAAGCCACTGGATTACTATTTTACATGTCACAGGAGTAATATTTTTTTAATAATTTTAATTCCTTTCAAGTACCTTATTAGAAAACAAACCTACTTGATGTTCCTTCAATCCTGCAGATGTTTTCCTTTCACGCAATTAGAATATAGTCATATTGCCTCTCAAGACAATTTCCACTGAGAAGCCCAATTAACACTCAGCACTTTAAAGAGGTAGAATTTAAGAGTTTGGTGTTCACCTTTTTTTAGCCAGCTAAATGACAAGCATGATTTACTTTGGATAATAAAAACAAGAATAAAAAAAGTAATACAAAAGACAACAGGTCCAGGCGGGGAACACTTAAATACAGCTTGTTATTAATCAATTTATTTCACACAGTAGTTTCTAAGCAGCAAAAATGTATGTGCACTGTGAGCCCATAAAAATAATGGGAGTGAAAAACTAGACACTCAAATTCTTAAAGGATGCTGAATGCTGAGGATTAAAAGCATTGCATAAGAAAGTGGAAACAGCACTAGGCCCTCAGCTATGGGATAATGCAGTTATTTGAGAAATCTGTGGCAGAAAGCTCTGGCTTCCATTTTTATTTGTGCAATTTAGGTAATGAGGAAAATGTATTATGTTTTCTGAAGCTATAGTGATGAAGCACATCCAGAATGAGCAAGGTCAACAGCCGTATCTGTTTACAAACAGTCAGATTACAAATCTGCTAACTTGCATCCTGAAATCTCCTTACTAAGTCAGATTAACATGGAGTTTCTGTTTCTCATCCTGACACAGCTAAAGAGCATAGCCCAAAGAATACAAATGGCTCCCTGTTTCCGACACTGTAAACTTCACTAAGAGCTGCCTGCCTATTTCCTGAATTTACAGTAGAATGTGCACAATATTTCCAAAAAGCTTTATAAGAATCACAGCTCATCTATCCAGGTGCATCTCATCTGTAGCCCAAATGGCTTTCTGAACGTTGGAAAAATAGCTACTGTGTTTTATCAATGACTTAGGTCTTCAGCACATGTATGTGGGCAAACCAGAATTAAAAAGTCTTTGGCCAGCAATTAATGAACAGAACTACCATGTTTAAATGCATCAGTTTAGTGGGGCACACACCCCACTTATGGAGGTTTATGGAGATTTTAATTACAAGTCATTCAGGACTAAGTATATGCAGCAAGCTACAGTGAGACAAGCAGATTGCCTGGATTGCCCTGTCTGTCACCCCACCATAGGGTATTGCAGCGGGCCTGCCTTTTTGGGAAACAGAACTACTGCTTGGAAGCATATTTGCTTCCATCAGAAATCCCATTTTGCAGTGAATGCTGTTTATCACAGCTCTAAATGTAGTTTTTAGAACTGACATCCTTCCTTTCACTAAGATTAAATGAAGGGTGCAGAAGATAATAGAAATTAAAGACTCAATATTACACATAAACAGAGCTTGAGAAAAATGTTCTGCCTTTTAATAAACTAAATATTAATTACTCTAAGTCCTTAGTCTACTTCTAGGTTAGAGAATGCTGTTCAAAACATGCTGGTTTATGAATACACAAACACATACAAGAGAGAAAATAGAAATGAACAAATACCACTACATATGTTTAAGAAGAGGAGCTACAGGTGCATAAAGCAGCCCAGATGGCAAGTGATGGTGGCAGAAGCATGCCCTGAGTCCACGCCTTCTCCCAAAGGGGCCTCCTAGCAGGCATCCCCTGCCAGAAATTACAGTTTCCTAAAGGGAGGTGGGTAAATCTGGAAAATAGGAAGATTGTACAGAAGAACACACTCTTATGAGACTGTGAGGAAAGAGGGCAAGTCACTCACAGCGTCCACTGAGTATCAGATTTTGTCTGTGATTAGGCTTCTCTTTAAAATTATTACATTTTTATTTGCTGCTATATGTCTGTGACCTAACCATTGTATTTTGCTGCAGCCAAATGTAGGTAAAGGTTAGAAGAGAGCATTCTTTCTGCAAAAATAGTCTTACTTTACCTTTTCTTTTTTTTTTTTTTCCTAAGCAGTTTACAAGGGAAAATTAAATCTAGAATGAAAAACTGCAACTCATGAGACTGTCTTCAAGATGCTGCTGAGGAACTTCTCTTTTTTTCTTTTTGCCTTATCTCAATGTTACATTTTCCCCTAGTTTTCTTCCTGATATGAAAGGATGTGCTGGGCTTCTTTTTATGAATTAGAAACAAAATCTCAAGACCAATCTAGCAACAGCAGAAGAAACTATTCCCTCCACAAATACTTCACAGTGATCCTCTGTTATATGACAGGAATTTTAAATATTGTAAAAAATTGCTCACAAAAGGCTGACTCTAAATTACTAACCTTCAATTGCCTATGGAACAGTGACACAATACTTCATCTAACAGCTAAAATGCAATTAAAAAAATTTAAACCTTCCCATTCAAATTGCACTATAATTTCCAAGCAGTCTGTGCAATAGAACCTAAAGAATTTGCAAGAAATCTAGGTCAAAGCAATTTTATTTTTGACTTTGTGAAATAAAAAATGGTTAAGAAAATAGATGAATCCACATGAAAATTAACATGTTTGAGAGAGAGAGAGAAAGACAAAGTCACAGACATGCTCAAGACAACATATATCAAATAGGACATGAAACACTCTGAAACTGTATGTACACACCTAAATATACTAAAAAATATTTCCAAAGAAGTTACTATTTAACATACCACTGGTCAAAGCAGTCCCAGCCTAAAACAAATAAGTTCAAAACAAGCTGTACCCAATACCAATTTGGATTAATATCTTCTCCAGATGGAGTTTTCAACTTAATGAGTAAGAAGTAGCATGAAATCTTGCTGCCAAAATTATACCCACTCCATTCTGAGCAGAGGAAGAAGCACAGAGATGAATAGAACATTTTAGGCTGCACTAACCACCCTAAATACATGATCCTTCTAAAACAGTCTTTATCCTAAGCACTTGAAAGGACATGCATGATGAATGACTCAAGATATTAACATCAGACCATTCACTAAAACACAGACTACAGAAATTCTAAGGAAATGTGGTATGACAAGACCACAGCTGGATCAAAAAGCCCTATCAAACTTCCTAACAAAAGCCTGTAAAGTCAGCTCAGTGCTTATCCTGTACATAGAAATTTGCTTCGCTCAAATAGAAAAAGCAGACTGATTTCACAGCAGGGAGCTTCTTGACTCATAAAACTGAGGTCATATAGTCACTCTCAAGAAGAAATTAAAATATAAAGCAAATTAAAATTTACCACTGCAGCAACGAAACAGCACACAGGTTTTCTTTGTCAAATGAGAGATACTATAGAAAATACATGAATCACACTGACAGGGAAGTAATTGAGTAAAAACTACAGCATTTTCAAAAGTAGGAGGAGTAAGATTCACATTTAGATACTCAGGAAATTTAACACCACAACTAGAGAAGTTTAAAAGCACATTATATCAATTCCAAAGGGATCACTGCAAAATATCCCATCAGAAAAAATGCTCAGTTTGTTAGCATGCTTCTAACATCTAGTTTTGTGGTCAAACACCTAAGAATGACTCTTTGCTTTTAGTTTTCCTATAACATGTACACAAACAAAAAATAAGTTAAAGGATTGAATTGAGTTACCCGTACTGCTACTTACAAAACATGAAAACAAAAGATGTCATTCTCAAGCTTAACCTGAAAAATAAAGGCACAGAATTTGTGAGGGCTGAATTTAAGAAAATAAGGTAGTAGGTCAAGTAGTTAGTGTCAGCCATGCATAGAAAGATAGATACTTTCATTGGGAAATTCAAGAGCAAAGTTCAAATTTAGCTATGCAGAATTAAATGATGCAACCTGAAGAGATTAGGCCTTGTATATACTGTGTCCTGGCATGCAACTTTCTGTCTGATGTCAACAGTCATCACTACAACAGCTCTTACTGGTTTCAGTAAAGGCCCAAGTATTTTTGAACTTCCAAAAATTAGCAAGAATTTAGCATTGCAGAAAATCATGTCTAGCAATGACCGAATTTAATTCTATTTAGGAACAGCTAAGACCCAGACCCAAGATTTAGAACTGCAAAAAAATCAGCACAGATATCACACTGTTTTGACCTTGGCATTGATACAGAGTAGCCAAAAAAAATGAACCTTTTATTGTGATATTTCTTTTGGTTTCTGGCCAATTACACAAACAGGCATAAGACTGGAGCCACAAGCATCTCATATACTCTTAAGTGATTATGTTTTGCTTTTATCACTAGGAATGCTATGAATGCCACCAATACCAGAGTTTTCTTATTTTGAAGATAATTTGTGCCATGACAATTAAGTTCTGTTGAAGCCCTAGTTTCTATCTTATGAAGCTGTAATTCCACTAAAAATTCAAAGAGAATCAATAGAATTATTTGGTTTTTCAGAGAACCTTGAAATTATTAACTGTTACTATTGCTTTCTGAACCTTTACCAATCAAGTTGTTTGAGAACATTCCTTAAAAACTACTTGGAACCAAAAACAGCACAGAAATAGAAAAGAACTGAAATAAACTTGGATGGATTCAGAGGTATTTGCATTATAAAATTAAAGTGCAAGAAGTGCTGAATGACAGCAAATGGTAATTGAAAAGACAGATCTCACATACAGAAGCCTCATGAGAGAATATCATGAAAATGGCAAGTACTTCAATTTTAAGATGGATTTGCAATTGTCTATTTGTGAGTGTTGATAATACCTTAAAATCAATAAAACAGAAGTGAAACATATGGTGCCTGTATTCAAGTCTCCATTTGCAGAGTTTTAAGATTTACAAATGCTCACATGGGACATTTCAAATACAATACAGAAGAAGAAAATTGGACCTAGTTAGGCCTTTGTAATAAAGCTAATTATACATTTAATCTTCTTCTAATTAAAACTTAGAATTGGTTTTAAATTTCTTCCTATTCTTTTTCCTAAGAAACATATATCTAGTTGCTTCTTCATGTTCTAAACTTTTTCTTGCAAGTCATTAATATGAAAACCATCAAAAAGGTTAAGCAATGCATTATTTTTTTTTATTAGATTCAAATCTATATGCAATGATATCAGTAATAACCGTGCTGCTTGCTCAGGTGCTGCTAAAATGACACTGGACATTCATTCCAGTGTTTAGTAGTCTGATTTTTAAGATTACACTAGTAGAATTGAAATCAGGATTGAGCAAAGACATCACATATTACCTACCAAGCATTTTGACAGATCACTGAATGAAGGTCAGAAACCTGCCTGCTTTAGGAGGCTGTTCTCAGCAGGTTAAAATGGGAGGTGACCAATATGGGAATCCCCTAGATTAGCTGAGGAGGACGGGAGTTTTCATGTACTCTTGCAGTTCCAGGTGGAAGTCCAAAGGAAAGCCTACATGTGCGTCATCCTCAAGCTTAGTACTGTTCTTTTTTTAGCCAAAAGGGGCTTATCCTATTAACCTTTCTTAGCTGTGATGTCCACATATAACCTGAGAACTGTATCATCCCAAAAAGTACAGGCAGCACACGGGAAATAGGCAATGCAGACACTCCTGTGCCTTGCAAATGCCTAACTAGACACTGTTGTTAGTCCAGCTTTGTACATCTTGTTAATGCAAAACCTTACTGCTTCCTTTCTTTTAATTCAGGTAAAATTGATACACTGCAATAATTAAGCCCATGCCCATGAGTTTTTAAAACTCATATGGCTTTGTTGATCTAGAGTGGAAGTCACTCTTCTTTCTGCCTGGCTGGATGCACACATGACTTTTCCACCAACAGCTGATGATTCAGGGTGTCTATATTTGTGCATAAATAGTTTCCTCTATTCTCTTTCAGGTATTATAGTGCAGCTATTACAAGCAGCTTTCACATAATTCCAGGCTGCCTGCATTAGGCACTTTTCCCAGCAATATTCAACCGTGGCATTTGCAAAGCGATTCAGGGCATAAGAGAAGTGAGCTGACAGTGCACATTCTTACCAAAATTACTTCACCACTATCCCAACAGAATGTGAGGGCACAAATTACCTTCCATTCACTGCAAATGCATGCACATAACAGGGGTGCTGGAGAACAAGAGCCTTCTGACAGAAACCAAACACTATCACATAATTGAAATAAAATTTCAACACTTGTCAGAGGTTATTTATTTAATGTTGGTGCAGGCTTACAAATTCTCCATTCATGTAGAAAACTCACTACCATGAATATAGCCTCATAAGTAAGAGATGGAGCTGCCTGCACCAGTATAATTACAACAGCTTCTGAGTTACAGACAAAAATCTGACCCATGCTGATACATTATGCAGAGCATCTATAAAAACAACTGTGTTGATAGCATTAAATAAGAGCTATGACCATGGAACGGGTAATGTCATTATTGATTCCACAACACTAAATTTATCCTTCTTGCAACAAATATAGGGGCATCAAAAAAATGAACACCTTAAAAAATAATGAGAAATTCAACAACAAAAGATTCTACTGTCTACTTATTATTTTTATTCAGGTCACCCATTATATAAGCCAATATCAACCAAAAGATTTGAACTGTGAACTATAACATTTCAAGGTCATTCCTTTCCAAACATAAAAAGGACTTTAGCAGGAATCAAATTAATAGGAGGAGAATGAAGGGGGGTTTTTCTCTGTTCCTGTAATGCCTTTCTTTTACTGGCAAGCACAGTAAAACTACTTGAAATTTTTTAAACAAAATAGTTACACAAAATATTACTGTATAAAAAGCTTGTGCAAATTATTTTTCTCACCACATCAGGCTGGACACTGCAAAGAACAAACTGAGGCACTTGCTCCTATCCATCCTACAATTAAAATACTCAAGGCTTTATATCACAGAATGAGTTCTCTCTCTTAGTATCCTCTGGCCACACCACCAACAGCAACATGTTTTGCAGCCATTCTGTCCTTTGGGGTGAACAGCACTTAGATACCATTCACATGTAAAAAAAATATCATAAAATCAGTGGTGCTGCACCAGAAAAACCCTTATGTGCTTTTAAAACTGATTAAGAAAAAACTACAAATTCATACTCTCAGGAGCATGCATATCCAGTTCATGGCAGTTTAGTTCCACCAATTATCCAGAAGGTAAAAGGCAAAAAATACACATGGACTTAATTATATTAAATTTATAAATATAAACATGTAATGGTTGCTTCTCTATTAAGGAACAGAAGGTAGGAATATTCTCCGCACATGGCTTGAAGCTGTTAGCAATACCCTATCTGTCCCTTCACTAACACACAGGAAGAACCTATCTTTCACTACTTGTTGATTTGTAGATTAAATCAACATTTAATTTTGTAGCTTGTAGAGCTGTTCAAGGGAAAATTATCCAGCATCTTCCATATGTTAAAATAAAATTAGTCAAAGTCTGTCCCTGTCCTAGACTCTAGAGCCTGATGAAGTAGCTCTTTAAGGAAAGAGTTAAACTTCTTTGCTTTACTGAGGAACTACTGTTGCTCTGTACAGTTTTATTGGATTTAGATCATAAATTCCTAGTAAAAACTAACATTAACATATGCTGGTAGGAAAGATCAGAACTAATATTTCCAAATATAGATAGCATGCAAGAAGAATTAGGGGTGAATTTCAATGTAATAGTACTCTGAAAGAGACTAAGCAATAGTTTCTGTAACGTCCAGTCTCAAGTTCTATTAGTTAATACCTTAATTTAAGGTTGAAATTAAATGTTGTTCCTGTAGCTCACCTTTAACCAACCATTCTCAAGTCATTTTATGTGACTAGGCTCACAAAGTACAACCATTCTTAAAGCATTTCCCTAGTGGTCGCACATAAATTACTTCTTTTACAGCAGCTTTTGTTAAAAAAAAAAGTAAAAATTAGTGTAGCCTATTATCAATGCTGAAAGTCTACCTATAATAACTAAAGATTCAAGAAAGACAAAGTATGCAGAAGCAGGCTAGGTGATTTGGGATTGACAGAGAAAAGTTTTGAGCCAAATGGTCACCTCAGATCCAGTGTTGGGCTTCATAATTAAGAGTCATGCACTCTTACAAATGCATTAAATGATCATTACATTGTATAAATGCAAATACTCAGTTGCACAGAGTCAAACTTTTTCTTCATACAAAGTGATGCATGTATTTTATGCATCAATACAAGTATGTTCTCTTCAACATCAAGAGCTGAGACAATGTCAAAACAACACAAAAAAATACTGTTTCAAAGAACAGAAAATTTTCCTAAATGTCACATACGAAGGAACAATCAATACAATATGACAGCAATCTTGTCCTAGCTGTGATGATTTACCAGCCAAATGAAGAAGACTTGCCTGTGTTCCTCCTAACTGCTCTTGCACAAGGCAATAAATGTGTCTGGAGAAATAGTCTGAAGTGCTTGAGGAATAATGTTGCATTTCTAATCCACAATAAAGAAATGGATGATAAGCCTGTTTTCTTTGGAGAAAATACTATCATTTTACCTTTCTTTACCTGTGAGGAGGTATGATTAACACTGCACCAAGAACAGACTGGAAGATGTAATAAGACTGTCTTTCAAGTTAGCCGATTACTTGTATCTTAAGCACAAACACCTTTGCAAGACTCAGATGTCCTACAGCTCAGAGCTAGTCACAATCATTAATTTATCACAATTCAATTTGTATTAAATGGGAATCTTCCTACACAAAGACTCATGACAAAACAGTAGTGGTTTAAAATTGCAACAGTCCAGAACTCCAAACAAACTTGAGTAATATAATCCTGGCATGGAAACTGAGTGCTTGATGCACTGAAATTTGCATGGTGCCACTGTGTAAACACTCTGGTATAAAATATCAGGCACAAACATCCAGACCAATACAAGCTGCTTGCACCACTTTCACTGCCTCACACCATATCAGTCTGTATTTCTGTAGATTGGCACAATTTATATTCATTTATCCCCACTTTTTTCAGACTACACTTTAAAATCCTAGTAATAATCATCATAGAATGGTTCAGGTTGAAAGGGACCTTAAAGATCATCTAGTTCCACCTCCTCTGCCATGGGCAGGGACATCTTTCACTAGAACAGGTTGCTCAAAGCCCCATCCAACATTGCCTTGAACACTTCCAGGGGTGGGGCATCAGCAGCTTCTATGGGCAATTCGTGACAGTGTTTCAACACCCACTTAAAATGAAGTGACTTAACCATATATATTAAAGCATATTGGTGACTGCTTATGCCCTCACACAGGTATAAAACTGGCTATTTTTGGCAACTTTGAATTAATCCACCTTGAAAATATTTACAGAGCTTTGGAAAATAGAGTTATTGTGCTTTTCATAGGAAGTTATTTAAAACCAAATCCTCCTATTATCTGAAGATCTACTGGCTTACATAGAGGTATGCATTTAGAAAACAAAAACCAGAAAACTGATTTATAACATGACTATTTCAAAAAGGTGAAATAAATAAAGGAAATTTTTTAAGCATTTTTTTCTTATTTTTCTTCCCTTTGGATTCACTCAGACAGAAACAGAGACAGGTACTTTTGCCATAGTGAGTCGCAATTAAAATAACTGCAAAGGGGAAGTAGCAAACAGGATGCAATTAGCAGTTACACGAATTCAGAGATCACGGAGAGAGAACAATTTCCTCCCTATCAATGACAACTTTCATATTTCCTCAAGATTTCCTTTATTTCAGCTAAAGAAAGCCCCATGGGTTCCAACCACTGGTCTCTTGCATTCCCCAAAGGAGGAGACACAAGATGAAATGTCAGTTAATTTGGAGAATTCATTTTTACTGCCTGCTGCCACAAAATCTTACAAAAACCTCTGCTTTTGGGCGTGTACATGTGAAATAGAAGTGCTTAGTGGTGACTGAGGGCATACTGGGAAGAGCAGTAACAAGTTTGCATTTTGCCTGTGCTTACACTTTTACCCCGTGCCTCACTCACAGAATCCTGAAATCTGGGGAAAGCAGAAGGTAAAGGAATTTGGGGAAAATACCTATGGGAAGGTGAGGGTATCTTTTCTGGCTGTTTCTCAATATTACTATATTTGCAATACCTTCCCTTTAAAGTTTCAGTGAGGTCAAGCTTTATACCTAAGTATAACCTAAGCTCAAAATTTCCTGCAACTCTTACTGCAATGTTTGTGACAGAAGCGCAGTGAGACAATTTGTGCCACAGTGAATAATCAGATACAGATTGCCCAGAGAAGCTGTGGATGCCCCATCCACTGGACAGTGTTCAAGGCTTGGTTGGATGGGGCATTGAGCAACCTGCTCAAGTGGGGCATGTGTCTATGGGAGGGGGGCTGGAACGAGATGATCTTTAAGGTCCCTACCTATAATGTCTGGTTAAATTTCATCACCACATCACTCGCCTTCCAAGCATTGCAAATGCCACCCAGCCATGCTGCTCCTCCCCCTGGGCAACAACAACCACTACCTCCATCACTGGGTTTCACCCCTTTGCAGACCTCTGCTAGTGCTGTTTGATATGATGTACATATGTACTAGACGTCCAGCAGACACATAAAATGATTTTGATGCTATTTCCTTTATGGAGTATAAGGAAAAGTATCACACTCACCAAAATCAAGACCATTTGTATCTTATTTCTGTCTCACTTGCTGCAGTCTGTATTTATTTACTCTCACTAATGATTACGCAGACTGTTATAGAGATCCCTTCTGTCATGGTCACATTGTCAGTACAAGGAGCTTTTCTCCCCAAATTCAGAAGGCTGGTTGCAGTTTGATGAAGACTTATGTGCCAACACTTCATATACTGTGGCTGCTATTTTTAACACAGTTAAGAACCACAGGTCAGCAAGCATCTAAACAATCTCCTCCAAAAGGAGAGACGAACAGCTTTACACAGTTTTCAGCTATGTGTTCACAGACCACTTCACTTCTTTCCACCAAGACTGCTTCAACACTCAGAGAACACCATTTACTGAGCAAGTAGATACGGTATCTGGTGTCTGACCAGAGTTGTTCAGTCTGTAGCCTTAGGGTACTCTAGTTAAGCTCTGCTAGGATGCCAGAAGTATCAATTTCCTCATGAGCCTCTCCAAGATGATCATCACTACAGTATCAGAGTATTTCACCAACATTAATGAACTTATCTTCTCATATCATGCTTTGTTGTGCAGCTAGCAATGTCTTCATTTTACTGATGTTACTGCCACTTCAGTTAGTGCCACCTCAAAACTTTCCTTACAATTTCTTACACTTCGCTATCCAACTGTTCCCATTTTAAAGTGTCTAAGTCTTTCATTGCTTCAAGTAAAACTCATCAGTGGAGCACAAACTCAGGTATGTAAGATTTCAGGTGAGGCAGACCTCAGTGAAAAAAAAAAAAAAAGAAAAAAGAAAAAGGAGGTATGACAATGTACAGATGGGAAGAGTTTCACAGCCAAGTGTTCCACATGGACCAGCTAATTCCTGCTACTATCATTCTTTCTGGCATATGGAAACTGCATGCAAAGAAAGACACAATTTATTTTTGCCATGGTAATATAGTAATGGCAACAGAAGGTATGAGTGAGAATTCTATCAGTAGTTTAAGTCCACACATAAAATTAGTGTGGTTCTTTGAAAACCATTCAAGCAGAAAGTACAACAAGGGGGTTGAGGTTTCATGTAGAAGTGAGATTGACTACTAATGAATTAGCATTACTCCAATGGCTATAACATTTCACTGCAGTTAGGGTTTATACTGACTCCAGGAAAAATTTAAAAAGGGAAAAAAAAGTAACCCACAGAAAATTGCTGAAAAGTCATGGACAGTAACAATAAGATCCCAATCGAGAATTAAAGACAGAAGAAAAAACATTTTGTCTCTCATTGCATGCTTTTTTCTTGCTATTGTTTCTTGTAGTCCTGGATAAGAGTTGTTTCCTTCTCTAAAGGGGATTTAAAAGCTGTAACAGTTTCTCTTTTCAGAAGCTACAAAAGATGTTATATTAATTGATCAATCATCTTGGAATATCCTTTTATCAACAACATGGACACCCTGGCTTTTTTTGTGCCACAAAATGCATAAGAATTCTACTGTCAAAGATTCAGATGACTGAATAGATTTGGTTTACATCAACAGTATACAAATATCAATTTCTGAAATAGAACAGTATCAATAATTCAACATCAGAAAGGAAGTACAAAGAAGACTCATAAATGAATCCAATTTCACTGCAGAGACTATAAATACTAACATTTTTAGTATACTCTGTATTATTTATGAAATATTCATTACTAAGGTTTTATATAGCTATGGTTAGATTAAGGAATATCTAATAATGTATTTACAGTTATTTTAGGAAGTATCTTCATGGAATCTGGTTGTGTTATGCCCTGGAGAAAAACACAGTTCTGACTGTATCAAAGTCTTATCTTTGTATGCATGTCATATATAAAGTTTATGTAAAAATTTCTGGATATTATTTACCTATGCAAGTACTTCAGATGAACTATGTTTTACCTTTGAAATTTGTTTCACATCTATGTGTCCCAAAAGCATTTTATATGAAGGAACACAGGAGGCAGACAATTCTTTTCTGCTTCAAGTTCACAGTGAAATGAACGAGAATTGTATATAGAATGTCTAGAAGGAAAAAGCCTATCAATTAAGCAGCCGTGCTATGTGTTCACGTTGCATATTTTTTCTCCAGCTTTGGTGCTTGGGTGGGTGAGATCACCCACTGAAGACAGACAGGATGGTTTCCAGTCATCTGTCTTGATGGTTGTGAGAACAACTTGCAGAACAAAAGCGCATACAAATGGTATCAACTGAACAAACAAGGTGCCTACATTTTCAGGAGTCAATACTTCCTGAGTCATCCCAATTTGATACAGAACCGCTACATTGTTTTACATGGTCAGTAAGAAATACCTGGCATCCATGATTGTGAATACGTCAACTGCTCTTCACAGGGATGTAAAGGGTTCTGGGCTGACCCAAAGTGTTAGTCTTTGGTCATCAATTACTGAAGAATGTGTAAACTACAGCAGTGGATCTCGCACAAATAAGGCTCCCATTCACAGCCTAAAAAAAGCTCCTATCTTCCACAGAAATGGTCTTGCTTTTACTAAGGTCTGCTTAAGCTCTGCTGTGTGTTCAAAATTTCTTTCATTTGTCTTTCACTATTGACCACTGATAGATTTTACCAATGAAGTAAAAGACAACTTATACCTACTTCACCATCAGAGATTTCTTTACATTCTCTCCTTCCTACTAGGACCCTGACTTTTTCTTACTCTTACCATTTAATTTGTGTACAAAGTTACTGCACGTCAGGAAAAGTATTTCCATCCAGGACACAATAGATGTATGGCTTCTAAGAGACAGAAAACAGTCTGACTAGACACAAAAATAAAACAGGATTGAAAATATATAAAGAGCAAAAGATCTGATGAACTCAAGTCTTATCAAGAGGCTTCAACAATTGATACAGACTTTTGTATTAAAAAGTTGGACAATAAGTAGCTCTTTGAACAGGCTGATAGCCAGACCTGATAGCTAGAAGTTGAATAAAAACAACACTAAGCTAAAAATTAGTTATCAATAGAAAAAACTTAGGCTAATCAATAACTGGAAAGCACACAATGGATTTGGATGTATTCACAAGTGTTAGGAGGGATTTACACCAAAATTTTAAATTAAGAATAACTTTTTTCCTGAGTGGTAAGTCTTACTCAACCAGGAATTTACTTGAGTCATCCAGTTTCTATTACATGGCAAGTGACTTTGAGTCCCTCAAGATCCCTTCAAGTTTTACAACACCCATGGCTGACTTGGGGAAATCTCCTTGTTCCTTCACAAGTTTTCAGTTTAACTCTCCTTTTCAAACCAGTCAGGTTTCCAGTGTTGATTAACTGTTACCCAGAAAGTACTAACCTTGGGGTGGGGGAGGGTAGTGAACAGGGCTCAAATCATATGGAATGAAAGCTCATCAGAAATATATAAATTGATATTGACTTATCACTCTATGCCCAAAAACAACCAGCTCCAGCAAAAAAGAAAATAAAGACGAGACTGATACACTTTTCCTTTTCTCAAGCTGTTCATGAAGGAACTCACAAAATCCCATTTTTCCTCTCATGCTACCATCCCTGGGCTATATGGGTAAGACATTACACATTGGCCCCAGAGAAAGTCCAATCCTTTGTTTTGTGACAGGGGATGTTTTGCAGTCTGTGTTTGTGCTCTGCTGAGAATTCCATTATGACACACATCCAGCTTGTAGGCAGCTGTCCTCTCTTCCCTTTGCTCCCATGTCTAATACCCCACTCCCTTCATGATTTCTCAGTCATCAAACAATAAAGATATTTAGTGCATTCCTGAAGAGTAACAAAGTGGGGCTGAATGGTTCTCACAACATTTATAAGTTAGGGAGCCAAACTTCAAATTAATTCTCAGTATAATATCTGTGGAAGACTAGCACAGGTTTATGATTTTCCCTCTACTTCTCAATCTGATTTTACCCTATAAATAAGTAGTGTAATAACAACCAAAAAAGAGAAATATTTCTTCTATCCCCATTTTGCCAGAGTAATGTAAGAAAGCAGGAGGTCATCACTTGCTTCAGTGCATAATTGAGAGACATAGCAGTAGCTTTATGTACAGGAGAAACTCACTACTTGTGCTGCTGCAGCCACAGATAAGGTTTTTCTGTGACTGGGACTTCTGCTCCATCTGAAAGATTTTAACTTGCAGATCAAATAACTTCCTGTCTTAAACTGTATGACACACCACGAGATATCCAGGAGATACCTTCTCTGTATCTAGATATAATCTTCAGTAAAACTTGTTGGAGCAGATGCTAGAATAGAAGGGTAATTTACAGCTCACTGCTACACGAGACACGCAGGCATCTGTCCCCACCACAAAATATCCCTGATGGTATTAAAGAGCAATGTCTGCTNCCAAGGAGGAGCGCAGTTTTAAGTGAAATTCAACTACAAAAAAAAGCAAAAAACAAAAACCAAAGTATTTTCACATTTCTTTCCATAGTTCTGTTATTTCCCCAAATCCAGGAGGAATAAGTACGTATATTTCCTACAGTGCAAGATGACACACTTTGTTAAAACAAACAAACCCATAGAAGATATTTCTTTAGATTAAGCAAACAGTGGAGAAAAAAGTTTTCAAGGAAAGAAAGATATGCACTGACAAAGAAGATTAGTTACTTTTTTTCCTTCTTGAAGGGAAACATAGCTGTGCAAACACTGCAGCTGCTAACTAGACATTCTCATACAACTAATATGTAACCTCACTATTACTCAAATAATTTTTTCATCTCCACTAGTTGGGCTCAAACCTGGAGAAAAAAGAATCAGCTGAGACTCTACCAGAATTATAATTCACAGTATAAATTTTGAGGATGTCCTTATATGTCCTATTAGCATATGCTTTGACTATCAAAGAATCCTTATCTGGTTAGGATGCTGAAATAATTTTATTAATATGTATGAGCTCTGGAACTAAAATAAATAGTATTCAAATATCCTAACAGTAAAATAAGACACAAATAATTAAACAAATTATTACTCCAAGAACATAAGGAAAGGCATTTTTAGCATTCTGACTTTGATGATTTCTCATATTTAAAATACATTTATTTTTTCAATGCCTGGTATTATTTCAGATCAAATCTAATCACGTAAGAAAAATGGCAGGTTGCCATGCACAAGAATTTCCCTCCTTATTTCTCACTATGCTGTCAACACAGGCTGCTCGTTCTTGCTGCATTCTCTTGTGGTCTTTTGCAGCAGGCAAGAAGCATCTACTCAAGAATTCAATTTCCCCCCATTATTGCACACTCATAATGATGGAACTGACAGGATAGCAGTTTATTCATGCACAAACCAGAGCCGAATCACACAAACTGGCTTTCAAAAACCCACGGATCAATTGTTACTCTCCGGGAGGGCTGTCTTGGCGGGCGGAGGTGAGGGAGTTTCATTTGGGAGAAGGGAAAAGTTGGAGAGTTGCAGAGGCACGGAATCCAGCAGCCTTCCCGTCCCCACTGCATGGCACTAATTAGCAGAGTCAAGAATAAACACAGTACGAATGGCATCTTCTGCATCTGTAACTATTTGCAAATGCATCTAAATTTTGACGAGGCTTAATATCCAGATATTTAAGCTAAAATGAATATTCATGTCTGAGTACTACACCAAATCTAAGTCATTGTGCAAAGATAAGCATGGCTTAAAAGTGTTAAAAGTCGAGTCATTAGACTGACAACACCTACAGGCATAGCCAAATGAAAGTTAAGACAGACTGTCCACCAAGAGCACCCTACTGGCCCTCAGTTCAATTCTTTCACCAGTGAGGTGCTACGCAGCAGTTTCGTGACATCAGTTTCACGGGAATCTCCTCAAATTCCCCTTCCTCTATTATGAATTTAATTAGAAAACTATCTTAACACAACTTTGCAAACATCATAGAGCTTCCTTTGAATAGCGAAGCAGCTTCTGAAACCTTTCCTCGGTTTACAGCACAGGAAAAGAAACTAGCTACACCATGCCGCTTTCGACGTTAAGTGAAAAACTTTACATTCCCTGATATTAGGAACACGTTAACACTAAACCGATTTACATATAAACGGAACAACAAAACAAGCATTTTTAAAATTAATAAAAATCCCTTTTTCAGAGGCAAAAACCTCGGGGCATACTGACAGTAACTTAAAATACTGTGCCTCCTCTAAACTGAAAGAACACCCGGAATAAATTGTCACACGAGAGAGCAAAAAACCTGTGTCATTACAGTTCCTCTCTGCAAACTGTTTCTTTCCTGCGGTACCATCTGTTAAATCAGAAACTCCTTTGAACACCGCAGCCTCGCTGACTCTCACGGTGCGCTGGCTGCGCCGACACTCGCTCGGTATTTTCGCATCGCGCCCTCTCCGCGGGGCCAGCGCAGCCGCCCTCCGCTCGCAGCCGCGGACCGCGCTCGGAGCGTCGCCGCCGGCGGGGCCGCACNCGGCGCCCGCGCCCTCCTTCCCGCCCTGCGAGCGAGCGCAGCCCCGGCGCGGCCGCTGCCGAGCGCGATCGGACATGCTCAGTCCCCCGCCGTGCGGAACCTACCACCGGGGGGGACGGGGGAGCGCGGAGAAAGCGGGGGCAGAGCTGGATGCTACCAAGAGGACGCGCTAAAAATAGGCGCCGCAGAAAGGAACAGCTGGAGCTTAAAGGGGCAGCGGCCGCCTCGGTCCCCGCAGCTCCGGGCAAGGAGCGCCTCCCCCGCAGAGGGGGCCTCCCCGCGGAGCCAGAGGAGAGGCTCTGGAACCGGGGCCTGCGCTGCCGAGGGGCTCCTGCCCGCGGAGGAGAGGCTCTGAAAGCAGGGCGATGCCTGCGCCACCGCGCCCGCGTCCTGCCCGCGCCTTTGCGGCGGGAGCGCTGCGGTGCGCTCGGCTGCGGCTGCTACCGCCGAAGCGCGCAAGGGTGCGCAGGGCGCCAGGAGGGCTCTGGGGAGCGTCTGACAGGGCAACTGCTGGGCTCTGCCCCCCTTCACCCCAGCGCCGGGCCGGGAGCGTACCTCGGGGCCAGGAGCGTATCTCGGGCCGGGCCATTTACCTCAGGGCCAGGCCACCCCGTGAAGCAGCAGCTTCAGAAATGAGGTCTAGATAGTGAGGGAGAGGATGCCGAGCGGCGTTTTCATGCACTGTTTCTCTGGAGACATCTCCATCCTGCTCCGGCGCGTTAGGTTGTGCGGACGAGGCTTGGGGAGTGACAAACACTCAGGAGCTCTCCCGTGAAGCTCAGAGCAGTCAGATGAGAATGTGACAGGTCCGAGGCGAAGCGCGTGAAGAACAGCCCTCCTAAATATAATTTTCTGAGCTGGAAGATCTATGCGGCAAGAGAGATTACATGGTCACCTCTCACTGTCGCTATTGTGTTTCAAAACTAAGAGCTGCTGAAATTAAAAGCAGCCTAAGTATTTGTGAATGGAAATTTCTGATGAGGGTTTTAAGCCTTGGCCTATCATTCTCCACCTCCCTAAAAGACCGACAAGAATAAACATAACAGCAACACATTGATTTTGGATTTATATAGATACCACAAAGCCTAAAATTTTATTACCCTAGCAGGAGTTCAGAGGTATTACTGAAATCTGCTTTTATGGATACAGAAAACTGCTAGTGCACCAAAAAAAAAAAAAA
>VZTZ01027326.1:110590-191995 GCA_013400955.1 Drymodes brunneopygia
AAAAAAAAATAAAAAAAGCATCTTTACAGTGTGAATACTACACACATTCTAAGAAAAAATATCAGACATCATCTGCATCATGATAACTTGCTATTCTGATGAGGTCATGTACAATAGTATGTACACTCAAGACCACACTCAAAAAGTTTCGTTTGTTTCATTAGACATGAGAGATCACTGGAAGTTTATCTTAATTGGAACTCTAACACATCCTTCAGCAAAAACTAGTGCAGAAAAAACCCTCAGTTACATGTAGGTGGGTATAATCAGGAAAGGAAGTGTTACTTGTCAGTACTGTCAAATAAAGTGAGAGCAAGGAAGCAATTTCCCTCGCAGACTGACATACAATGGGATAGATTATTAGAGAAGATTGTGTAGGTAACTGCTGCAGTACTTTGAGAAATGAAAGATTACGTCAGAAAGATTATAGTATTAAAGAGGGAGTGAATCAGGTGGTATTGGGTTTTTAAGGCCAAGCTTTTATATAGGGGGAGGGGGAGCATGCAGGAAGGTGGGGAGGTACAGGGGTGGCTTCTGTGAGAAGCAGCTCCAAGGAAGCCTCCTCCTTGTCTGACAGAGCCAATCCCTGATGGCTCCAAAGATGAACGTGCTGCTGGCCAGGGCTGGGCCAATTACAAATGGTGCTAATGCCTCTGTGATAACAGGTTTAGAAAGAAATTTTAAAAGATCTATTGGCAGTTGCAATTGTGGCCAGAGAAGGGCAGAGTGAGAATAAGTGAGAGGAACAACTCTGCAGACACCAAGGTCAGTGGAAAAGGAGGGAAAGGAGGTGCTCCAGGCACAGGAGCTGAGATTCCTCTGCAGACCATGATGAGGCAACTGTGCCCCTGCAGTCCATTGAGGTCCAAAGGGATGCAAAGATCCACCTGCACCTGTGGAGGAGACCCACGCTGGAGTGGGTGGATGCCTGAGAGGAGGCTGTGACCCCATGGGAGATCCATGGAGAGACGGCCCTGCTCCCAGGCTGGAGCAGCCTGTCATTGAAGGACTGTACCCCATGGAAGAGTGGCCCACACTGCAGCAATTTTGGGAGGACTGTTGCCCAAGGGATGGACTCACATTGCAGCAGTTTGCAGGAAGCTGTTGCTCGTGACATAGACTCACATTAGAGAAGCTCATGCAGAACTGTCTCGTGTGGGAGGGACCCCATGGTGCAGCAGGGGAGCAACTCTTCTCCCTGAGCAGCAGGAGAAGCCTCGGGCAATAAACTGACCATAACCCCCATTCCCTGCCTCCTTGCACTGCTGGGGAAGGAGGTAGATCTGGGAAGGAGGAAGGGGTGAGGGGAAGATGTTTTCAAGGTTTTATTTTACTTCTCATTATCCTGCTCTGATTTTGTTAGCAATTAATTCAATCAATGTCTCTAACTTGAGCCTGTTCTACCCATGATGGTATTTGATGAGTGATCTCTCCCAGTCCTTATCTCAACTCACGTACCCTTTGTTATGTTTCTTTTCTCTCCCCTGTCTAGCTGGGGAGGGGAGTGAGAGAGAGCAGTTTTAGTGGGTGCCTGGCATCCCGCCAGAGTCAGCCCACTGCACATGTTCACTAACTTTGCTCATTCTCTGTTCTCCTAAGACATGAGATCCACTATATTCTCTAGTCCGTATCTAACAGCCACCATTATACTATGTATTACAAAAAGTTGCAAGCTATGCAGGAGGCATAACTGTACAAAGTGAGGGGGGAAGTTATGTAATTCTTTCAAGTGAAGCTACTGATCTTGAGATAGACAGCAGGGGAAATAGAAAAGACAGTCTTCTGAATGCAGATTCAGATTTGGGATAACAGTGGGATAATGTATTTCTGGCTGCAGCTGGAGCTTTGCAGGAGCAGTAGGCAGCCTCTGGAGAATTTCCTAGAACAGTTTGCACCTTTACCATCATACAGCCCTGGGTAAATTAGGAGACTGAAAGATGTCCTGAGTCTCAGGAGAGTAGTTTCCAGCAGGGGATTCTTACTGTCTAGGGAGTTCAGAACACTCTTCATCATGAGAACAAATGTTACAATAATGGCAAAGAAAACATTTTTTTTTTACAGTCTGCATTCTCATTCTCCTCATATCTATCCTATATGGTAATTACACTATAATTCTCCAACTTTTTTTTGTTTATGAGGAATCTCTTTAGAACTTGCCAAATGTAGTTGCTTTTCACAACAAGAGACAAACATATATGGATTTTCCTCATCCAAACTANCAAAAGAGCATAAGCACCCAGATGCTGATTACCAAATTGGGCATTAGCAAGTAAGTGGTGGCTGCATCTGCTGTACCAGTCAGTGAACTATATTTAGAGGTAAATACTCATCTGAATATTGAAAGCTGTTCCTTTCTTCTTCAAGTTTTGCTCAGCAGAAATATCCATAGAGTTGCATTTTGTACCTACACAGCAGCAAAGATTTAAATATCTGCTGTGCTGCTGTGTCCCATCAGACGGAAGAGGAACAACTCCTCATTGTACAGAAAACATGCAGATTTGCACTCCATGCATAGCACAGCTCTTTATCAATCTCTTCACATTGCTTGAGGAGGTTCTAGTGAAATCTTTCTTCTTTAAATGTATCTCCTATAATTCCATATTGCTGATGAACTGAGGCTGACATACCATTGATTGCTTCTGGCTCTCAGACTTTCACCTCAGCCCTCTCAGCTTTCACCTCTCCTTGTTATTTTTACCCTTCTCCCTGGCAGCAATATTTAGATTCTCTGCTGTCTCCTTGTGTAACTCAAAGGTACATTGCAGCATCCTTACCTTTTGGGTTCACTGTCCCTGGGAATTTTTCCACACAGTAGAGTACCCAGGCTTCCTGGTAGATAAAATATTTCCTAATTTTTTTTTTCTTTGATTGCTTATAGGACAAAGCTTATTTTCAAGGAATAGAACTTGGATGTTTGGCTGTCATAGACTGATCATAGAACGGTATAAGTTGAAAGGCACCTAAAAAGTCATCCAGTTCAATCCAGCTGCCAGGGGCAGGGACATATTCTACTACACCAGGTTGCTCAAAGCTCCATCTAACCTGGCCTCTCCAGCACTTCCAGAGATGGGGTATCCACACAGCTTCTCTGAGCAACTTGTCCCAGTGCCTCACCACGCTCAGAGTGAAAAATTTCTTCCTAATATCTAACCTAAACCCCACTTTCTTTCAGTTTAAAGCTATTACCTCTTGTCCTACCACTACCTGTCCCTGTAAAGACCCTCTCCAATTATCTTGTAGGCCCTTGTTTAGGTATTGGCAGGTTGCCTAGGGCTTTTTCTTCTCCAGGCTGAAAAACCTCAACTCTCTCCACTTGTCTTCATAGGAGAAGTGCTCCAGTCCTCTGATCCCCTTTGTAGCACTTTTCTGGACTCAGTCCAAGGCATCCACATACTTCTTATGTTGGGGTTCCCAGAACTGGATGCAGTACTTCAGGTGGGGTCTCACCAAAGCAAAGTAGAGAGGCAAAATCAGCTCCCTTTATCTGCTGGCCGTGTTGCTTTTGATGCAGCCCAGTATATGGCATCACATGAGAGACATGCACAAAGAGAATCCAGCTGTCAGACTGTGGTTCAAGTGGGAGATGCTCCTCAGAGTAACAGAAAATATTGTGTGATTGATATGTGTACTGTTGTGCTTGAGGCAAGAGATTTAGGGTTGCAGTTAAGAAACACAAGATAAAAACAGATGACTGATGGCTTTTAGTGCATTTGGATTGGAAAGGGGACCAGCTCCCAACAAGCTGAAAGTACAGAAATTCCAGAGTGGGGATAGCAATGTTGGTATGGGGAATAAAGCAGGGAACTCTGGCACATGAATATGGGGCACATAAATCTCTCCACATGAATCTGGAGACTGCTTTTGGAGGGAATGAGAACAGAAAACAAAGAAAGTTCTTGTTAGAACAGGAAAATAAGACATAGGTATTGAGAAATGTGGGATTTCCATAAGAAATAACTGAGACTATTACACAGAGTCTCTGGAATGAAGGGTAAAGAGAAGGAATATCACAAGGCATATGATAATATGTGACGAGCAAATAGTCTAAATTGTGTTTACGCGATACTGAGCTCAGAGCTTTCAGCTACAACTCAGTTATGATCCCTTGGAGTCGTTGTTGATCACTCTGTGGAGTTCCCAGTTTGATGTGTAGGAGTGGTCAAAAAGGCCAATGAAGAGTTAGACATCCTTGGCTATGTCTGTGACTGTGAAGGACAGAGCTGGGAAAGATACAGAGAAAGGCAACTGCCTCGTGAGGGGAGAGTGAAATGACTGGGATTCTTCCATGTGAAGAGAAGCATGAAGGGCCATATGGCTGGGATTCACAAAATTGTGAAAGCAGTACATATGGCAAAAAGTGCATAAGAATGAGTTTTCACCAAATCCCACAGTAGTCCATAAACTCAATGAAACTACTGCAAGTGTAAAAACAGATGAAAGAAACTACTTTCACCTGGACAGAGTGGACAGTGGTCTGGAAAGTATAACCCCAAGAGGTTCTGTAGGCAGACCAGCAGGTTCTAAAAAGGATCAGCAAAACCCATAGGCAACATGTGTGCAAAAGGAGAGGCTGGAGAGTGACTTCAGTATTTGGAATCCAAGGGTCTGTGAATTCTAGGACAGTATTAGGGGAACAGGCTTCAAAAGTTTAGCCTTATATACTGCCTTCTAATAATATCTCCTGTTACTGCTGGGACAGTATGCTGGGCTAGATAATACCTGTCATAAATCCATATGTAGCAAATTATGTGTGATCCCCAGGACCATATCCATGCTTTCAACCACAAGTGTGATCTGTGTTAATTCTGGAGGTAGCTGATGGTGTGGTGCTGTGTTTTTTAGAATTTAAGAGTTATGCAGCAAAAAGCTTTTTTATGTTTGGTAAATCAAGATGTTACATAAAAATTCCCCCTTCCACTATTAATATTCATTAAGCATTAAGCCTTTGGAGGCTTGGTATAAATAGCTTTCCCTGAACTGGAATTCACAGTGGCCAAAATCCTATCTCCCATACAAGTCCTGAATATGTAGGTATCTTGCAGGAGCAATTTAAAAGATTTCTGTAGAAGGGTCTAACCATATCCCACAAATCTTGATAATTGGTGGTTGCTGTCAATGACTGTACATTCCATTTAGCACCCAAGGGCTTTTGCTGCCATATGCTCCCCTAGAAATGGCCAGTGGACTTGAGTGGTTTGAAACCCTCAGAAATACATCCTTCTATAATTCATTATCTTTATGGTATGACTTCTTCCCTGACCATGTCAAACATCCATTTTTGTTGCTCACAGCAGCAGATTTTGGTCCATGAAAGGAAAGCAATGATAGCCCACAGATTTTCTACAGCCTCCTGATAGAGGATTTTGATAAGAGCACAGCTGTAAAGGTTCATCCTACCATTGCTACACGGAAAAATGCACTGACACCAAAGCAAGCGTTGCCTAGTGGATGGGTCTGCATTCTTTATTACAAAAAGATTTAGCACGTAAGAAAAAAAATTTTCAGAGGAAACAACTCAAAATATAGCTGGATTTCAAACAATAAATTTAATATTAATTCTTTATTAATGTGAAAGGAAAATAGCCTTATATACTAATAAAGGAAGAATACAGAATGTGTCTTTACTCAGAGTAAGTTCAACATCTCCAGCATTTGAAATTTGTCGACAACCATCATCTTAGACATTTTCTTTATTGTAGTCAATATTTTTCTCCCAATCAATCTGAAGTTATCTACTTTTTACTGCCCTTTGTGGGCTTTGAAGGTTTTTTCCCTTAGACACTGAATTTAAATATCCATCCTTGATTTCTTTAACTGAAAGTTCTGCCAGGCAGTTGGGAGCTTGGAAGTGAACATTTTACTGTAAAATCTTCTGTGAGCTGTTCTCAGTAGTGTATAGGAAACTTTTCCAGTTCATGCATTACTTTCATACATTATGCAAATTTATGTTCGTGAGATTAATTTGCTTTGTTTTCAAAGACACCAATAATTGAACAATGTATTATAAAAGCAGTCACAGGCTTATATTACTATGTAAATACAGTAAATGCTTCAGAAAGGTTTTCTTACTTCTCTTCAGTCATAAAATTCATCATAGATCAGTTCCAGCCTTCCTTCAACATTATTGAAGCTGAGCCCCTGTAAAATAGAAAACCATAGCTTTCCTGTTATTTAATTATTGTAGGGCATACCCAAAATAAACAGAGAATATGAGATTTCTAGTGTGGGAAGAAGTGCATGTGTGGAGTACTCCGCACCAGGAAGCTGCTGGAAGCATCTGTCACTCAGAGTGCAGCAGTAAAAGCAGTGTGCTATTAGTGCTGCTATTAAAAACCAAAGAGAAAAGGGCAGCATACTACTTTGAGATCAATATTCAATCTCATATGGTCCCTTGTTTTCCCTTGGTAATCTCTAGCGAGTCATGTGGCTGTTTACAAAGGAAGAGGAGGCTCTGGGGGTCAGCAGAGCCCGGCCAGCAGCATGCACCAACAGGACTGAGCCGATGGCTGTCTCCTGTGCATCAGCACAAAGACTAGAAGTATGCTGAGATCATCTATGATTTCACAGAAATTATATATCCCACTACTGTAAAAGTTAACAGCAATCAAGGTATGATCATGTTTAAAAGGAGGGGCCTCTAAAAACCAACAGGAATATACCATGGGAAAAAAAAATGCAGCTGTGGAACTAATTCAAAACTTTCCTTCCATGCAATTTCCATGTGGATTTATAAAGCAAAACCCATTAATAAAAAAAAACCAACAAAACCGAATTTTAAAAATTAAGCTTTTCAGTAGCCTTTATTTTAAAAAAACTTGCTGAAAATAACAATATCTCACAGATGCTATATGCTTAAAAAAGGAAGACATGACAATATTTTATAAAGCCTTATGAATTTTCAATCAGTTCTGGAAAGCATGGCTTTTAACCACCTAGAAAACTGGTGCAACCATTTGAAATAAATCTCAAAAAACAATGCAAACTAGAACCATTTGAACAATACACATGAAATCTCACTTCTTAAATATTACATGTCATCCCTGATATTCTAACTCTAGCAGAAAAATACAGAGTAGCAGTAAGCCAAAAGGTAAACTACTTCTGTGCTGGTTTAAGGATAAATGCAAACTTTGCATTCAAGCCACTGGAGAAAATTATTTTAGCTAAACCAAAATCTAGATATATAGCATATGTGCTGTTATATAATGACATATAGGCTGCCCAAAAATAGCTGGTCAGGGTATGTACTTGAAGTGCCATTTCAGTATTTGTATTCAGGCATCATGCAGGGTTGGCATCCAGCAAAAGCAATGTTAAGGAGCATGGAGGATGCTGTAAGGCAAGGAGGGCACAAAAAAGACTGTGAATCATTCATGCTTTGTAGAGTTTGCTGAGATATTAATGAACATGAAGGAATCTGGCTACCTGATTGAATGTGCCCCTTAAGCACTTCACTCACGGAATTGCTGTGAAAAAATTGCCTTGGGATTTGGTAATTTCACCTTGGGCATAACAGGCCAACTTCTTTTTGCATGTTTTGTGTAAGCTTTAAGAAAAACTACCTAGAATGAAGCATTAACTACAACTGCTAGCTGTCACAGGTGACCTTGGGAGTATGTTGACAAAATATCAAGGTGATTGAAGTTTTACTCTTGATGCTACTGAAAATCAAATAGGTGTTTTAGGATCAGGAAGACCACAGCTGGTCTTGCTCAGCTGGTGAAAGCAGCATCATTTTATCAGTGTACTTCTGTCTGGAGGTAAAAAAAGGAATGACTGGATTGCAGAACTGACGTGGCTGCTCTCAGACAATGCAAACATATCCCAGCTGCTAAAAATTTCTTATTCAGATCCAGCTTTGTTTGGAGCTAGATTAGGAAATTAAATAAATAGACAAGCAAGTTCTCCAGCTACCATAAAAATGCTGAACTAGCTTAAATAAAAATTAGAATTGTCTATATTTTGATAGAAATCATGTAAGAACACTTGAAATTAAATTTTTTTGAAAAGGGAAAAAATGGGGATTTTTTCAGGAAGAAAACCTAGTGTTTCCTTTCATATGAAATAAAAAAAGAAAAAAATCTCTGCTCCACAATTTGATTTTCACATTACAGAAACTGTGCATCTTTTCTTTAAAATTTGTAGAGGTAATTTTTTAAAAATTTCATTTCAAAGTAAGAATAAAATTATTCAAAATTACAAAAGTGAAATATTTCAGAAATTTTCAATTCCATGTTGGATAGAAAGGTGGAAAAACACAGAGGTATTTCCTTTATTTAGCCCAATTTTTAAAAGTTTTAGTTCCATACCTTTGTTTTTGATAAAATACTCACAATAAATTTTCTCATGCTTTACACCTGAATCTCCATACCAATTTTGCTGCCACTGTGAATTCCTGGTCCCCATCATATTTTATTTGCTGAATGATTCAGAGGTAAATGGCTGCAAACCACTCATATCACATTTTTAAGTAGTATTTAAGCCAATGCAAACAAGGGCTCTGATGGTGTTTCTGTTGCAGCAAAAAACTTCTATTTCTCAGCAGGCTGGACACGTCTGGCTTCTTCTGCTCTCAGGTCCTGCTTTGCAAATAGTTTTAGAAACAAAGCATTTGCAAAAACAAGTAAAAGGGTCACAGGTGCACATTACTGTCTGTTTTGATTGTGGATTTTCAAAGATTCTGAGTCACAGTAGATATTTTTAGCTGTGCTTTTCACCACTATTTCTGCTACATTGCCTAGATGGAAATTATTTTAATAGTGGTTTGATCTTGGTGCTCATTTGCATTTAGATCCTTTGTCAAACAAGTAAATCTCTTGCATTTCTTTCAATACACAGAACTCTGGCTACCTGATTCTTGTACCATTAAGCTTGCATTTTAAAAGGCATATTCCTTATATTTCTTAGGACAGAAGTCTCTTTAATTACATTTTTTGATGTATAATGTATAATGTATAATATACAATTACCAATTGCATTGTTGTAAATTCCAAAAAGGGGGCTGATAGAAAATTTGTGGGGCTTCATAAAATAAATACCTGTGTTACTATTGTTCTTTTATATCTTAAAACATCGTATACTGTTTATTTTTGACTAAAAGGAGGTTTCTGTACAAGAGGCTGAAGTATAACTTGTGCTCTTAAAGGCTAGGTAAAGTTTAAATTAAACAAAATTTAAAAAATTTTTAGAAAAACATCAGCTCTTTTCTGATTTGTCTTCAATCCTTGCTCACTTATGAGTTCCAAAAGCAAAATGTTATTTTTGTCTGTAAATTGATGACCATGGGGAATTACCTCTTGATTATAAGTTTATTTCTGATTTATATCTTCTGATTGAACTTTTAATTGAAGAATGATCATGTTTGGAGATCTTTCAGAAAAGACATATTAATAGGAAACATCTCAGGGGGCAAAAACCTGCAAAGCGAGGCAAATATAGACCTAACAGATTTTCTTCCTTTCTGATGTTTACATGTCCTCACTTAAATTCATACATGCAACCAACTCACTCTTTGATAATAATTAGTGATGTTAAGTGAAACAGGTATTGCAAAGGTTTACCAGGGACATAGAATGTTCACTGAATGAGAAAAGGAAGAATGGTTTGGCTCTTTTAGCTTTGTAAAGCAGAGGCTGAGAGGAGAGATTTTGTTTTCCCTAAATATACAAGAGGAGTAGTTATAGACAAGAGGAAGAATAACTTCAGGGCAGGAGGGCAAATAACTCAGGAGGGCAAATGTTAATAGAGGAGTAAATTACTAAAAATTAGCAATTAATATCTATACGATAAAAAGAGAAGAGGATTCTTGTCTGACAAAACAATAAAATTCAGGAACTTTCATGGGCAGGATTGTGCAATCTGTCTGCTTATAAAACCAAGGCTGGAGATCGATGAATGGAGAGGTCTTTCCCATCCTCTGTTTCTGACCTCTAGGCAGCCCTGTTGTACAGTTGGCAACAGAAGAAACACGCGGGTCTCAGAGCAGCAGTTGAATTTCTAGGCAGGACTGATTAAAAGCCCTGCCCTTCTTTATTTACTTATTTTTATATGTTTCTAAGGACAATCAAGGATTGGTGAAAAGGGTTAACACTTCTGAAGGTTTATTGGACAAAGACATGGTCAATCATCTTTTTCCACTCCAGGGAAAGGAATGAAAAATAATTCTACAAGTGTAAAACAATTCCGGCCAGTTAAGAAAAACAAGGATCATGTTTATAGAAAAAGCATGGGAAACTACAGTTACAGTGTTACAACTTATGGGGCCCTGTAAAACCAGGGCGACACAGCCCTGGTCAAAAATTGCATAATTTAAGTTCCTGAGAGTTTGGTCAACACAGGGAAGAAATTGTGAACCAAATCAATTTTTGATTAAAATTTTATATATTATACTAATATTGTAAATCAGAAATTTCATTATTACAAATTATAAAGCATGCTAGAATCTCTGCACATTTTCACCTTAAGGCTCTAATTCTTATTAGGGTTATATTTTTCTGCCTCTGGGTATAATTTGTTGGTTTGCTTTTTTTGATCCTTTGTGAAGAAAATGAAAGCATATGCACACTCAAAAGAACCTGTGAGCTCTGCAAAGGGGTTGAAAAAAGCATACACATAGAAATTGGTGAGGTTTCTTTATTTTTTTCTGCAGGTGGTTTATTTGCTATCTTGACTATTCACAGTCTCAAATTCTATTATGATTGAGTTCAGTTCTCTTTACTGAAGTGAAATCCTCAGCCTACATCAGAAAGTACCCCAAGTGAATATACTGTCATGGCCTCTTCCTATTTGCCATTTAATTAATGCATATGAGAGCTGGACCCTGACAATCCCATTGCGTGGCCAAATACTTTGGAAGTGGTTTAAACTAAAACTAGTCAGACTGAGGGACGTGAGACATCAATGATACAATGCCTTGATCAGATGGATCAGAATATACTGATTGACGGAAGAAAAAACAAACCAAATCAAAAAGAATAACAACAACAACCCCAGAATTTTGGGTCACTCTGGTGATTTGAATCCAAATTCCTTTCGTAACATGGACTTCCTGTATTGCCTATTTCAGTGTGTGCCTGTGTGTGTGTGTGTGACATTCATATTGTACACTCTCAGTCTTAAGATGTCCACCAGAATTCATAGCCCTGTGTCAGATGCTCATAATTCCCACAGAGAGCTCCCCACTGGAAGTGTTTGCAGCCTGAGGATGACCTTCACAAATGAGGGCAACCCCTTAAACAAATCAGTAAGAAGCTCTGGGGAGGGATATCAGGAAGGAGCCGTATTCCTGACAGTAAATGAAAATGTAATTCTGTGCAGAATGATGAACTCACTTCTAGAATGAGCTAGTTAAAGCAAGGAATAATTTCAGTGTTTTCTTACAAAAACAAAAGTGCACTATGCTAACACAATATTTACTTGATTTTTTTTTTCTCCTTTGCAAATTTTAAACAAGGATCTATTTATTCAAGAAGTAATTCCCTGTCCAGGACTTGTACAGATCTGCCCTTTACCCATATGGGTCCCGAGCCATCTAGACACAAGCATGCTGCAGTCAAAAGCTGCTGTCTTTGAGTTAAAAATCCCAGAGAAACAAAGTATTTTGGGACAGGGCTGATTTGTTGCCCGTGGCTTGGGATAAGTGAATCAAATATAGGTGAAGCAAAAGACTGTAAGCCTAGAATGACCTTTAATGTTAGATGATGGAAAGAGTCCAGGTGAGAACTTTCCTCGTTTTTCCTTTGAGGTGGAAATTCGAAGGTTGTCCTTTGGGTGTGGCAGTCACCATGCCTGTTGTTCACACCAGTCAAAGAGGCAGAGGTGGCAGTGTGTGGCCAGGTCACAATTTCCCAGGTGTGTGGGCAGGATGGATGAGTGTAGTTAGTTATAGGGGACTTTCCTACCATTTAGTGGGGTCCTTAAAGGAGCTATCAAGAGATATATAGAGTATAGCAATATAAGTACAGAAGCATAGTTGTATGAATACCTACTTGCCAAATTTACTCTCTTTTTGTGATGTGTTGAATGATCAGGAGATATTTCCTTAGAACATTTCTGCAAAACTTAATTATAGCCCATGGTTTTGTTATATATGCTTTAGGGTTGAAAGCTCAGGGTATTTCCTTTAACATTTTCTAAATTTAAACCAACTTATAAATGTTCTCTGGAACTGTATTTTTTTCCCCCCTAATAATAAAATGCAAAATAAAAAAACCCTTAAAATGTCCATTTAATATATATTGATGATTCCAGAGTTCTTTTCATGCTTATGTTTTCTCCAGGACCGTTCATGTTCCAATAATAAACACTCCATGAATGAATGTCTTTAAAACAGCTCATTGTGACAGAGATTATCCAATCCCACATTGTCAGATCCCAGCATGCCCTGTGTAGATAACAAGGAAAACCACAATGAGTAGAGGTTTAATAATAATTATAATTTTTTAGACAAAATTAAAATGGAAATTAGTATTTCTTGTCATTTGTTTCCCAACTTTCTCTAAGTATCTAAAGTTCTTGGGCTTTTTTGATATACTTTCTTAACATTTCAAAGTAATCTAGGCAAATAGTCCTGAGGCAGAATCTAAAGCCTGATTTCCTATGGATTTCTGTCTACTATGAGTTAAAGAATGAGATCTGAATGAAACATTTGCTGTCATATGCAGAATTTGTAACTATGCTCTCATTTCTGGGTTCTCTGACATTTGATAAATCATGGAGTGGCACTATATAGCAATTTTTTTCCTCCTTAGTCTTTCAGCTTGGATATGTCATAAAAATCACCTTTCTTAAACTAGCACTATTTTCCTGCCTTGGAAGTTTCCAAAAAGAACAGTCAGAGGGGAATGGACAGAGCAGGGTTGCAACTGAATACATTTCATTTACAAAACAAACTGGGAGGAAACATAAGGGCACCTAGAGCTTCGCTCCTGCAACAGAAATATAATTTTATGTACGTAATTCTGAATTCCTGTGACAAAGTAGATTTCTTGCCCATGGACAACAGGTAAAATACAGATTACATCCAAAGTTAATCCACAACTCTATCACTCACCTGAAGAAAAAAATCACCACTCAAGGTTTTCAGGGATCCAGAGGAAAAATCAGACATTCCTTACATTTCTATGTCATACTCTTCACTGTTTCTGGAAAGAAAGATGATGGCTTTTACAAGGAGTAGAAAATCATATTGTCTAAAATAACATATTCCCCTGAGTATAATCAATGACAGTTTATCAGATTACTGACAGGAGCCTGGTGTATTTTAAAAAAGTATACACATCAAGTCAACATTTCCCAGTGACTAATTGATGAGTATAGTGGATCTGTTCACTGAGTGAGTTTGAATACAGTGCAGTCAGTAGATACCATTCTGGTACAGGAATGTGAATCAGACAAACATACGATGGAGTGGAGACAAATGCTATATATGAGGATATGTCACAGAAAGGGTAATGTCACCTTTATTTTTATTTTGAGGGTTACCTTTGATGTACCTGTGCACTTACCTAGTTTGGATTTTTTTTGCTAGGTAAGGTTGAGGCACTCTCTGCAGTGAAGCCAAAAAAGTTTTTTAGAACTTTGAGACGCAGCACACCCTCAGTGGTAGGAGCAAAGAATGTGGCCACATAAACTTGTTTCACCCCTCCTGTGCTGCACTCAGGCCTGCAGAATCTTTGCAGCACAGAAGCAGAATGACTCGTGGTTGGTACGTGGAGACTGGGGAGGTGGTTTGGTAGCTGAAGCACAAAGCATTCATGGCCCTTTGCCTGACCTCCTCACCCACTAACAGATGGCAAGAGGAAGATTTATCTGCCTTAAAATGTAGAGGAAAAGTTAACACAATATACAGTTTTGTAAACCTCTGAAAATATTGTTCTCAACATCATTCTCAACAGCCTTTCATCCTGCACAGTGGTTAATAGAGATTTAAATGTTTAGTACTACTCTTGAAAAACACAAACCTATGGAACCATTTCAGCTGGTTAGTAACGTGTGGTTGAACTTTACAACAGGTGTATTCACAGTTATAGTGAATGCCACAGCTTTTGGAACTAGGTCCATGAAGAAAAATGAAGTCAAAGATTTACAGGGTGTGACTACAAATTTATTGGGAAAACTTCATTATAAACTTAAGGCTCTCATTAAGGGGTGGTTCTGAGCTGTCATAAAAGAAACGAGTCCCACAGTGTGCACTGCACTGAATAGGACATGCTATGTACAGGAAGTTTAGAAAATTTTGTTTATGATATTCATTATGGAATTTCATTACTGTGAAGTATTTCATTACTTCACAATAACCCTATATGAATAAACAGCATTTTCTTACTTTGTTTCTAAGTTTAGAGTTTGGAGTGCAGCAAAATGAAGGCAGGCTTGTGATAAAAGCATGCACTAAGAAGAAAATCTTGTTCTTAATAATTTTCACTATGCTACTGCCAAATCCTGGTCATGGCCAAACTCCCTCATTATCAAAGGTTTTGATAGTAGGGGTCCTTATACCTACAGCTCTGTCCTGGAAATGAATAGAAATGTTTTTTCAACCACTGCAGAGATGAGTTTCTCTTACACAAATCCTCCCAGGATTCACTGACATAGCATGTTTCTTTTATTTGGGCGAGGAAACAATTTAATACCTGAACAGATTAGGTTTACACAAGAATACAGCTAGAAGAGAAGAAGGTATTGTCATCTCTCAAGTTGTTTTCAAACAGCTTGAGCGCTCACCTAAAAATCTATGATCTAATTGCCTCCTATGTCTGACAGATCTTAAATCCCTGTTTCCCACTTCCCTGTAGGATATCCAGCAATCAGACTCCTGGGTAGAAGAAGTCTTTTGTAGAAGCTGTTTCATTTTGCATGAAAAAATCAACGGCTCAATGGACTATTCAGTGAAGATGCGAATGCCACTCACTGCTCTAGTGATGGTATTCGGCTGGGAAGGGGGATACTTGCAGCTAAGGAAACCACAAGTATTTCAGATTAAATAAGTATTGCAGAGAAGTAAACAACACAAGTTTCTCTCATTCCTGCATAAATTTCCTTATCAACAGGCTGGAAGCAAAACTCACTTCCACTTGTTCTCTTCAACGTATGCCAGAAGAGTATTTAATTATCATTTGAAAGCAAAATAGTCTTGCAGAGAAGTCTTACTACAGAGCACCACACTGCCTCTGCTGCTCAGGGCACTCCTCTGAGAGGTGGGGAAGAGGTTCCAATCTACTCAGAAAGAGTGATGAGTGTGCAGAGGAACATTCAACTGTGATATTAAGTATTTCTCAGCTATTTTAAACAAATTACCTCTTAGTGTTTTGGGCTCAATAAATTATATCTTGACCTGTCTTCTTCACAGTTTAGGGCTCAGAGTTCATTCAATAGTCAGGCAACTGGAAGTCTAGAGTTTGAGGCTTGTCTAATTGCCAGGAGGTACAGATAAGGCAAAGAAACAGATCTTTGTTGTCTGAGAAATTACTGACAGGATCAAAACACACAGAATGGGAGGACCCTTAAACTTGGAAATTAAAACCTCAAAAACCAGGGCTGAGAATATGTGAAAAATACATCAATTCTCTTTATTGCATTTTTTAAAAGGCTTATGAAAAGATATACAAAACCTGTTTTCTCTCAGCTTGCCTTCTATTTAAGTAGCCAGAAGAAACATGGGGGGGGAAAGCCTCTTGAAAAGGAAGATATGAGGACTGAAGAGTCTGAAGCAATTAGTCAGTGGCAGATTACATCCTTTCTTTATTACAGAGCAATCTTCAATGGGATTAATGACAGAAACAAAATTAGTTTAATAAGGAAATTCTTTGGGGATAAAATGTTCATGCTATGCATCTACAGTTACCATATAATCTTGTTTTTACTGATTAGATTGTTTTATCAGAAGCCTGGGTAGAAATGTAGTGAAAGATGGAGCTCAGCATGATCCTTCCAAATTAAAGCATATAATAGTAGTCTCAGGTCATGCTGTTTGCTGTGACTGATGCACATGCAGGAGGAGTCAATAGCACTGCATTTCAATGAGATTTCAGATTTCTGTGCAGTAATTTGGAAGCACCGTTTTAGTAGGAGGTTACTCAGATAATACGCAGAATGATATGGAAAAATCTCAAGATTTGGTCTCACATTGTCTAAAAAAGGAAATAAGATTCAGATGTGAAATTTATCTGAGGAAGATCACCTATGGGTTTTTTTCTAGCTACTACATAGAACATATCCCCTTTCATGGCTATGTGAAGAGTGCTCTCTCTTAAAAAGTAGTTTATAGATCCCCTCCTGTTTGAGCCTTATTCCTTTTCTGAAATACAGAAATATAGGTATAGGTACAATACATAATATTTAATATGGCTATATGGATATTTCTTTTATTATTTGAATACAAAGAACAAGGTGATACATTAGTGGTGCTCTCTGGACAAATTACTGGACAGTTAGTTTTGAACCCCATTAACTGGTAGAATGTCTGATCAAATGGTGGGGAAAGGGTTTATAATGACAGAGAAGAGCTAGAGCTGATTTTAGCAAGCATACCCCAACATTGCAAGTAAGAGAGAAGACTGAGCTGATTAAAGAGTGGAATTGAAAGGTTCCATTCCAACAGTCTCCTGAAAAATGTGAAAGCAGCAGCCAGTAAAGCTCTTTTTTTCTCTTGTCTTTTTCTTTTTTCACCAGGAGACCTGAACCACGTGCATTTAAAACCACTAAAAAGGAATCATCAAATAAGCTTTCTCAGCTATGTATGTTGACTTTTAATAAAGTTTAAAACACAAGGGAAATTACAGAGACCAGGAAAAAATCTTATCTTAAGCCAATATTTTAAAAGGGCAAACTACCCATCAAATCTCAATCCTAGCCAAATAATAGAATGTTTGACATCATCATTAATAAATAATTTTATTCCCCTCTTCTTGATATTGACTTTATTTTATGAAAAATAAATTTTTTTCAAACTAACCTGATATTTTTTCTAGATTATGAATCTAGTTGATAAGTAATATAAGTAATGGATTCTTTTTTCTTTTTAAATAATTCTGTCAAGCATTTGCCCCAATATTATTTCATATTTTTATTAGGAAACAAGAATCTAAACTATTAACTTAGCCTGAAAACATTAAATGGATTCAAAACTTGCTAACTAATGGCTTTTAAAGTGGGATTGCAAAGAGAATATGCTTGTATGGAAATGTGTAATGGAGGTTTCCTACAAAGATTGATTTGAAATCTATATATATTTAACATTTTTGTTAATGAAGAAATGATGAAAAAATTATTATGACTACTTATGAATGCCACCAAAGTTTTCAGCAACTTCACAAAAGAAAACAATTTGCATTTCAGTGTGATCAGCCCTGTTGCACAGTTGGCAACAGAAGAAATATGCGGGTCTCAGAGTAGCAGTTGAATCTCCAGGTAGCACCGACCAAAAAGCCCGCCCTTCTTTATTTACCTATTTTTATAAGTTTTTAAAGACAATCAAGGATTGGTGAAAAGGGTTAACACCCTTGAAGGTTTACAGGACAAAGACATGGTTAATAATCTTTTTTCACTCTAGGGAAAGGAATGAAAAACAATTTCACAAGTGCAAAACAATTCCAGCTGGTTAAGAAAAACAAGGACCATGTTTACAGAAAAAACATGGGAAACTACAGTTATAGTGTCACAACTTATGGGGCCCTGTAAAACCAGGGTAACAGCTCAAGCTAGCCAGTGAGTAGGGTAGGTGCACGGAGAGGCAGGGTAGTGTGTCTGTCAGAGATGAGAAAGGTGAGAGCTGTGGTGAGCGCATGCATTCAAGCGTGCTGCTGAATTCTGCAAAGACAGGCACTGTCCCTGGGCCCACTCTGGATACAGCAAGGCTGCATCTACCTGAAACAAGATTGTAGCAAGGTGACTGCTGGGTCTCTTCTCCCAAGTAACAAGCAATAGAACAAGAGGTTATGGCCTCGAGTTATGAACAGGAGGTTCAGAATGGATATTAGGAAAAATTCCTTCATTGAAAAGATTGTCGAGAATTGTAACAGGTTGCCCAGGGAAGTGGTTGAGTTGCCATCCTGGTGGTATTTGAAAGATGTGCAGACACATGGTTTAGAGGTTGACTTAGAAGTGCTAGGTTAACAGTGGGATTCAATCTGGGAAGTCTTTTCCAACGCAGACAATTCTATGATTCCATGGTCCTTTAACACTACTAACTTTGTGTCTCTGAGGAGGTAGAGAATGTAGGGCCTACTGCTGTCTTTCCGTGGTGGCAAATGCTGCCTAGTCATGGACCTGCATTAGCAATACACCACAAAGCCACAGTGGGACAAGTTTCAGGTATGCAGACTTTGCTGATCAACTTGCCACTTGCATTGGCCCAGGAACATCAGCACTACTGACTGCCTTGAACAGCCCAGGATATTGTAGGTAACTAGAATAAAGGTGTCCAAGCCTGGTCTGAGGAGTACATTTCCCTGTCTCAAGCCAATGTCCTGGTGAAGACAGCTAAGATCCAGGTGTGCAGGTGGTTGCTGCACACCTGGGCATGAGGTTAAGATGGCATGACAAGGTGAGGCTCATAGAGGAAGGCACTGAGCATGACCCAGCTAAGCTTTGCTTACACCCACAGTGGGTAAACTCGGTGCAGAGTATGCATCTTGCTTTGAGCTCACATCTCTTCCTTCAAAATAGCTACATTTTGACCAACAGCCTGGCTCAAGCCTGGCTCTAAACCAGTGCTTTAGGAAGGAGGGAAGGAGTAGTGGATTTATCAGACACCATAATTAATCTATCCCAGCAGTGGTGTAGGAACTAAGGGCACTGTCTCCTTGTTCATGGGGGTTTGCCGTGCAGGATGGCAACAATATTGCAAAGAGCAGAAACTGCTGAAGAGCTGTGAAGAGCATTCTGAGAGTGGTCTGGCGCATCCTGAGAGTGACTTGGGAGGAGAGCAGGCACAGCATGTAAGACATTACATTGCTCAACTGCAAACATGCATGGAGTAATTCCCATGTGTAATTCTGTCATTACATTGGCTTTCAGCAAAAGCTCATCTGATACACTCTCCAGCTACCCCTAAGCCTTAACACTATTGATAAAAAGAAGACACTTCTCAAGGAACTCAAGCAGTGCAATGAAGGAAATATTGCTATACCCTGATGATAGCAGGATGAAAGGATCAGTGTAGCTGTGATAGCTGTAATACCTCTACCATAGACAACAGTGCTGAAAAAGTGAGGAGAACAAGACTTCAGTCCTGGCAAATAAACAGAAAACAAAACCTGTGGGGACCCTCTGTGTTTACTCTGTCTAGACACAGTTTACATGCAGAGATTCTGGCATGAGCAGCTTTTCATTGTTATGCAATATGACCTGACCTGAAAAATCCTTCACTTTACTCAGCAATTTATTGCAGGCTTGAATCAGTGAACCAAAGTTGAAAGATCAGCAGTTTTTTCAGTATCATTCAGCTTCATCAAGCACAGCTAAAATATGAGAATGGACATTGCAAAACTAACATTTCAGAGTCAGAATTGGAAGATCATATTTACATTATCATCAGGAAGATGCCTGCCTTTTCAAAACTGTAGTAAACTTTGTTGCATAAATGCAAAACTTGCATAGTGATAAGCTATATTTTGGCAATAAGGTACATCACTATAAAGTTGGTATTTACTGAGAGTTAAAATTCTATTAATGATAACAAAATGCCAGTACCAAGACACTTAATTCAAAGCTCTTTGCAGTAGTTACACTTTTATCTTTATTCAGGGCCTGTTTTAAAGCTGAGCTCTCAGAATTTTGCACATTTCATGCAACATCATGCTTTTTCCATGTCATATATGAAGGTAATAATGGAGTTGAAGCATAAATCTAATCCACTGCATTATTTAGTGAAGTCTCCCAGAAAATGTTGCATACCTTGCTCTCTCCCTTCTCAGTACAGACAGTTTCACAAAGCCCAGCACATTCCCAGATTCAGTTCTGAAGGAGCTATGACAGTCTCCTACTTAGTGACAACTTATGTTTTAACTCTTCGTGCATGTCAAGTAAGTGTCAGCCTAACACGTTTTTCTTCCTCTTTCCAAAAATGGCTAGAGACCTGGACATGAGCAAATTACAAATAAGTAATATTTCACAGAATGTATGACTATCTATCTATCTATCTATCTATCTATCTATCTATCTATCTATCTCTTCCCTTCAAGGAGAACATAAAAATTTCAAACACTTAAGTTCCTCATTCCTTTGTATAAGAGAAGTGGGAAACACTGGTTTTTGAATTGCTTCCTCTTCCTCCTCAAAATGGTTTCTTTCTAGAAGTTCTCACCTGCAGAAGTCACAGCTACTTCTCCAGTTTACAATTGCTCCTTTACCCTATTCTGCAGTTCCTAGTCATATCCCATCTACAGTTCTCCAAGGCAGCATCCTTCAATTGCATTCTAGATCTGGTTGGAAGAGATGAGAAGTGCCTTTGGGAAAAAGTCCCTTGCTCTCAGTTGTCTCCCTGGAGGCAGAACAGGCAGTAGCACCATGAGTTCTGAATCTGAAAAATTTAATATGGTTTGTTGCCCTTACAGTGCACCTGGTGATATGAAATACTTGGACAATTTGTGGGTAGCTCTTGCTGTGTGAGATGTATGAGATATACATTTTTGAATAGTTTGTAACTAGGACAGGTGTGGGCTGCTTTTCAAAATTCTGTTCCTGATGCAAAGGTTTCTGGGACAAGTTTCAGGTCCATTTTTAAATTCTAGATACAGATTTCTTCAGGTGTGAAAATGTATATTTTTGTCTCGCCTTGTTCTCAAGAGCAGGTACATTATCTTAATTTGAAAAAGAAAGCAGCCTCCCTCTAAATCTTATTATATTGTGCGAGACCAAAGTTAAAGTCTGGCAAATGGTACAAACTGAAAACAACACGGTACACAGTTGCTAGTAACATACTGTGAGCAGATAGTTGCACAGTATGACTTTTAATTATTGAAAACATCACTTTAAAGGATTACAATTTCATATATTGTCATAGAATCATAGCTCTAGTACCCCTTAAATAAGTAACATATTCTACTCTTGTAAGACTAATTTCACACTGTCTTGATCAGTGGAAAAAGTATGTAAAGTTACTTTACATAGGTATTATATTAGTGAATAAATCATACTGGAATTTACTAAACACCAATAATTTCCAATAACAGTCTGTTTTATAATATGCATGTAGCTTTAAGTCTTTTCAGTAACAGGAACTACTTGACACATGCCAAGAGAAAATATATTTAACCCTCCTTTGCACAAATTTCAAAAAAGCATGACATTCTTGGGTTAATTTTGGAATAGAAGTATGTTGGGAGGAAAATGTTCTGATAACACTGAGGATTCGTTCTTTCTTTAGTCTTGTCAGAGGTAACCTCTTAGAAGGAAAGAGACTTTTGCACTGTTCCCATGCAATGCACACCAGACCAGCTCTCATTCATTCAGACTCCTGTTCCTCTAAGTAACGAGATGCAGATTAAAGGCAGAAATATTACCCCCCAATGTAGAATAATCCCTGCCAGCTCTGTAAGGTTCAAATACAGGAAGATACAATTATCCTGCTGAGCACCTCTAGAGATGTTAAGTTATAGAAATGTTTTCTGCAAGACTGTTCTTCTCTCAGGTTTTATTTCATCATTGGCAATGAAAAAGAATCAACTAACTTTTCCTTCTTCCCCCTCATCCTCAGTCCCAGTATAGGAAGACACTTTGGACCAATTTCCCTTCATTTGGGAATTCCCTTCATCTTGCGCCTTACTAGAAGGTTGTTCTACTGGGAGACTGTTTTTGAAGAGTTTCAAATCCCTGTAACTCTTGAAGTACACTAGCAGAATTACACACCTTTTACCTGCCTTTCCATGGTTAATGTATTCATGTTGCATTAAAATATATTTCAGAGTATGTAACATCTTGCAGATTTGCAGTTCACATGGGAAGAACACCAGAATGATTTGTTCAGCACAGTTTGTGTAGTGATTCCATATATCAGGTCATGAGACATCACAAGTCACCACAGGTCTCTGTTAAGCATCCTGTAACAGAAATGCCAAAAATTGCATGGTTTTCCTGTAATGTACATTAATGTTGTATTTTAATTCACCATATGCCATAGATCTTTGGTTGTTCTATAACTCAGAGATCTTGTCTCATTATTAATCACTTCTAAACCAAAAAATAAAGATTGGTGTGCGCACTTTCTTTAGCCACAAACACCAGTGTAGATAAAACACTATCTTTACTCTAGCAGTGTCTTGCACTCTCCATACTAGCATATAAATGACTACCCTCTTTTCCACCTTGTAAAAACAGGGTCCATAAAGAGTAATTGCTCTACTCTGTATTCCTTGCACAAGCTACTAAATATTATATTTCTGGTAAGGTACTCTTGCATTCTAAATATAACTTAAATGCATCCTGCTTTCATAAATAATATATTGGTGACTCACTGATCTATCATAAGACACAGTTAAATAAGAACCATCTGGAAAACAAATCAATATTAGGTATAGGGCTGTTTAAACATCTGTTGGTTCCTTTAATATGAGATTTTGGAGACTTGTTAAACAATTAGTTTCCAACTTCTGCTTACACTTACAGTTGCATCTAACACATGTTCTTTCCTTCATGAGATTAAGTTAGTTTGAATCTAAGCAAGGACTGTGGTTCTGAGAACACTGCAAATACCAGCCAGAGGATGGCGATGCTACTGAGTGCATCTGAGTGAAGATACTTGTGTAACAAATAGTCTTGGTGTGAGAGAATGATTGAACTTTGAACAAACTTGTTTTCTGCACTGGACACAGCTAGAATAATGCATATACTGAAAAGCAGCTGAAAACAGTGTGAAAATCCCACATAAATAAAAATAGAAAGTATGAGAGAAATAGTAAATGAAGAAACTAAAAGTTACTAAACTAAATGATTAGGTAAGGCCATTATTGCTTTAGGACGTTTTTAAATAAATTTTTCTCTATCGCGTATTTTTAATTTGATTATTGAAATCCATATGTGTAGTCATTACCAAGTGCATTAAAATGATGTAAAGACCAGAAAACCTATGACTTCAAGGAGCAACATGAAAACAGAGGCTTGTTAAGTGGCTTTACACTGCTTTTCCCACACTAAGTTTTTTTTCAATTTTAGCATATATCCCTTCCCTAATTTTCAGCCTGACCATGCAGCTGAAACACCATCAGCAGTGTGCACATTTCCCACCAAAAAGTTTCAGGTTCTTTTCTCTCAGCTCTATATCCACTGAACACACTGTTGTTCTGGCATTCCCAAAGCCAGGGTGGGCAGGCAAGGACAGCCATTCCTTGTTGGTGCTCTCTGCTTCTGGAAGATAAGAGGCAGACAGCACACAGTGTGGGCTTTCCACAGTGACCACCTGATTCTGCCTGTAGACTGTCTTCCCTTCCCTCCCATTAACCCACCCAACATCTTAGAAATTCATGGATCTCATAAAGAGGATCAGTTTACAGATATTTTCAACTCACTTCACTACACATACACTTGACAAGGAAAAAATTATTCCATTAAGGCCCTGGTGTGAAAATTTGAATTTAGATCAGTCTAGCACAGATGAAAACATTTGAACACATGCATTATCAGACACACTCGGTTTTGTCCATCTCATTTTCTAGCTAACCTTAGTGGCATATAGAGTCTACATGTCAGGTTGAAAAAAAAGTGGGCATAATCCAGAAATACATACTTCCTAAATTCCCCCCAACACCCCTCTTTTTTCATCTATCACTAACCCTAACAATAACTCAACACTGGCAACATCTCACAGTCATATCATCAATGTAATTATTCAAGTTTTTCCTTACACTCTGTTCAGGAGCACATAAGGATATGAGAAAGATGGCTAACATGACAGTAGTGCCTTAACTGGTTCGAAAAGCATACAGCATTCAATTCTCAGAAGACAGAGGCACAACCTCCTTCCCGCTATTGCAGTTTTATTGGTTTGATCCATAATCTTAACTTTCTCCTAATCTCTGACTTTTCTACACTCTTAAAAATTGCAGAGGTATCTCCTTAAGGATCCTCTTCCTTTAATATATCTTTTTTAATCTATCCCAAGAACATCTCCTTTAAGTCCCCTCACTATACAGCAGTGATTCCAAATAATCTTCATTAAGCTCCAGCTGAGAGGACCTTAACCTTAACTTGAACTCTAATCCAAACACTATCCCTAAACTTAACCCTAACCTGAGTAGAGAAGGTCACCTCTGGGATCCCACCTTTGCCATGCTCCCAAGGTGTCCCCATGGAGATCCCCATGCTGTTAAGAAAGCTGTACAATCAAAAGCAAGGCCAGAGCTTGCCAGTGTTCATCTCACAAAGGCTTCTGCCCTGCTTTGCTCCACATACCTTCCCAACGTCAGAAATTCACCTGTATTGTGGGTCCTCTTCCTCCTCTCCTGCCTGCAGATCAGCTTTGGGCTGACCTAGATTTGACAGGCCCTTGCTGATGCTGACAGCATCTTCCTGGTGAGCAGAGCTCTGCCAGGTGCTGCTGTGTCCCAGAGCAGCTGCTGTGCATGGCTGTGGCTGCCCACAGAGCTCCTTGCCTCCCCACCAACCAGGAGACATGGCCCAACCAGCCTTGTAGCTTCTTGCAGGGACCAATGCAGCCTGCAGCCAACAGAAACATGTGTTGTAAGACATCCTGAGAGAAAGCGGAATAGCTTTTCCCTGCATGCAAAATGCTGTGTGCTGCACCGTACGAGGAGGGCCTGTGGCCTCAGCCCCGCAGTGTCCTTGTGCTGCCCCCTCCCCACCAGCAGCAGTAGCAGCAGGCTCGGCCAGGGGGCAGGACAGTGCAGCATCCGTGAAATCACAAGTGCATCCTGACTGGGAGGCAAATGTCAGCCTGACAGCAAGTGCACGTTGGCAGTGCAGCTGTCAGTCAGTCTGAGCACGGTGCTAATGATGCCAAGGTCGTAGGTTTGATCACCATGGGGGCCATTCACCTAAAAGCTGGACTCAATGGTCCTTGTGATCCTTTCCAACTCAGAATAACCTGTGGCTGCGTTGAGTGGAAGTGCGGAAAACCCCCAGTGTTCACAAGCTTTCCTCACCTCCAGCTCCCAGCATATCCAGTCCTTGTCAGACCTTCCATCCCTGTGACTCATTTGTCTTCCACACAGACTGGCTGCCATATGCATATATATGCAATGGCCATTGCTTTGGGAGGATCCAGCATGTTTAGTGCTCATTCTCTGCAGAGAAAGTTTCTCTAGGAGAGAGGCATCTTCTGCACAGCTGGCCAGTACATAAGGACAGGCACTGTGCTGCTCCTAACCCCAGACACTGTACCTATCACTGGTGGTGAGAGAGGTCAGGCCAGTCAGGGTTGTTCCTATGGTTCTTTCAGGGACAGGAAAGAGTGAAGAGCACTTTAAAAAAGTAGACTATTCTATGTTAGATATTGCCACACTTTTGTGCATGGGTATCTAAAAACCCTCCTAGAACCTGGTATTAGGAATTTAGAACCTGCTATTATTATTTAGAATCTGTGATTAGGACCTTGTAGGTTTTTCATAGCCACCATCTCCTGGCCTTCCTGGAATACTACAAAATGAGATAGCTGGCAGAGCTAGCCTAGAGGCTTGGAACAAGGACTGGGAAAGGCAGGAGGTGTCATGAAGATCTTCTTTGTCCATGGCGCCAAAGAAAAGCCCTGGAGAATGACTCCACCTGATTTCAAGAGCTGTAACTTCTGAACAGTACAAAACATCACCAGAATATGGCATACCGCAGCTTTGCAAATGCTCCTGGGCAGGAATAGGAGAAGATGTAAGAGGCTGTGGGCCACTATGCCTCAGCCATTTCTGTGAGAGGGGGAGGCAAGGGTCCTTGCCAGATACTGGTGATTAGGAAGGGGACAAAGCAGATGTCCTCAGTGTGAAGCCAGTGACAATCCTTCCTTACTCTTCCCTCCTCCCCACGTGGTCCTCCCTCACAGCTGCCCAGCTTGCCAGCCTTGACTGCAGGGGCAGCTTTGTACTTCCCAGGACACATGGAGAGAAAAATGAGTGTACCTTTGGGTCTGGAAAGGCCAAGGCATGAGCAGAGCACAGCCAGGACTGGACCTGTAAGTACAGCTGCCTTTGAGAGTTGGTACAGGATGATGTATGTACAGATGAAAATGCTTGGTATCCAGATATGGATAATTTCCACAGGCTTTTATCTTTCTGTGTGCTTCTGCATTGTTATAAATTGGCCATGAGAGCATGGTTACCTACTCCAAAAGGCCAGTGTGGGCTGACTGATAAAAGAGGCATTTAGGCCATCTCAGCAGTTGCAGTGTGTGCATATGTACCATGAAAACATGCCGCATTTTTTCCTGTTGACGAGGTTCATATGCAACTGTTTATGAGGTAATCTGAATTGCTTAGTAATGATGTTTGTACTTCTCAACTACAAATGCTGGGCCAGAACTCTGTGGTGTCCCCGAAGAAAGGGACACATCTGAAAACCAAACACCTAGTGTTAGATTGTATCAAGAGCTATTGCTCGCTCAGTTCATCTGGACTGCTCTCATTTCACCTGCACACAGAAAGGCAGCTCATTGTAAAATGAAAGCAGTATAAATCGTCAGGGAATATGGTCTCTGTGGACAAAAAATGCCCCATTGTAATAAAAATCTTATGGCAGGCCACACATTCTCTGGTCTGACAGCTCAAAGATTGTTTTAAGAAATAGCCTGTCACTGCTGTAGCACATGACCAGTAGTGTCAGACTGATTCCATCAACTTTGCATGCAAATCTGCTCAGGTACTGAAAGACTTTCTGCTAACTGAAGTCTTCATTTAAAAGGACTTCCTAGAACAATATTGCTGTGAAACTTCCAGTGAAACACTCTCTTTCCCTGTCTTAATTTCATAATTGACTGCTTTGAATGAAACTTTCCAAATGTCATCTTGAAGTAGCACCTGGCAGGCAACCGTGAGAATGAGAGTCTAACACAGTTGTAAGTAATTGGAAGCAGAGTCTTATGATGCAAAGTACCAGGCAAGCTTAATAACAGCCTGTGTTGCTAACCCTCTATGAGAGAATGGGATATTTTTATTCACGATATTGGTTTAGCTGAAGTTGTGTAGGTGGCAGATTTTAGCAGGTGCAGAATAAATATTTCCTGAGAAATATCACCGAAGAAGAAATTAATTTGAATTATTAATTCAGATGTTAGGCTAGCCAAATTAAATATAGATAATGTTCATATTCATTATTCTGCCATTTCACTGATGGCAGGGATGCTTTTTAATAGCACTGTAGACCTACCTCATCCTCTTCCACATTCTAATGTATTCTGATCTGACAGGAGAAATGACATGAAAAAAGTGTTTTTTTGAAAGGTACCTTTCTGCCATTCAGTAAATGTCAGTAATTTCCATGTAATGTTTGAAATAGTTACCACTTCAGTTTGGTAGAGGATTAAAGGAAGGATTTTTCCTCTTCTGAAGTGATTAATAAAGCCAATAGCAATACATATTTTAAAGTGGATCTTTGTATACTTATCCAGGTCCTTTTGATACTAGCTAGAAACTAGTCACTGCTTTCCACAGGTTTGGAGTCAGGCCCTAAACTGTTCTCACAATTTATGAAAGTCTGAATTCCATGGATAATTGAATCATTCTTCAGAAGCCATTGTAAATATTTTTAGACCAGCTTCTGAGAAGAAACTAGATACACACATGCACACACAAAACCCAGTTAAAACTGTGGCAATCGTAATGCTCTGCTTTAATTCAGACTCGTGCCAAAATCTGCAGGGAGGCCATGCTGCAAACCTGCTTTGCACTCATTTCTGCTCTTATCACTGACATAGCCTCACTACCTCTTTTCTTTTTTTTCTAAATAAGAGGTGCAGGAATGCACCTCTTTATTGTGAGATATATTGTGAGATTGGCTGCTTATCTGATAGCACAGAATTCCTCCTGTTATACTTACACTATCTTTACACAGAAATAGAAGTTAGTAGAGCAATTTACCTTCATTGTGGGCTGTCTAATCCAGCACAATCCGGTACACCAATTTACATGAACAAGCTTTGTTGGCAATATTTTCCCTTCATAATTTCATAGTCTTTTTAAACACCTTCCTGTCTTGACTCTTATGTCACATCTCCAAATGTTTTCTTGCTGTGTAGGCAGCAGACCTATATTTGGCAAAAAAGGGTTGTGAATCCTGGATCCAAAACAGGATACAGAAAGGTCCATAAAAACATAGCTGACAGATCTGAAACAAGTCTGCATTTGGGGGAGAGGATGAAGGTGGAGTTTTCTGCAGGAAGACAAAGTTCTGAAATCAGTTTGCAGTTCGAGTATTTGCAAAGCAAGCTGGCTACAAATCTGTAATATTCATGCTTACTTAATGCCACAGATTAACCTCATATATGAAGAAGGATTTTGTGAATAAGTAGATTTTAGGACGACTGAGAGAACTGGACATTTTGGGGTGGCTCCACAGAGTGGTACTGGGCTCTTGCTGCTGCTGAGCATTCCCTGCCTTGATGCTGCAGGTGGGTGGCCAAGAGATGAAGGCTGTCCAAAGGGAAGAGACAGAGCAGCAGTAGCAGGTTCAGTGAGCAGCAGGCTAAGGAGGCACAAGGCAGTCTCCTGTAATCAGAATCCTACTGGGTGAGGGCACCATTGGCACTTCAGTAGGGTTTGTGGAGTGTAAGGAGAAAACACTGCAGCATTCTTCTGTGGAGCAGAGGCAAATCTGTGGGAGATCTCAGTCACATCTGAGGGAACTGAATGGGAAAATTCATGGGGCAGGAGATGGATGAGAATTCTGGAGGAGGAAGCCTTGACAGGATGCAGATGGAGGGGGTCAGGGATAGTAAGTATTGACATATTTGCTCACAGTGTCATACACTGAGAATGGGAAGGACAGTTTGTCCCACATTATGGATATGTTTGAAAGAATTAATCAAAGACTAGGAAATGCCACTCTGCCTGTTCCTAACATACTCTTCAGAATGCAGCTAGAGATCTAATGTAGAGATCATGTAGATTTTGAAGCCTAAGTTCAGGTCACTTCAGGAATTATTTTTTCAGTTTCTGCTCCTTTGAAATAATCTTTTCCAATCTGTTTAAGGAATATACACTGATGAATGTGTTCAAGAGCCAAAATACCAGCAGAAACTGTACATATATTTGCATCCTGTTCTCTAACTCAACACAGAGCAATGTTCTGGTGTTGCACTGTCCTTGGGGGAAATGGCTGTGGTGCAGAAAGAATTTCTTGTTGAGTCACCACATGGTGAGGTTTTAGTGATGAGGAATTAATTAGTCTATGCACTGCTGACCTGCCTGGTATTTTAATTACAATTTTTCATCTTATCAAGGCATATGAAAGGAAAGCTACTTACATTTACATTTCTAATTCTTCTAAATGTGGGTGCTACACCAGTCACTCATGCTGAGGGATTGACAGCAACTACCTTCATATGAAAATTTAGTGTAGTGAGTGTTCAGTCATCTCTGTTCCCTTTTTGAGTTGCTAGGCATTATCCTGTGAACTTCTTCATTTCTCCTAAGGCTTGTTCAGGGCTAGCAACAACATGCCAAATATATGACAACAAAAACCCCAAACCTTCTTGTAGTAGCAGCCTTTTGGTGGCAGTGCCACCGCGTGTGATGGGACATAGAGAAATTCACTGCGGAGCAGTGAGGGGGAAGAGAAGAGACTGCCACAAAAAGATGTATCACAGAATTTATAGTGGTTCTTATAGCTCTGCATAAGATTTATTAAAAATCCACAAGATTTATTTTTTTAAAAAAGTTCATATAAGATGTTTCCTATCTCCTTTCTGAAGAGTTGCTTGGACAGAAGGGGAAAAGTAGCCAAGTGTTGTCCATAGAGGAGAACTTGGGGAGATGGTGGACTCACCAAGGCTGGATCTTCCCCAGTGCTTCTCATTGTTCAGGCCAATGCTTCTTTAAGTCCTTAGACATATGTTGAATTTTCAAGCTGGCAGAACTCATATACAGTACCTGCATATCACAACAGAACAGCTTCTTTTACACAGTTTGCTGGGGCTGAAAAAGGGAGCAGTGTTTGTAATAAGATGGCCATGATATGGCAGATGTGTCTTTGTACACAGTAGTAAGATTCTATTTCACACAAAAGAGGGATTCAACACAGCAGCGAATGAGGGAAGAGGCTGCCAGTACTTCTCTTGGCACTGTTTTAATCCTCCACATGGCCTGTGTATATAGCCTCTTCTGGTGCTCCCCATGATCTCAGTTATTCCTGCAACACCTGTCAAAATTTTCCAAAAAAAAATCCTTTCTTAAAATCTTAGAAAGAGCTATTTTAAATGAAAATTCATTCAAATTAAAATGAATGTATTTGATTGAAAGTATCTTTTATATATAGTATCTCTTAAATATCTTGTTTGCAAATTAAAAACAAAAACAGAACAAGCCAGCAACCAAAGCCTCCTCTCTTACTAAAGATTTTATTTAGACTACTTTTGTAATAATTCTGTTCCTCTTTTTAATAGTCTTGAACTATTTCATCACAGCTTTAATTAGGGTGACCTTTTATCTGTTTATGTTCTACAGTGACATTTGAAGATTGGCCTTCAGTGAGAGCTTTAGGTGATGTGCACACTGAAGCTTTGGAAACTTCTTCTGGACAAGCTGCCAGCAAACAATTACCATTCTAAATGTCAATAAGCTAGACATCAATTGTCAGCTTGCATAATTTCTAAAAGCCCGCTCTCTCTGTAGATTACATCAAAAGTGAAATGCACACTTTAAAAAATTTAACTTGATTTTGATCATGTATTAAGCATTTTTATCCCTTGGGACTTGGGTAGAGTATTATACTTTGGAGACTTTAAGTTACTCTGGTGCTGTTCCAAAAACTAAATAAACATTTACAGATAAGTTTTTAGAATATTGATTAGAGGCCATAAAGTGTTTTTTTAATATAAAGGTACATCAAAAAAGGATGTTTACTGAGAGGAAAAATACAGAATGGCAACTTAAAGAAGTATTAATACTTACATTGATTTGTGTTATGAGAGCATGGATTGGAAAGTAGTTGTGGCTGATGTTGACTACATCTAGTGATGAGACCATGTGTTTTACAGGTTAAAAATACTAGTGTTGAAGAAATCACATCCTTTACCTTTCACTGTTCCATGGCCAGTTTTTTCCCACCTCGTATTAGTGAGTTAACTTTTGTATCAGAACAAAGAAATCACTAATCGTTACCCGAAACGTCCTGAGCAATAAGCTAATTTTAATTCTCTTGGTGTTACACTGTTCCTCTCTTTTGGCACATCCAAATTCTTCTGGATTGGTAGGAAATGTATGTTCCCTTCAGTAGGTTCCATGGCTAAGGCAGCTTCTAACATAATCTCCCTCTTCATTGCAGTGATATACTTGAAGAAGAAATTACAAAGTATTTCCATTTATAAAAATATGAAAATGCATGCTGTACATGACACATACATATTTTAATGAAAAATACCTTACAACGTGAAGAATATGGTCCACACAAGGATTCTACCTTCCTTCCTACCTTTTCTTGCTAAAGAACATGTATTTTTCAATTCTTGACCATCCAAAACAATTTAAAACCTCCAACAGGGCCATAATCATGGAATCAGAATGGTTTGGGTTGGATGGGATTATTAAAAATCATCTCTTCACAACCCCACTGCTGTGGGCCAGGACACCTTCCACTAGACCAGGTTGCACAAAGTCCGATCCAGCCTGGCCTTGAACAACTTTCTGGGATGGGACATTCACAATGGAGATATCAGACCCAGTTCTCTGGATATGGTCTATAAAATCTTAGTTAGCTGCTTAATCAGCTACAACACACATTTACAAACAGCTCCATTTGCTTTTGATGCTGCTACTCTTGCAGAAGCTCCATTGTCTGTGCTTAGACTTTGTGCTTGGCTTTGTCCTCTTAGGGTTCGATAGAGAAAGCAAAGCACACTGTGATAATCCTGTCATTAGAACCCCCACCAACTCACACCTCTGTGATGAACCACTTCCTTTCCCACTCCTTTGTCTCTTCCATGTTCTTTAACTGATATTCACTTCAGAACCAAGGAAAAATTTGCCCCAGGAATATACAGAGCATTTATAATTGTATTTAAAAGATTTATATTTGAATCTATAAATCTGTGACAGAAGTCCCTCATATATCACCTCTTGACACCAGCACTTTATTTTGGCAAGTGTCTGACAGACAAATTAATCAACTCTTCTATCCCAAGCAAACCTCTAATATCCCTTTTTAGGCTCTTCTCTTTAATTTGGCCTTTATCACAACTGTAGAGTTGCAGGGAAGTACGTTATGCTAGCTCCATCTGGTAATAAAATAAATGATGGGAGATGGAGAGATCCATTTAGTGTTGACGCCTCTTGCAGAGCTTGGAAGTCATTCAGTGGTTAATTAGAGATAAGCTATTGACGTAAAGTTACTGACGACTTACCACCAGCCTTCTCTTTGTCTTACAGTTTTACCAAGTGTAATGGATGTGAGATGTACTGATATAACTCTCTACACCACGTATCATCAGAAATATTGTTAATGCAATTGTTACCTCCAGCAGCCAATCAATGGATGAGCTGCAGATCATCTTAGTAAGCAAAAAAGTATATAATACAATACATTTGTCTTACTATTAGTTGCTTTTCTAATACAGACTTTTTCTCTCTGCCACATCAAATCATCTCTGTTAGTCTCTTTTAACTTCAGTAAGCCAAAGAGAATCTGGAAATTTTTTGTCTGCATCTTCCACTGTGTAGTGGTTTACCCTACCTGGCAACTCAGCCCCACACAACTGCTCACTGACTGCCCCTTGTGGGGTAGGGGAAAGAACTGAAAGGACAAAGGTGAGAAAACTCATGGGTTGAGATAAAGTTTATTAAGTAAAACAAAAACTGTGCATGTAAGCAAAGCAAAACAAGGTGTGCATTCACTGCTTCCTGTGGGCTGGCAGGTGTTCAATCATCCCCAGAAAAGCAGGGTGCCATCACATTTAATGGTGTTTTGGGAAGAAAAACAACATTACTTTGAACATCCCCCCTTCCTTCTTCTTGCCCAGATTTATATGCTGTGCATGATCTGGGACATCCCTTTGGTTCAGATAGGGTCAGCTGTCCCAGCTGTGTTCCTTTCTAAATTTATGTCCACCCCCTAATACCTTGCTGGTGGAGCAGGGTGAGAAGAAGAAAAAGTCTTGACTCTGTGGAAGCATTGTTCAGCAATAACAAAAACATCCCTGAATTATCAACAGTGTTTCCTGCACAAATCCAAACCACAGATCCATATCAGCTACTATGAGGAAAAGTGACGTTATGCCAGACAAAACCAGCACATGTGAAAACACAAAAAATTCTTCACACAAAAACAGCTGTGTGAAGAAACTAACATTACAATTACACGGCTGTGATGCTGTTGCAATTAGATTTGTATTCTACAGAAATCACTCAACTTTAGTAATCTAAAACTTAGGCAGCAAGTCAAGCCAGTAATCAAGGCTTCACTGTAGTCAGGGGACGGAGGGTAGGTGATTCCTCACACTTCTTTTAGAGATAAGTTCAGAATGAAATGAAGCACACTCTGGAGATTCATCCAGTCACTCATTGCATTGGAAACATAGATGTGCAACTTAGATATGATGCTTAACTTTCATATTTCTAAAGTTAGATATATCCAATTCAAACAGGTTGCTCATGTCTGTTTAACAACCTGAATTAGCTCATGTGAAAGTAAATGAAAGCTTACCATGGACCTCCATGGGACCAAACCCATATTCAAACAGCAATATAGTTATAACATTGGGTTAATGTCTTGTGCTAACAGATGTGCTAATGATAGTGCTGATATGTGATCACTGAAATTACTCGATAGATAAAATTGGCTGACAATTTTTCTGAGCATGGATTTCTTGTTGACCCATAAATCTCTATTTCTTTGCCCTTCTTTCATTATCAGACAGCTCACTGTTCAGAAAGAAATGTCTTTTCCATTTTAGATTTGTATAGGCTGGATTATATCACTGCCACTGATAAGCATTATGAAACCAGCATAGTTACCTACTGAGTGTTGAGTGAAAGTTTTACTTGTAACTGATTCATCTCTTCACATGTTCCTAAGCACTTATTAAAAAAAATATAGGCCTAAGGCAGATCAAACAGAAAAGGATAGAAGGGATTCAGAGGGATCAAAGTGGGAAAAGGTTATTCCCAAAAGCCTTCTGAAATGGCAGTCTTCAAGCCTTCAGCACTGAACTGAAAGTACTCTACAGTTATTATCTATTTGCAAACAGAGCTTGGAGCATGCCAGCAGGGAAATGTTCTCTCCTCAGTAGGGATCATTCTACATCCCGAACAAAACCTTGTTTCTTAAATTACACTTGTCTTATGAATTAGGAATTTTCAGCTCTCTTTCTGCATTTCTCTTGCATTTGTATACCTTACCCTATGTGTTGCTATGGTGTGCAATGGGCTGGCACAGCATTGATTGGAGAGGTATTGCTCTAGCAGCTGAGCTTACTCAAAATGTTCTCACACTCAAGGTATTTCTGAGCATGTATAAAGCTCCATTTAGACTTGACATATTGTTTATGATATCTCCTTGCAAGTTGTGCATTCACTGTCTATCATTATGAATTATAGTCACAGTCTTTTGAAACAACTTGGTTCAAAAACAGAGTTACTTTTTGTTGATCATTCTCTCCTAAAAATCCACAGTTTTTTGAGTTTCTGGAGATATTCTAACTAATATGTTCTATATTCACTGAAGATTTTTACAAGTCAGTAAACATCTCTTTACACATATGCTTAATTATATAATTTGTTCAGTACTCTTAACATCTTGTCTTTTGGCTTGTTCTGAATCTTCTGCTATTCTTACCCATTCCTCATGTAACTCAGACATCTTGTACTGCAGCATTTCATTTACTTTTTCTTTCCATTTTGACATCAGACTGTCAAAATGCTACTGCATTGCTACCTATGAAGCACGTTAGCATCATGGCTTAAATTGAAGCTTGAGTTGAAACTTCCTCAAACTAGACATTCTCTCATTTAACTTTTTAAAATTTAATTAATGCCAAGTCCCATATATTGTCCTAGTGATACGTTTAGCTACAATTGCATCCCTTTTAGAAACAGCATTTGAGCCTCTGTTCCCCATATCCCAAGAGAATTGGCTGTGCTAGGGAGGACCATCTTCTCTTTTACCTTTTCAATCTGCATTATTCTGTATAGAAAATTACTTATTACACCAGGGGCAGGACAAAAGATAGGGGAAAGAAGAGAAAGTGAGAGGTTGTATCTTATTAGTTAAAACATCATTTAGAGGGTGCAAGTGTTGGTGGTGGGTTGCAATAAATAAACATAAGATGAAAATCTGCTTATCTGAGACTGTTATCTAGTTCAGTGTCCTAAATATTTTGCTTACTGGATGCACCCGGGTGTGATTTTAAGTCCATGATCTGAATCATACAGATCTGAGTATGTTTGCCTAACCTTTGAAACCATTTCCTTGTGTGAGCCACTTCAGATTAAGGCTCAGCAGACATTAGGATGTATATTCTGTGTTACTTTGGTTCTATTACCACTGCAGTGATGACAAATATTTTCAACTTTGGCCATAATCCTTAGGGAACTTTTATATTAAAGACAGTCAGGAAGCTATGAATCTGCACCCAATACCAATGTCTGTCCTGAGTGTGTTTATTTTTCCCTTTCTTTTTTTCATTGAATAAGGCATAACACTTGAAAAGGGTACATTATTTATGATATTTCAGGATCAAAGGCCTTACTCAGCCATCTCCAGTGAAGGAGCCCTCTAGCAAAACAATAGTAATATTCCTTTCAAATCTGCAGAGGGGGTGACCACCTTTGGTATTCAAAGATTTCATAGGAATGTTGACTTTTCTCTCTCTTTTCACATTCATGATCAAAGAGTCCATAAAGCTTCAGCTTTGATTAGCCTCTCTCTTTCTAGGCAGTGCCATATGCAGTGGAAAACTCTGGCCTGGATTTGTAATATTTTTGAAACTGAACAATTCATTGACTCATTAATGTTGGGGACTGCTGATAGCACACTACTAAAAGAATACTCCCCAGCTGCCAGAAACATCAAATTTTGACAAGATACAAGGCAAATGTGAGATGTCTCCATATCTCCTGCCCTGGAAAAGAGCACAAGTGCTCTCTTACCACTCCCAGTGGCAGCCTCTGGACAATTTGTCACTATTGTAGACTGAGTTGTGGTTTACAGCTACTGCTGAACCCAGCTGGTGTCTGGGATTCAGTCTGCAGCCATTTGAGATGCTGCAGGCTTTTCAAGATATCTACATGGAGCTGGCAGAGATTACACTGGAGCTGGTACAGCAGACCACTACCTTTCAGAAGTCATAAAAGGCAGACAGGAAAGATACCTGTGCCATCTCAAATGACAGTACACACTTATGCCTGGACAAATGAATTGTACCCCACTAGTCAAGGCAGGAACACCACAGGAATTCTCAAAACTTCAAAGTGCACTGACTCACTTCTTTACAGTCCTGTTTTAAGGGTATGTTCTGATTTAATAGCCTTACTTCAACTTGTTTTAAATGATGTATGAAGTGATAAATCCAAATCACTAGAGGCATGGATATTTTTTCTATCATTATTCTGTTCTATGCAGTTAGTTTCCCTGCTTGTTGCAATCAACCACCCAGCCCCCTCCCCCTCCCTGTAATTTCCAAAAGAAATATTTTAAGTATTTATGAGATATTTATCTTTAATTATTCCACTCTTCAACTTTGCAGGGTCTTGACTGCCTTGATTTGGAAATCCTCTATTTCCTGTAGCTGGAATAAACTGTATAAGCATATTTGCCTATACAACTTATGTTATTACAGATTTTAGTTAAAGATAGAGTTAAGTGCAACTTTCATGTGAAGAGACAGGAGTAGAAATAATCAAAGGTCTGAAATTTAAATATTGGAAGGTTTTTTCTTTTTTTTAGTTCATGTTAACAGTATAAAATGGTAACATCAGCGATTAGTTGGGTAGACTGGGCAACTACCCCAGACAAGGTATAAGTGGAGTACAAAGATGGATTCAAGAACCTTCTACAGTTTCTCCCAGCACTATTTTCTTCAGTCCAAATAACGGACATAAACCAATGTGGAAAGCTTCATATTAGCCAAGTAGTATTTCTGCTTTACAGTAATTGCAAATATTTGCAATCTTTAGATAAAAGAATAACAGCACTGTTAATAACTACTGATCGTCATTTAGGATCCAGAAACATGTTTGGATTGAAACCCTGACTGAAAAGAGATCAAGATATCACCTCCAGTTCTTTCATGTTCACTTATCATGCACTTGGAACTCAAGAGGAATCAACTAATGATTCAAAGTTATTTTAAAAATTCAGGCTGGTAGTATTTGAGTATATCTGGCCTTCTTCACATCCAAGTTTAATGTTGCTTTTCTGTCTTCAGATAGTTATTGTCATCTTTCTTTGTCTGTTTTGGTTTGAAATGTGCATTAGTCATTTGTACCTCTTTAACAAAAACAGGTCATCTGGCTTGATGATTAATGCCTCTCATCTTCAATAAAAGCACTAAGAATACTAAAATCCTCATCAGATTAATTAGTAAGAATGCCCTTGAGCCAGCCAGAAGTCTTAGTGAGGATCTGTCACAAGTTCACAGAGCTGCTATGTCTGATCGTTATAGTTACTTCTTTAAAGTAATATCTGGACATTCAATGGAGATCACAGATACAGAAATCACTGGCTTGGGAGTATCAGTATTTTTTCCAGACAGTTAATTTCAATGCACTGAGTTCATCACAGTTTTCATTAATGAAAATTGCTCATACACAGCCGATTATATGGCAATATATCAAATACTGGCCATGGAAGAAAAATAGCCAAATATAAAATAGTTTACGTACCAAATTGAACAGGAAAACAATGTAGAGAGGATCATTATCTCCTCCCAAAGAACTGTATTTTGCCATATAGGGAAAAATTAATAAAGGCACAGTGTTCAATTTATTTCTGGTTTTGATTTAAGAAGGACTTTATTGTGCTTTAATAACTTTTCTAAAGTTTGAATCAATCCTTTCTTGTATTTAATTTAGTTTTGCTGTCATTATCACTGAAATGCTATTATTCCTATTTCAAAATGACATAATTTACCAATGAGTCAGAGTCATAGTTCCATATAGCCTTTCATTGTTAACATACAATAAAAACAATGAAAGATTTGCTTAAAGACAGAGTAACCAATCCATATTTATCAATGTCAGCTTACTTCCCCAGGTCACTTCAAGGCTTGATTCCCCACTATTTGAGTCACTATAAACATTTCAGGAAATGGTAATGAGCATGAGTCTGCACAAAGCAGTTCTATATTTTGTTGTCATGAGCTTTCTGTTAACATTTTACATTTTTTCCCCAATTACAAAGTTTTGCCCAGAACTGAGATACTGGCATTTCTGAGAAGTGCAGGATTCATTTTTGAAAACTGCAATCTTATTCTACCATTGATTAACAACATTCCACAAAACAAAATCCGGTGAGATTTGTTTTACCCTTCAATATTTAAAAGATGTTATTAAGCTTCAGGATCAGCACTAAGGCATGTCTTCTATCCTGGAACCAACACCCCTCAATCCTAAAATCCGTATTTTCGCACATCATCTTATTTGTAGCTGTGGAAATTGTTCTATGGGCCCAACGTGCTTTGTAATTTCCCAGTTGAACACTGTGAGATGGAATCAGAGAAGAGTTTGGGTTGGAAGGGACTTTAAAAGTCACCTAGTTCCAATCCCCCTGCCATGGGCATGGCCACTTTCCACTAGACCAGGCTGCTCAGAGCCCCATCCAATCTGATCTTAAACATTTCCAGGGGTGAGGCATCCACAACTTCTCTGGGCAACCTGTTCCTGTGCCTCATCACACTCACAGTAAAGAATTTCTTCTTAATATCCAATTTAACCTATCCTATTCAGTTTAAAGCCATTACCTCTTGTCCTGTAACTACAGACCCTTGAAAAAAATCCCTCTCCAGCCCTCTTGGGGCCTCCTATAGGTACTGGAAGGTGCTCTATGTTCTCCACAGGGTCTCTTCTCCGGGGTGAACAATAGGACCATTGTTTTTACTGCAAATGAACCGTTTAACAAGTTTTGCCTACCTCTACTCAGAAGGTTGAGACTTTCTTCTTCTTCCTTTCTTTCTGTTAGGGCCCAGTCCAGCCCTGGAATTTCAGGGCTGAAATTTCAATTCCTAGAATCTAGATATATAGATAAATAGAATTTTATTAGAAGCTTTGTCCCTGAAACTAACCTCCTATATTCTCCTTCATGAGGTGCATAGTTTCCACTTATTGCTCGTTACTTGGCTATTTCCAGTATCAGCAGAAATTCTCACACTGACACAAGAACTCCAAGACATGTAGAACTCCAAGAAAAGCGTTTCCCTGCCCTCCTTGCTGCCTTTCCTCTCACAACTATAAGACTAAATAGCACCTGCAGATTGTGCCAGGCATTCCTGATACCGTCAGAGAAATATCTTTTCTGGTTTTGCTTTCAGGAGACTTACTACAAAACACTATGAAAAGTGATTTTGGCAGGGTCAGTGGGGTGATTTCAGAGTCAAATGGTTTCATAATTAGTTGACAATTTCAAACTGAGATGTATTTGAATTGTAAAGCAAGAAGGACAGCTCCATCCTTTGACTTGCTGGGAGGCAGAACCTTTAGGGTGCTGCTCTACTCTCAAAAGGAATGCTGCAAGTAACAGCACTGTGGGTTCTAGTCTCTTTCAGGGATTTCCATAACAAACAGAGGCGACTTGTAAATGACAAGATGCTTCAACTGATGTCTCCTTTCAGAAGTGAAAATCAAATTGTACAGTGACATACATCCAACACTTAAAAGTATTAATAACCCCACCCCGTGTTTGAAATCGATAAAAAATTATTTGGTCATTCACAAAAAAAATATATTCCAGTTCGTTTTCTAAGGAAGGTGTCAGCTCTGCAGGCAGAATGTAATGTGGCCATTACCACAACCCAACACAGTACAGAATACATAAAAACCATTACAGGTTAATAGACTGTATTTTCAAATAAAACTAACTATTCAAACCAAATAGACTTGAACATATGACATATTTAGAAATATGGTTTTAAAAGACAACAATGGGAGGTAATAGTTTCAGCACAGCTACACTGATATTTTTGTTGTTGTTGTTTAAGAATCTACAACTCTCTGAGCAGCTCCCTATGGAGGTAAGTTCTGTGGTTGATTATCTTTGATTATGCACCTGTAATTATATTTTGAGTTCACTGGAGAAGGGATTACAATTTTTCTACTTGGTCAACTGGTTAAAGTTAGGATATGAACATAATTTTTTTCAGGACCTAAATTTTACTTTTTCTTTCCAGAACTCTTTATGGATATTTCCAGCATTTTCCTCTGCCAGTAATGTTTCAATAATATAAATATGTTTGCATGTGTCCAGATACGTTTATGGGGTGATTTTTCTCCTTCTAAGTTTGTTGCTTTGTTTTTTTTCTCAGTTTTCATCCTCAATCACTGTACATGATCCTTTGTAGACAATGAACATTACAAATGTTTTGCCTCGATGATTTTGCTTTGTTATTTGTCATGTCAAAAATCCTGGCCCAGCAGACAAATTAGGGAAACCATCCTTTCTAATGATTCATTTAATCCCAAACGACCCCAAATTTTACGTCAGAATTGCGTATTGGTGTTATATATTTTCCAATTTTTCTTTTCTTCGTTGATGTTAGTTTTCTAATCACAAATATTTAAAGCAGATTCATCATATCATTAAGAAATAAAATGTCATTTATGGTAAAAAAAAAATCCACAATCACCGTATTATCTGACAACCTTTGTAACCTAATCCTTGCACAGAAGGAATCCAGTGCTTAGGAAAATTTAAGGGGGTTGCTGATAACGTTCTGGAAGTGTGCACGGGAAGTTACAAATCCAGCTCTCCAGTCCACTGCCTAAGAGATCTCTAATACCAAATGAATATATTAATACTCAGGTGACTGCGTAAAGTGAGCAAACAACATACATCACCCATCTTTCTCATTTTATGGAGAAGATACTGGCAGTCTCATTGTAATGCCAGTCACAGCTTCATTCTCTCCACATACATAATTTGTGTCTTCTGCATTTGAATTCTGAAGGTGTTTTGCTTCAGTCAGCATTTTAATACACTATTTTATTGCTTCAGGAGAAATCAGAAACTAGGATTTTACTTTGGATTTTGGACCAAGCTTTTTTTTTTTTTTTTAGATATTGTATGGTTTTAGGGACCAGCATTTCAAAAATCAATGTCCATTTTATTGATAAGCAGCTGAAAGAAGACAAATAGAAAAACTGAGGGCAATAATCAGCATGGTTCCCACCTAATTTGAGCTGTGTTGATTTTCTAAGGAACTAATGTGTTAAATTCTATGTTTCTTACCTCATAGATGTTATCCTAGTCAACTAGAATCCGGCCAAAAATACCCAGATCCATTAGACTTACTAAGTGTCCCAAATAGAGCAGACCTTGATCCTACAAGGCTTCCTGATTTCTGACACCCTTCTGAGAAGTGCAGTCACTCAGTACCACATGAGCTAAGTAGCACCTGAGAACAACCAGAGCTTGGTCCGATAATTCAGCTGTTCAGCCTCCTCTTGCCCCCAACATCATTTTTTGGAAGGGTGAGAAAATGAAGACAAAGAATAAAAAAATTAATAAATGCTGAGGTAAATTTTTATAAATACTCCACTCTCATAGAACAGAAACTACAAGGGGAGAAAACTTAATCTTCTTGCTTCATGATAGGAAAGAAGAAGCTTATGAGACAATATGAACTACTATTGCTTTCCACCAAGTGAAGAGTTTTCATTTGCTCTTTCTCTGCTATGGAATGGTTCTGCCCTCCTTTGGATGAAGATCAGACTTTTTTGCTTACAATTTCTCTGATAATGTGATGAAAAATGAAGAAGTTTTGTCTTGTTTCCTCCAGACTAGTGGGGAGAAATGAATAGTCAAGAAATGAATGGCCAAGAAGTAGGTTTTAATTTGCACTTTCATAAAAAAAAAAATCTGGCCTTAGGTTCTGTACATTTGTCTATTAAAATAGCTAAACAGATAATACTTAAATGCTTTCCGCATAAAACTGTTGTACTTACTGAGTGAAATGAACTTTGTCCTTTTGCTCATCTTGAACTTTGTTTTTGTTGCTCCATTAGGGTATTATTTCTTGTGACTAGAAGAATTTTCTAATTACTTATGATATTGTCTTCCTCTAGTGGCTATTTTAACACAGAATCATATTACTTTCAGTGGGACCTATACAAATCCAGATGCATTCTTTAGGGCTTGGAACCGTTATAGTCAAATTTGACAAACATTTTCTGTTAACAAAAATCCAATTAAAAAAAAATAAAATCATGTATTAATTGTCTACAAAAATATGAACAGTAAGCTATGCCTAAGAAGGAAATTTATGCTATATTGCAAAATCACCCCGCATTTCCATTTCCTTGTTTTCAAATATATCAGGACTAATTCTACTCTTGTCACCAGCTGATGCCATGGACCTGCACACAGGCAAAAGAGAAACTAGGAAGGGCTGGGAATTTCATAATTCTCTGAATGCCAACTGTCCTGATATTTCCATCTGGTAGAAAAACGCACATTTCTGAGTATATGGATTTACACCCTTGTCTGGTAATGCCATTCTTAGATTATTTTTGCATGATCTTTGCCAAGATTTACACTTGGCAGAGTGTAATTGAACATTTAAACACATGAAAAATAAACTACAACCATCACTTGCCCTTTCAACATTTGTAGTACATTATAGCATGATGTCTGCTGTATTCACCAAATACATGAGCAATCTGGTTTTGCCAGAGCACTGTAGATGAGATTGCTAAGGACTAGGGAAGGAAGTTGCCATTTTTGTCTGTTCCAGACTTTGCATATCTTCCCTAAGTGTAGAATATATTGATTGAAAGATTCTGGCATTTCACTTTCTATTATAGCAGCTGTCCCCTGTTTCCTAAATGACAACCAATAAGCATGACCGGTGCCCTTCAGATATTTACAGGCTCCAATTTTTCGAATGGCTCATTATACATTCCCCACATGCTGTGTTTGCTTTAGGATCTCTAAAAAGTAAGGTATGGCATTACATCAGCCACTTAGAAAATCCTGTTATTACTCCATGCCAGTAAGACTATTATTAAATTCCCAATAAGAATATCACTACTTGTTCCCTGACTTACAGCACTCACCTCTCGAGGTGCTGCATGCCTTTGTCCCGCTTGAGTAGGAGAAATGTAGCTCTCTAGGTAAAGTTTGGACATCACTGGACTGATGGGAAGCCTTATAAAGTTAGGTCTGCACATTGAATTGACATTGTTCAATGGAAGATGTCCTAAACCCACAAATGTTAATCCTATTATTCCATTAATATTACACAGGATCTCTTTAGCTGAAGTCTAAAACCCTTTTACTAAATAGGTTTCTGTATCCTCCATTAAAAAAGTTGTATTTAAAAATCTAGGAAATATTTTCCTTGTTTACCTAAAGCAGATCTCCTTTTTCTAAATGTTTACACATCGCTTCTCACTCCACAATGGCAAAATCCAGAAATATCCTAAGAAATAGAGCTACCAAATCATTCTAGGCATTCAAAATGTAATTTACATGCTTTCCCCCACTGATTAAAAGAATATTTTCTAAATAAATACTCAAGGTATTTATCTCTGGCATCACAAAGCAACAAGTAATGGGTGCTCATGAAGCCCCAGTTGACGCGATGCGTAGACCAGTGGCCCCTGCACCTGGAGCTAACAATGCAGTACATTTGTCTCTGATCTTTAAACCATTTAGCACTTGCTTCCCTGGAGTGATTACTGCAGAACTGAAGATGATTCAGTATTCCTTTTGATAAATGGTTCTTGAAAGTCCAAGACATGCTCTGTCTGGAAGAACTCACAGCCATCTGCTGGGAAGCTAATGTATTCATCTCACACATACAAATGGCTCTGAGGATGATGTTTCACTGCTTTGCACTAATATGACTTTATTGGTACTGAAATCAACCTGCACCACTGCAAAAATGGAGTTATAATTTGACCTATGGATTCCATTTAATGACACAAACCCCTCAATTATAACAGCAGAAAAACGTGGGAAGAAGGAATTCCTGTAATCTCTTTTTCTTCTAATTTCTCCTTTACTAAAATTTGCATTTGTCTCACACTGAATAAGGAACCTAAAAGACTATGTTTCTCTCTTTTTTTGGTTTCTCTCCTCCCCTCCCCCCAAGTTTTAATCCAAACCCTTTGCTTGTTCCTAATTTCATACATTATTTTGTAACTGAATATGAATAGTTTTTAAACGGATTAGGAAATCCCTCATATATTTTCAATCACTGGCATCAGGATAAATTTTTCTGGGGGATATGTACTATTATTGATTGTATGTTGGTGATAAATATAGTTTTTCTTCAAGCTACAGAGATTTAACTTTTCACCAGTGTCATCTGTCCCTGAGATTTGCCTTCTATGCTCAAGAAAATGTATGGAAAAAGCTGAGGCTTGCACCTATGAAGTGTCCCTGCAAAACATGATGATGGGTATCTTTCAGCCCCTAGAAAAATCTCATGTGATGCGTTTCTTCCCTTACATTAACTGTCCTGACGTCACAGGAAAGAGCCTATTGACCTCAAGGGGGCAACTTTGTATTTGAAACTGATGTGGAATCCAAATCTATTGTTTCCAGCCTTCACTTAGTAATAGTCACATGAATTATAAAGTCAACATTTTCAGTCAGTGATGCAGAGATCATGCACTCCTTCTCTGATGCCTCATCATATCGGATCCTTGGTTTACAGTCACAGCAATTCCACTGAAGTCAGGGAATCCCCCTTGGCTGTAAGATGACACAGATGTAATTGGAAATAACTCTACTAAGTGAGACAATGCATTTAACAATTGTAAACCAATTAACTTACAGCACAACCAGGGGCATATGTTTGGGCTTTTGGGCTTGTGAGTCCATAAACATCAATGGGCATAACTTCTCTTGCTTCAATGGAATTAATTCAGACTCAGAGTAAATGGGGAATTTGGCCCCTCTGTTTGGAAATCCAATAGCTATTCCACAATCTCTTTGCAGTTTAGGTAAATATAGCTTCATATCTAATTGGTGTTGTTTACACATCTTTTTGTGGTTCTCATAAATCATAGTACCATTTTAATCATTGGTATTTCTGGATCATTTTCAAATTAATTCCCAGTAAGCAGGACTGAAAAACTCATGAATTAGTCTTTAGCCACTCCCTAATTTCCTATTGTATTCAGGTGTTCAGTAAAGAGCTAGGTCCTGTTTTCCATAGATGTCCTTCTAACAGCTTTACTTCTATGTCGATAAAATGTGTTTACAAGCATAATATTCTCTTGGCATAATCATCTGTTCATTCAGAATTACCATCTGTGCCTTGCTGGAGACTTCATTCTTTCATGAAACTGGCAGCAATGACAAAGTTCATTTGAATTCCCAGGACATGCAACCATCAAACAGTTTGAAATTCTCTTCTCCAAGCCAGTTTTCCACACTGATAGAATATTTAAGAACAGATAATTCATGACTTTCTGTTGTTGCTGTTGTTGTTCCGTGTCTCATGGAACACTGTCTGCCATCCTGCCCCTCCTTCCACCATCATTTTCTCTACCAACTTCTTAGCTAAGGCTTGATGGATGAGACTCCCTGTGAAGGCCATTAGCACTTGTTTTTTAATCAGCAGTACAGATTACTGTTGACTTAAATGAAGCGTATTTCCCACCCAGGGACTGAACACATTGCCTTCAAGCAGACCATATTTAAAAATAATACTAAAAAAAGATCCTGTATCATATAAGGCATGAGAAAGAAAAAGAAAAAAAAAACCCACAAACAGATATCTTTCGAATGCAAAGGTATATAACTTTTCCTTATCATATTTACAAGAGGGAAAGGTTCCTTTTTGCTTCCTTCTTATACTTTGCAAGCACTGAATTCACTGCTGGAGCCCTGTAGCCTTTGAACCTAGCAGCTAGATCAAAAAAGCTCAGCTTTTCTTGCTGTTGATACTTTCCACTAGGTATTTTCAAAATTTCCAAGTTTCAGCCACAGAATTCTGTAGCAGGTGACATGGTAATTTACTTGTCTCCTAATTTTAAAGGTATTTTTACAAGGAAAATAAATGTATGGCCTTGATTCTTGGTGCTCGGCAGGGTTTTCAATCACAAATGGAAGAATTAAAATCCCTGATTCCTCACTAGGAAATACTGAAGATACCTAGTTCCTTGAGTTATGTCTGAATCACATCCCCATTTTTTCAGAACTCTCAGTAACTAATTTGTACAAGGTACATATACTATTCCCAGCACATTCTGTTTGATCCGCTAGCCTGTTTTGCCACCCACCCAGATTTGGGCAACCTTAGGCTGGCGTGATCCGAGAGTGCCTCGACTCTGTCGTGGGTGAAGCTCTCTGGAGGGCTCTGAGTGGGCCCTGCCAGTAGGCTGCTCAACCAGCTGATGTGTAGCTGCGAGCTAGAGAAGGGAAGGCTAGGCGCTGAAGTTTGAAAGAGAGGGGCTCTTAATATGAGCAACCTGCATAGGTTTATTTCTCCTGACACAGGGGGAACTCAGGGGCTAAGAGCCCAGAGCAGCCCTTGACACAGACTTATAAGACAACACGTTAACCAATCAGCTGAGGGTCCACGGGCGGAGTTGGGGAGGGTCCAGGGTACATAGTCCAATGAGGGGAGAGAGGGGGAGGAGCCAGGGGGAAACAACCAATCATTAACCGAATAACAGTGAACATTCTAGAACACCAAGAACGACAGGCAAACGAATCAACCAATAGAAAACTTATGGGTGGTAACCACCAACCCTGGGCTAAACCACCGTCTCCTCTAGGCTTGGGGGGAGCTTTCTGGCTTTCTGAGACCTCCACAAGGAGCCCTTTCCCTCTTTGGGCTCTTCCGGGGCCTCAGGGCCCTCTGCGTTGTCATTTACCACAGCAACATCTGTTGGCAACCTAGAAATCTGACTTGGAACACAAATGTTGAGTTTTGAAGTGCCCAAGTGGTCCTTCTCAATGTGGAACTCTTTAGGCCAGAAGAAGCAGTTATACAGGAGCCCAGAATCTGGAACTGGCCTCAGTCTCCCCCTAAAGGAGTCCATCTCTCTACAGTGATTACAATTCCTGACATTTTTCTCAGAAGGACCCAAATTCCAGGTCACCACAATGGAGTGGTGCTCTGTGACACAGGCAACACAACTTGTGGAGGGTTCTCTGGCCTTAAGAAATAGGCAAAAAGGTGGGACAAGTTCATACTGTGAAGCTGAGCTAGAAGTTCAATTTCACTGTCTGTACTGGGTGCATGCCAGGGTGGTTTGCTCTTGTCATTCACTAGAAATTTCTTTCCATCCTGTTTCCCTTTGATTGTGTGAGACATCCTCAGGAAACTGTATTTATTGGTGACGTGGTTCGAATTCAAGAAAACAACTGCATGAGCAGTGACATGATCTGGACATTTCAATTTGGCTCACAGATAAAATAATCTTCTAGAAATACCTGCAAACTGAATCACAAGTTGGTGTGCAGTGTGCAATGCGTAATATCAGGGACAGATGAGCCATCTGCTTCTTCCCCATGCCACAAAGCGGAGTCCTGTGCCGTGGACTGCTGTGTGCTGGAGGGGTTATTAACCACTATCTCAAGGAACAGTCTTTTCATTACCCGAAGTAAGACATTTTTTCCAGAAAAATTAAGATGTTTCAAACTGTAAATAATTAAATTATTAAAAATAATATAAGTATAAATTAAACTGTAGGCTTTTCAGAATGCGTTCCAGAAAGGTGATGAAGCTCCTGCCTTCCATTAGCCTACATGGAGACTTTCTATACCACTGTCGCCTTCTTCAGGTCCGAGGAGGCAGCCAGTATCACCAGGGTGCTGCGAGGGCTGGCTGCTGCTCCAGGTAGTCCAGGACAGAGTGCAGAGAGGGAACAGGGCTGGCAGGGGCTCAGACCTCAGCCAGAAGGGGCTGGGGTGCTGGGCAGTACGTCAGAGTTGGACCGGGTCTGGGGACAGTGACCAGCCCAGCGATGGCCCAGCCAGTCTGCAGGGCTCAGATGGCACCAAGGCAGAGCCAGAAAGCCCCAGCAGTGGGGCTGGATCACAATAGGAACAAGAAGCTGCTCCAAGCCTCTGCTGCCACTGAGGGTGCTGGCCTTGGGCTCTGGACCCACACCTTCATCCTCTAGCTGCATCCCTGGGAGGGGAATGCACTCCGGGCACTGGCAAGGTCTGGGGTAAATAGAAGCTGCAAGTTTTGAGTAAAAACTTTCATAATAACCAACCAAAATAGCTGAAGTGTATTTAGAAAGAAATTTGTTAAGGTAGGCAGTACTACAAGTTTTTTATTGATTCTCTCTCAATCTCTAAATGCCGGTGATTAATTTACACCCTGAAAGGTGATTTTTTACCACAGTCATTAGTGGGAATATAGAAGATGTAGAACCCTCAGCAAAACCAGTGATACAACCTGTGCTATTTGGCATTACTATGAGGAAAAAAACCTATGAATACTTGTAAAATGCCTAGTTTAACGACTTCTGTGATTTCACTAAAGGGTTCTAATATTTTTCTGACACTAACAGGGGGCTTTTATTTTTTATCCCTTAAACCTCATCTCCCTGCTATGCTGAACAGATCAGTTTAGTCATACCCTAGCTATTAATCCTCTTCCAGCTATGGATTTAGGGGAATAATAAATATGCATTTCCAAGATCTACCAAGCCAAAGACAGGGATATTTTTCTGTATGCTAGATTTCTTGAATCAACAAAAACTGACACAAAAGCTCCCAGCCTTGATTAGGCCACTGGTTTATCTAATGCAGTATCATGTTCACAACTGACGAAATTCAAATAACAGCATGTTTCTGAATTTTAAATCTATGCATCATAGTGTTCTGCAAATTCACTTTATATGGCATAAATAGCCCAAAGCGATCTCAATAGCTTGGAAAATCTGTCCCATCTTATGGTCTTGCATAGCTTTGACTATTTACTGGGGCCCTTGCCAATTGACATCAAAGAGGCTGAAAAACACTTCAGAATTTTACTGCATTTTCCACCTGTAGCTTTGTGCTAAAGCCAGTGAAGTTTGGAACATTTCTGGATCCATGCCCACAGCTCACAATGGCTAGTCAGAGTTTTCGTAAGGCCTTCTGACTTGACTTTACAAAATACACTCCAAAAGCAGATCAACATTTCTCAGTAATATAGACAGAACTGTATTGTTGTCTGAAGAAAACAGCTAGAGTCAAAGACTTAATATGAGGAGAGAAAGGGGAGCAGGTAGAGCCAATGTTCTGCTGTGCTGAAAGGAATGCAATGACTTTAATGCTCCAGGGTGTTATTTCAGGTTAAGAACTTTTGTTCAGTAGATACACTAACTTTGGAAGTTAATACTTCACCATCTACCCTGAACAGAGAAAAATTAAGCTCTAAGCTCCAAAACCAGCAGAGGATTTTCAAAAATGGTTTGAGAAGTGGTTCTGGCTGAAAGGCTCCGTGAGAAGCATTGTTTAAAAACACTGAGCTGGCAGTCCAAAGACAACTTCCCAAAAACATCTAAGGAAAGGATCAGGTAGAACAATTGATAACTTGTCTTACAGATAAAATGAGGCTTTGAAGATTTGGTATATCCAGTGTAACAGAATCTTACTTGACTCCTTAACTTTTGTTCTCTTTTTTTTTTTTTTTTTTTTTTTTTTGTTTTTTGTAGTACTGAAGAAGTTTTGCAGGTACTGAGCCCATGGTGCCTTTACTAACATAATTGGTCTCTTTAGGTTCTTGCTGGATGCTGCTGTTAGGCTTGTCTCCAGATCTGTGGCATTATGGAGACTGAGATGAATTAGATCATCCATCATAGCCTGCTACCCTTCAAAATAAGTTGCATCAGACTCTACAAAAGCCAGAATTACTTGTTTTTCTCAGGAAAATTTGTACAAACATTTGTCAACTAAATAGACCTTACCACAATAAATTCACAGTATATGGAACTGGTAGTATAACTATCCCTTCTTTTAGTATAGGAATTATCTCAAACAAGATTGTCCACAGAAGATTCTCTTTTGATACATAACCCTTGATGATCTTCTAAAAAAAAAGAAAAAAGAGAAAGTTGCAATAACATCTTCCTTGTGGTAAACAAGAACACGCAGAGGTTACAAAATCTGCAGACACACAGTGACTGTGTTGCCTTTCTTATTGCTGACAATGGGTTTGAATTCTGGGTTTATAGTTGGTGATGACAGATCCAACATATTAGCAATTTGATTGGTATTTTATACCACATAGTTATGTGAGGGAAAGCCCCACTATGTCACCTTGACACGTCACTTGTGATGTTTCATGGAAGCTGAAAAAAGGCAGGAAATTGCTTTCCATGTAGAGACCTAGTAACTTTAGAGACCATTTTTTTAGAACTGTAGTGCAAACCAGTATGTTAAATACATTATTAAGTTGACATGAAATTATGACTTTTTCTTGTGCTTACAGAGGACACATAGTCCTGATTGTCATTGCTGTGAGCTGAGCACTACACAGCCAAATGCACACAGGCAGACAAAGTAGTCACATTAGAGAAAGAATGTCAGCATCACCAACTGCTTGTTTGTTTCTGCTTCCACCAATGTGCCAGTGATACTGGATCCAATGCCTTGTACCAGATTATTCACACTTACTACAGCTCCTTTATTCCACAGACCTTTGTTTCGTAAAATGTTCTTTCAAATTGGAAGCAGAGGGAATGCCTTATACTTCTTCATCCATGCAACAAGTTATATATATTTGTATACATACTGCACACACACATATAAATACATATAAACACAGGAACAAATGAAGAGCTTTGTTTAGTTTTTTTTCTTTCTTCATCACTTGCAGCATCAGGAAGAGTGACATTGCCTAAATAACTTTTATTTACAGCAAGTGATACAATCATATGATGCCACAGTTATCAGCTACTAGGTTGATTGTGCATTGTTGACACCTGCTTATTCTTAAATGTATTATTTCTGGCAGCTTGAAAGGAAAATTATGTTTGAAATTTTTAAGGAAACATGATTCAGACAAAATCAGTAGCAAAGGGAAAATGTACTTGAAGAAGTGTGGATTTACTTTGTTGTAGAAATGGCTGTTATCCTTTTCTGCATAAAAATATTTTATGATAATTACTATGAATGGAAATATTGGAAATTACTATGAATGGAAATCTAGTCTGACTTTAAAGTTTCTTATCCCAGACTTTAAAATGCTATTAATAATTTTGATCAGGAAAATTGCTGTGAGTACACAGACAAAGGCTGTGGCTTTACTTTTCGTATGAATTGCCAGTGATGTCTTATCAAAGATGTAACTGGGTAAACTAATGCTGAGGTTTGCATAAAAGTTATTTCTTGTGAAACACTTGCCATCCATTCTAACATTGTCTGTCATCTTCAGCAGGAATGAATGAATTCTAAGTTTTAAAGTCAAAACCTAATGATAGCAGAGAAGTTCTCCTTACAACTTAGCAGGAGTAGTCTTTGAGTGTATATTGGATGCACAGGGTCTGATAATAGCTCATTTCCCTATGTGAGGGAGGATGAGAAGTCTCAATATATTTTTATACCTGAACCATAAAATTACTTATTTTTCAGACCTAAATTGTAAACTTCTAAAACAAATAAAAGGAAAAACTTCCTGGAACTTTAATTGTTATGACTGAAAGTCTGCATCTGCAAACTAACTGACACCCTGCACTCAAAAAATCAAGCAAATATGAAAGTTTATTTTTCTCTTTCTAACCTGATGAACATGGTATAATTTCAGCAAGATCTCCTTAAATTAATGAAATTTAGTGGAGACATCTGACTGAGAAGCACTCCATATGCATGCTGATTAATATGCTCATATGTGTTTTCTGCATGTGTATATGCATTGCAAATCTGATTCCACATACTCAGAGCCATATGTTACAGCACTTCACAAAACAATACCATCATATTTTACATTGTAATTTTACAGGCTTGCTTATTATTTAACCATCCTTAAGATTACAACTACTCTAAATTATTTAATTGCAAGCACAAGCTAACTGGAGGATTTCTTAACCAGGCTGCTGAACATCATCTTGTACTGCCATTGCTTCTCATCCAGCCACCTCTATGATTGTTATTTCTCTGCCCTTAGCTAACTGGATTTTTAATTCTCAAAGCAATTCTTTCTCTGTGAGGATAGATACAGTAATTTTTAAGAGGGTGAAAAATTCTTTTTTTATGTATAAAAGGCCTAACTTCCCCATACATTTCATTTTGATCTTTGCTTAACTCCCCAGCTGCCTGGGGAAAGCAGGACAAGACATTTGGTGCAGGCAGATGACAGAGCTCAGGGAGGGCAGGGGCCTGGGTGTTCTTCCTCTCTCCCTGCGGAGCTCTTTTCTCCTCTCTCCGCCTGAGTTTCTGAGCCACATCTCAAGGACACAGAGTGCCCATTGTCTACATGGAAATCAATACCATACAAGATGGCACTTGATTAGCTTCTAAATCAAGATGAATTAGGGCTTTCTGTCTGTTTTGAAGGGACAGTCTCAGCTGCCAAGGCATGACTTGTGGGGAGTCTTGCTGGAGGAGCCTACAGGGAGCATGGGGAGATCCTCAAGCTTCCATGGATAAAAATTTAAGTTTTCCCACTCCACCATCATAACTCGTGCACAGAAGATGAGAAAATAAATAGTACATTCATAGCTGATAACATTGAGGAGCATTCATAGGCTCAGTTATTTACAGGTGAAGTTTAAAAGTTAGTTAGTTTAAAAGAAATTACACCTTTCTTGCAGGTGAGAATTTCTGCCTCTGACCCCATCTGTGAGTTCAGGCTCATCCAGGGAGGGTCTTTGACTTTGAATCATTTGTAGGGATTTAAGGCATAGGGATACTCCCTTCCATGGTTACAAGTGTGCTTGTCTAGGAAATTAATTCTTGAGTGGTGGGTCTGTGGAAACCTAGTTTTTGTTTAATGAGCACTTAGGACACTTCACACATGGCACCTGGGTACTACTATGCCAGAAGTAATTAACATTTACTATAATATGTATATTGGTTGTATTTTTTAATGCATAATGATAATGTGCTCAGAGAGAATACGCATATTAACACTGCAATATTTAGACAGTGCAAATTTTCCTTTGCTCTCCTCTACAACTAGATTTTATTCTTATCAATATGGCATTCAAGGCTTTTTGCATGACACAGCATCTTTCTGAAGCTGCAGTTTAGAAAAAATCCTGTTTGAAATTTTGCTGGCATATGAAAACCCACCATCTATGGAGAAATTGGAGGCATTTCAAATGATACACAATAGCAGTGGCAGATTTGCAGTGATCTGAGCAAACAAACATTAAGTATGAGTCAGGGAAAGGACACATCAGCTTCTTAAGCAAACTACACCAGTAAAAAGAAGGAATCACAGAGAACAGTTTATAGGAGTTAGACTCTCATGTATATTATCCACTAAATCATAAAACCAGGAGAACATTTTAGAACAGATTTTCCAAAAGGTCAGTATTTTTGCATTCAGTATAAATTGACATAAAATTTCATTAGGAGTCTTACAGTGCATTAGGGAAGTGCATTGTGATTACCAGTACTCTGCATCATACTGGCAGTGTGAGAAAACAAGACAATCAAAGGTCAAGATTATGAAGACTTCACCAAATTCAGAGCTGCATCCCAGGTGTTTGCCAGGTCAGTACAGGTAGCAGTAAAGGAGCTGCAGCATACAATCACATGTTCTCATGTGACTGTGGAGGCAGCTCCCTGAATCTGCAGATGTGCATCACAAATGAACACATTGTAAGAACTCTGCCTGAGATTGTGTAGGTTTGCCAAGACAATTCAAAATTTGTCTTTATGGCTGTGCAAGCCCAATTATTTCTTACTTGGTATAAGGAGGAGAATCTGACCCTGTAACAGCCCATAAAGCTGTTGTGAGAACAAATGGGAAGAAAAAGTCAGTCATGTGGGCAGTTCAGGCTACTACTGAATCCTTTGCAGTAGCGTACATACAATGCAATACACTCTGAAATCTCGTATCAGCTAAAGCTGCACAATGTCTCTCAAGTGTAACTTTTGAGGGTACATAGTATCAGGTTCTTATTTATTGTACTGTGTTTGTGTGGCAAGGTTTTGGTAGCTGGGGGTTACAGGGTTGGCTTCTGAGACAAGCTGCTGGAAGCTTCCACCATGTCCAACAGATCCAATGCCAGCCAGCTCCAAGACGGATGTGCCACTGGCCAAGGCTAAGTCTATCATCAATGGTGGTAGTGTCTCTGGAGTAATGTACTTTAAAAGGTGAAAAAACTCACCTGTGCATGCAACTGCAACCAGAGAGGAGTGAGACTGTGTGCGAGAAACAGCTCTGCAGACATCAAGGTCAGTGAAGTAGTAGGGGGAAGAGGTGCTCCAGGTGCTGGATCAGAGACTCCCTGTACCCCATGGTGTAGATAGTGGTGAGGCAGGCTGTCCCCCTGTCCATGTAGCCCATGGAAGTCCACAGTGGAGCAGATGGAAGCCCAAGGGAGGATGTTACCCCATGAGAGGCTCAAGCCGCAGCAGGCTTCTGGCAAGGTCTGTGGACCTTTAAAAAGAGGAACCCACACTGGAGCAGGTTTGCTGGCAGGACTTGTGATCCTGTGGGGGACCCACAGCACAGCAGTCTGTTCCTGAAGGACTGCACCCCGTGGAAGGGACCCACACTGGAGCAGCAGCAGAACTGTAACCTGTGGGAAGGACTCACACTGGAGAAATTTGTGGGGACTGTCTTCTGTGAGAGGGACCCCACTCTGGAGCAGTGTGAGGAGTCCTCCCCTTGAGGGGAAAGGAGCAGCAGAAGCAACACGCGATGAACTGACTGTAGCCCGCACTCCCTATCCCCCTGCATCACTGGGGAGAGAAGGTAGCAGAGAAAATCAAGAGTAAATTTTGCCGAGGAAGAAGGCAGGGAGGGAGGTAGGATGTTTTTAAGATTTGGGGTTTTTCTTCATTATCCTACTCTACCTACTCCTACCTCAAGTCAAGTCTGTTTTGCTCTGGATGGTAACTGCTGAATGAGCTGTCCTTATCTCAACCCACAAGCCGGCATTTATCTTTGTTTTCTGTCAAGTTGAGGAGTGATAGGGTGGCTTTGGTGGGCATCTGGCATTCTGTCAGGGTCAACTGATCACACAAAGCAAATTCTACTAAGGAAACTATACTGATAGAAATATTGATTATACACCAGCTGGTTTTAACCATTTTGTATTTGAATTTATGTACATGTTATCCTCTTCACAGTTGTGCAAATATTTATGTGCTTAGTAGGGCAAAACCCTTAATTACTGTTCAGGTAAGATGAGTCTGTGTTTAAAACTGGAGATGAAATGATGAAATACACAAGTCTGTGACTCGTCGTTGCTATCCACTGTTATTGTCACTTCCACAGCTAGACCAATACCTTATGAAAGCTACTAATTTTCAAGGACTTACATAAGTGAAATGGCCAGGGGTTTACAGCTTGCTTTGTCTCTCTTGGAAGAATTTTTCTCTGTTCTAGCACTGTAAACTTGTGATCTCCCTTCTGTCCATCTTTTTCTTCTGTCTATGCTGCAGAATGTGTATTTTTTAATATTTCTTTTAGATTTCTGCTATCTTAATTTATTGTCACATCCATTTGATTTGGTTCTCTACTTAATTCCCTCTCCTTCCTACAGTTGGTGAGAACTGAGTTTCATTTTGCTTTTGACAGATTACCTCTTCAGTGACAGAATATCAGTGCTGGAGAAATTGTTAGATTTGGGTTTTTAAATTTGTACTAAAGAAACTGATGTGCAGAACAACTGTGAACTCACTCTAAATAGATCCTACTTCCATTTTGCTTCTACCTTAATAGGTATCAACTTTGTTACTGTGTAGGATTTCAGCATCAATTTTGCAAGACTACATTTTCATTGCTTGCATTCCATTTTCTTTAATATGCCTTAGTCCCCAGGCTGTATTTGATGCCGCAGATCCTGGGTTCTCTCATTTATCTGATCTTTTAACTTGCTCAGGACCTTACTTTGACAGCCTCATTTAAAATGAGCAATCATTTACTCCTTTACTACTCACTCACATTGAAATCTATTGGCATCTTATAGATCATCTTTAGGGCAAAGACAGCAAAAAATTGTTTTCACATATATGCAGAAAAGTAGTAGTTTCTACTGATTTTTATTAAATTATGCATTTCAGGTTACCTATATGCCTATATATGGTAGCCATTGATCTGTATGCATGCATTGTACCCATTGAATAGCTTTCCACTCTGGAGTCCACTGATTCTCAAGAGCAATCACTAGTACTATTTTCCCTGAGACAGATTTTTTTACAAGATGGTGATATCTGTTTGCCTTTTAAAAATTTATTTCTTCTCTCTTTTTGTCTGATTTTTCTTCATACTCATTTGCTTCTTGATTTCACTCTTGTTTTAATTGAATTTATTCTTTATTCAGCTAGTTGTGCAAGTTAACCTGAGAGAGTGAAACCCTGATATATCTCACTGAATTTTAAAAATCTGAGGTTCTCAATTTAGGAATTTATGATAAATTAAGAAAAATTGTGATTCAAGCTTTCTAAAATTTCAGTAGTCCCTTGAAGATGATTCTTCCTCTGTACTTACTATAAATCTCCTGAAATAGGTACTTCAGTTGTTGAGGTTGTAGGTGGGGTGAATCTAAATGCTATTTCAAGCTTTCATGCATCAGATAGAATGACTGTGTTGCTGGAGAAGTTATGCCAATTGATTATCATGTTTCTAACCTGGGTTTAACTTCCAGCAACTGCACCTTGTGGCTCCTTTGGTAAAACAGAATGGGGTTGTTAAGCAAATTATCCGGTCTCCAAATAAACTTTTTATCTGTGTTGAAAGCCTCTTTTACTTTCCTACTGTTCTTTCTGCAGTGCCTACATTTTAACAGGAGGCAGCCTCCCAACAGTGCCATGTGCTGCAGGAATGCACAAAGGCACCCTTCATATCTCAGCTGTATTTGCTTCATGTGTCCAGCAGTTGCACTGGGTCTCTCAGGTACTGAGGGCATAGATCCTTCTGAGCTTTTTCTTTTTCTCTCAAATACTGCATCTTCTCATGCAAGATAAGGTCCAGTCACTGCTTGTGAATACTTGATTTGTGCTTGGCTGTTCTCACCTGTGTGTTTTTGGCATGGGTGCCCCTGGGCAATGGGGCCAAAGAACTCTGCAGAGCTGTCTCCCCTCTGTAGAATTCTCTCAAATTGTGACACTTTAACATTTCTGTTCTGTTCTATTTTAAGAAGACAAAATATTTTAATCCCAAACTATGTCTTGATTCTGTTTGGGCAAATTATTTCTATTTAAGTGAGCCCTAAGAAATAAGCCCTCATTGGCAGTCAATGCCTCACCTTCAGAAAGCCATTCTCCAGAAATTCTACTTGAGTTTAGTAGCAATGGAAGAACTGATACAAAGAACAGTGTACATTATGTGAGACAAAATATTCTGTAACTATAGTAATCCTAATTTCAGAATCCCTTCCTATGCACAATATTATATTCCAGGACAAACTAATGCACATACATTTCTCATTTCAGTATTGCTGGTTCTGTTTACAGAACCAGAAAGTCTGTCTAATGTTCATGTCATTTTTTTCCTTATAAATTATGCTGATCCAAATGTTACTTTCTAGCTACAGGGCTCTGATGCAGCTGGTGCTGTCTCACTTACACCAGTAAGTCTTTTTCCTGGACACTTCTGTCATCTGAAAACCATATGTACTTTTTAAAGAACATATTTATATCCTTTAAATGATTCATTGAACCAGCATACTTTTGTTTCCTGTTTTTCTGCTAACTTCAAGTTAACTTTTGCTGCAGTGCAGAAATGAAAAACAAGTGCATCATGTAACCCATTGTTTATACATAGAATCAATACATCTAATACAGATGCAAGCTCTGTACTGCATGTGATCTTTCTGTCTACCTTGTTCACTATCACAGAAGATTAGAATTGAAGATATCTGCTTCTAACAGGCTAACAGTTTCCATGGGATTCATACAACATTTTCATTTCTGCAGATAGACATTTATCATATTATAGTTTACTGCAGTGGGTAGATTTTTAGTTTTCTCTACTGCTGAAGCATGGTGGATATAAAAAAAGCACCGACCCAGTAACCTCCAAAAGTCTTATCTCTGTAACAGAGTGCATAGGCAAATATGCAATATTTGTGTTAATAACTTTCAACAGTGTAAGTTCCCTGAAGCTGTTATCTCACATCAGCACCAGAACAAACATGGATACTGACCAAAGCCTGGCTGCTCCCTTTTGCAGCTGGCAGCCCAGGGTTCAACTGGCCAGGAGCAAGATCCAGTTTGGTGAAGCTCAGTTTGGTGACTTTAACCCAGCATTTCAGAAAAAGAAAATATTCTTGAGCTGAAAGTGAATTCATAGGCTAAAGATGTGACAAGAAAATAAAAAGACACAGGTGCTTATTGAGCTAGTATTAGTAATCCAGAAACTCAGGAGAAAGCGGAGTGAAGGAAAGGCAAAAAATCATGAGGGAGAGCAAAAAGCAGAGCCGGAGCCGGAGGGTTAGCTCAGGTTTTCAAGATAAGCAATTTCCAATGAGTGACAGAAGCCAACTCTTCCCTGTTGACCTCTCTGCCATCAGTCACCAAGAATCATACCCCAAATGCCTTTGTTTGGGTCTTGAAGAAATTGATGCTTAGCCTTATATCATTTTAGTCTTGCCTTCCTACTGTGTAAATAACTGCTATATACTCATAAATAGTTCATGAACTTGCTTTCAGAAGATCTCCATGCAGTAGAAGACACCCAAACCAAATTTTTCAGATATCATGTCTGTTTTAAAGGTAGGAAACAACACGTGTCTTAGCCCTACCTCTGTTTTGCTGCATAGAGACATATACAGATACTGGTCTTTACAGATTATTTCTCATTAGTAATTCAGTCCTGTGAATTCTTTTACACTGGTAGAAAGAAGAAGAGGTGATGAAAAGCATCTATCCCAACAAATTAATTTCCTACCTGTTGTCTCTAAGGCCCTTGAACGGGTTTCAATAGTACCAGGCTCTGGGAAGATTTCAAAAAAAGAAACCTCATGTTAGAGAGGAAAGAATTCTTTGAACGTAGCCTTCCCAGTGGGATACTTTGTTAGCTTTATTGATAAACTCCAAAGGATTGTTATTGTCATCTCTACTGCTAACAAATGTAGAATTTGTGTCTGTGTATCTGTTTATGTGTGTGTGCATGTAGAAAGGTAAAGGTAACTGTGCTAATCCTCACACTGCTTCAGTCATTTGTCACCCACAGAATATATGCCTATGTACACTGAAGCATATTACAATTTCCAGTGGGAAAACGGAGTCTTTCAAATGAACACTGACAGCCAAATGCTAGGATTATCACTTGTCCTCTCTTTGTAATTGTAATGTAATCGACATCCTACATTATATTTCCATTTCAAAGAAACAAGGAGCCCCATTCAGCAGCTGTGCAATCACTCTCCAATTGCCACTCCCATTTAGTCTACATAGATATTCCTGGTGGCTCAGGTTTTAGATTTCACTACTGTAGTAGAATAAAACAGATTCTTTTTAAAGGCCAGTAATCATGCAAGTGAAAGTCATTTTTATAGGCAGAAAAATTTTCAAGGTAGTTTCTGAAATTACGATAGCCAGTGCAGTGCAAACTATCCTATCAACAAAGGAATCTAATAATAGAGCTACTGTCATGATTAGTTTTGGCTTAGATCTAGGCCACTGCCTATAGCAGTTTAATGCATGCAGTATCACTTACCAGTTTTCTTAATGTAGTTGTGGTCAACATATCTGTGAAAATAAAATATTCAATATCATCACTTTTTTATCCAGAGGAGTAGGCCAAACTCTTCCACTTTTATTGTATCTACTTCTTCAGATAATAAGCAGCTTTCCATCTGGAACTTGACAAATTTATTGTTTGCTATTCAGGCAGTTTTCCTCCTAAAAATGCATGTCCTGAAGGACACCATCATAGGAATAGGAAGCAAGTTCTTGAGTGAATTCAAATTGTGGAAATTTCAGTTCTGTATTTAGAATACAATCTGAAGAGGGTGATTTTCATTGAATTGGAGAACAAATAATACAGTCTTGATGACTTAGAGAGCTTAACAGAAATTATGATGGCTGCAGGCTGCAAAAGACTGTGAAGACCCTTGTGCAGCCCATGCAACACAGGTCTGAAGCACATAAAGTTTCCATTAATACTAGGACAGAGCCTGTGTGGTCTAAAAGAAAAAATACTAATAAAAATACAAAATACAGAATTATTAAGAGAAAAAATTTAGACTAAGAGGATATGATATACTTAATAAAGGCCGCTGCAGGTCTGGTTTTTTCTGAAGTAATCCAAAATATTTATTACTACCTCAGAGCTAAAACACAACAAGAAAAAATCCCTTCCTCAAAATTGTGAATGAAGAAAATAAAAGTGGCCCACTTATTTTTTCATTCAAGTATTGTAGAACTGTTCTAATAAAATGTTCATTCTGTATGTCCTTCATGTTAAATTATTGCAATGATATATCTCTAGGCAGTTTTCTAAGCAATGTAACAGAGAATTTATTTTTATCGTTTACAGGACAGGTTTTGCATTTATTTATTGGTGAAATGAGATTTATTTTGTCTCCTTCATTTGTGAAGATACTTTAATAGAAAGGCCCCATTTTCATTTATCCTGCAGTTCTAACAGAAAACCCTCTCTGGGAACTTCTAGGAAATCCAATGCAGCTTCAAAACCTGGCATAAATGAAGGTGAAAATGTGTGGATCAGGAAAAAAAATTGCAAATGTTGTTTGAAATATTTCAGTAACAGAAAGGAAAGGGTTTATATTTTCTCCAAAATATTAGTATTTCATGAGGCATATAAATTGCATATTCCATATGCCATTTAAGGAGTATAGGGATTTCTCAGAGAAATATCATGTCTGGGTATCACAACCGTGCTGCTTTTGGGTTTATTTTTCTTGGACAGTGAAAAAGTGCCTGTCCAGGTATTTTGAAGATATTTTGAGTCTTAAGTCTTTTTTTGAACCTCTGTACTAGTAGTCTGTAATTTAGACCTATTTTCTATCATGTTTGCTAGCTGTACACTCAACATGGTTGCCTTTCTGATGGATCAGATTCCAGTTCTTAAGTTTGATGTCACATGGACTGCACTGTGGAGTTCATGAAACGAGCTTTATTAGTATGGAAACTCACTTTAGGTTCTTATTTGTCTCTTAAGCCCACCAATAAAATAATATATTTGTATATTCACCAAACCTTTTCCTTTACAGGTCTTCAACAGTTAAGAAATCATTTACTTTGAAGTGAAGAAAACTGATTAGTATAAATTCTGATGAATAAGTTAGACATCTTTAAATATGACAATCCTACATACAAGCTTGTTGTATTTGTTGATATGGAGCTTCCCAGTATTGTGGCTTAACCCCAGCTGTTGACTAAACCCCCCACATTTGCTTGCTCAATTTCCCTTCTCTCCCTGGCGGAGAATCAAAGGAGCAAAAGTGAGAAAACTCATGGGTTGAGATAAGGACAATTTAAAGTAAAGTAAAACATTCACCATGTCCCATGGACAGACAGGTGCTCAGCCATCCTCAGGAAAGCAGAGCTGCTTCCTAAGGGTGCCTTGGGAAAACAAATGGCATCAGTGAGAACATCCCCCCACCGTTTTTCCTTTTTCCCCATCTTTGTATGCTGAACATGACACCATGTGATGTGCATTATCCCTTTGGTCAGTTGGGGTCAGCTGTCCCAAATGTGTCCCCTCTCAGCCTCCTCACTGGTGGGGAGGGGTGAGAAGCAGGAAAAGCTCAGCAGTAATGAAAACATCCCTGGATTATCAACACTGTTTCCAAACAAATTCCAAACATAACCCCATACCAACTACTATGGAGAAAATTAGCTCTACCCCAGACAAAACCAGAACATGCAGTTTCACTAAATTTTTCTCTTATTGTAGCTAAAATAATTAAAATTACATTAATACTACATTTCCCATAAAATTTAATGGATATATGATGATAATACACTTAGAAAACAACTATGGCTTGCTTTGCACAAAGTATTAAAAATCTCCGCTCAGGCTGTTTTATCTTTATTTATTCTTTGAGTTTGTTTCTGGACAGACCTGCATGCCAGAGAAACAGTGATGAAAAGACTGGCATCAAATACAGCCATGCTAAAAAAACCTGAAAAACCACTTACTTAATTTAATCCTGTAATGACTTTTATTTTATTGATACTGGACTGGAGGTAATTGCTTCTGAAGAGTCACAGTACTGTTTCCTTCCTTGTAGTGGAAAGTCATGTTGCTAGATGAGTCAACTATGGGTTTGAAGCTTTGCTGCAGTGTTACCTCACAGTATCCTAAATTGAATTAAAATAAATGATTTTGTCACATGCGTCCCTCAAAAAAAAAAAAAAAAGAAAAGAAAGAGATTGAAAGAAAAAAGATAAAATGCATGTAAACTACCCATTTACACTGCTGAATTGAACCTAGTCTTTAAATTTGTAAGCAGGGAACAAATTTATAACACTTCTTTTCTTGTTTAGTATCTGAATTCAGTTCCTGTCATGAAGAAGACAAGGTGATCACTAAGATACTGTCACTCACAGTCAGAAAAGGCCAACTATTTCTTATTGTGTTGAAATCTTCCCTCTAGCAAACAAAGGTGACCAGCTAATCCACACACCTTGATGAAAGGATTCTAGGAAGGTTTACATCCCAATTTCTCAGTCTCTGTACCAAGGTCACAAAACCAAACTTTCTGAATTACACAGTGCTTCCTCGTGTTCATGTTGTCATCACCCATCGATAACCTGTGCTCAGAGATCAGAGCAAAACAAAGTAAGACTTTATTCAAATTTTGATAGCTATAACAACAAACTAACTTAATAGTTAGGAGTAAGAAAATACTGGTAGGTAAAGGGAGTAAAAATATTCACCCTCAGGTTAAAATTGCTTTTTCATAGTGAATGGCACTATTTGCCTTGTGTAACATTATATAAATACTGATGAGTGAGTAATCTTTTAAATTCTTAAGTGTGATGAAGTGTTTCTATTAATTTGTTTTTAAAATAGGTATATGTTGTTCGTGCTTCTTTTTTTTTTGTCTTCTATGTAATTAGTTCTTTTCAATATTTATGCTGACTGGTAAAAATAAGCTCTAAATTTGATGATTTTCGTGTAGAGAAGTACAGTTTAAGCATCAAGATATAATATTGTCTTCTATCATTCTTGCACCTGTCAATAGATTTTTCTTTTAAAGCACCACCTTTTTTTTAGCTTGAAATATCTGATAAATTTTAATTAAAAATTTTATTTTCGTCTCATTCAACTCTGAGTAACAAATGATCCTAGTGACAAATTTAATGAGCATAATGGAAATTGGCCTGTGCAATATACTTTTTCTTATAATCAGTTTTGTGTCCTCTGCCTGAAAAGGATCTGCAATGACGTGATCTTTTTACTCCAATGGCATCTAAAGCTGATTACAATCAGGGACATTTTAGACTTTTTGGAGAATATCATCTGGGATCAAAAGAATTAACACTAAAATGTATCTAATTAGAATATGATCCATCTGAAATAATGAGTGGTAGGTGTTCAGAGAACAGAGCCAATTTGCTCATCTTAAAGTAAAATTACTGTCACCATGTGGTTTTATGACTGAATCATTCAACTTCCTTTGTCACACATACTTTGGCTGGTATAATAATATTGCATTCTCACAATGTTCTGCATTAGTAAGCCTCCCATTGTTTCACATAGTGGTATTTCTAAGATGAGTTAACTGCTCACTGAGAAAAGATGTCTTTCTTTTTATCAGACCATTAGGAATAAAATCTTGATCACCTGGATTCTACTTGTTGACGTCTCAAAGAGTTTATGTACTATTGCAACCAAAGAAATTATATTGTAGAATTAAAATAAATAAAACAGGGACTTTTATTAAGAAATCTTAGGGGTGAGTTGAGCTATTTTAAAAAAATAAAAACATTATATTAAAAACTAGAAAAATTCCTCTTTTTTTGCTGTTTATTAATCCATCTGAGTTGTCTGCTGGTTGGGTTGATGAAAAACTCTGATATCTAGATGGAATGGATGAGAGGGTGGGAATTTGGCTTATAATACAATTTGCTTTATCTTCAGTGGTCAGAAATGGCAGCAAAATTTTGATTTCACAGTAGGTCACTAGAAGATACTGAAATTTCCATGCAGGGGTGGATGACAAACCCTTAAAATAGGAAAGGACACATAACCCAGACTTCTAAGAGTTGTGCTAATTCCATTGGGAAGCTCTGCCATCTTGTGTTCAATTAGAAGATAAATCTGGTTTCCCCAGAGGATGGGAAGTGTAGGGCTTAGTGGTTTCTTACCTTTCCTAAAATGAGTGCAGGCATAAACTCATTGGCTTGTGACCAAAGTGTAAGGTTAAACTCTTGGATAGGTTTTTCTTTACGAGCATGGGTGGTACATTTGATGTCACACAGGAGTTTCTGCTAGTTTATCAATCTCCAGAGTGCCTAAACTGGACAAGATTAATGCCTTTGTGATATGTAACACTCCTACCCACCCGAGCTTGTCTTCAGATTTACAGGATTATGGCATCACTTAGAGAGTTCACTTCTGTAAATCCCCTCTAACAAGTCAGGAGAAAAAGTGCTTCTTTACTTGATGAAATGCTAGTAGTAAATTGAATCAGATTATCACTTGTTTGCGCTAAAAAAAATCAAATCATGTCAGTCATTAATGGATTAGCTGAAAATGCTATTAAGGTACAGACATATTGTGAGTGACTTCTTCTGGAGTCTGCAGAAAGAAAGCTTTAAAGTCCTGCTTCTGAAGAATCCCTCAAAAGTCCTTCAAGAGAGGGCAGTTATGCCAAAGCATAGGATGTTTTAGCTATAAACAAGGGACAATATTGGCTTGTTAGAGACACAAGGCAGAAGGGTTGCTTTTCCAGTGGTGCACGAGATGTGTCTGTGACTCATGAGTTTGCTGGCTTTGACAGTTTGCTTCCATTTAGCTTATTTGTTTTAGGAAATGTTGCTTTATATGTTTGAGAGCTGGGAAGTTGCCTGAAGCCTTGAAGAGGACACAGCAAGACCATTGGGAGATATTTATTTTTAGTGTAAATCATAATTGTTGTATCATTGTTCTAGATAGCCCTGTGTTTATTGGCATGCCACAACTTGGCTTTTTAGTGTGCTAGGGATAATTTCTGTTTTTGTGGCGGTTCCTGAAAGTTTTATAAATTTCTAGGTTGTCCTACTTCTTTGTTGATTACAGAGTTCAGGAAACAGATGTTGCTCAGGTAAGCACAACCAAAGCAACAGCTTGACTGAGAGATCATAGCTACTGATTTTGTGGAGGGGACCAACTAAATTTTCAGACCTTCATTTTCTGGATTTTGTCTTAGCTGTACTCTTGGCAAATCAAAGTCACTAACTTGAAAATCACTGATAGTCTTCAATGACCACCATGTATAAGTACATATGCTCGTTAATACCTTGCAAGAGGAATTTCAGGGATTACATTCATACAAATGAATCATCTTCCATAGATATGGATTAGTTAGTCCTTGTGAAGCGATGTTCTTCTCCACTGTTCATGTGGATGCTTCTGCCCATGTAACTTTCTAGGGAGGGTGGCCTTCACTAAGCCCAGAATCCTGGGCATGGAGCATGTGGAAGTGCAGGATGCGGTGCTATGTGCACAGGGAGTCCAGCCCTCTTTAAACTATGGTCTGTTGGAGTGATGGTGGTTCTAGTTTAATGTTGATCAACAAATAAAATAATTCTGTGGCTGATTTTATTTTCAGAAACACACAGGTTACAATGAACACCTCTGTTTTCTAAGGCTCAAGACAGACTACATAGTGAAAGCAAGCTGGGGAGTTATTTTTCTGAGGATAAGCACATGCTTCTGTGGAACTATGTTGAATGGAAACCTGAAACTCAGTCTGTTTAGGTTTTTCACTTATTAGATAAGCAAACACTATGCAGGTTTTTCTGCTGATGTAAACAAAAACAAAAAAAACCACAGGAAAATAGTCATGAATGGAAAAAAAATAGATGCATAAAAATTTAACTGTAAAGGAATTTAATTTTGGCAGTAAATGGAGGTGAAATTACTCGGTGCTTGAACATCTGTCTATGTCTCTAACGCCTAAGTGGAATAACAGCCTTTTGCAGCTCTTTTACAAGCTGGTACATTAATTGATACAGCCTGGCTTTTCAGTGTCAAGGAAATGCATAATAATTTCTTCTGGGCTCATTTTGAAGCCTGAATTCAAGAAGCGTGACTCATCAGTTAAACAAACAAGTGATGGCTAATGTGATATTTGTCATATCACTCTCTTATGCATTTTTGGCTGTAAAACTAGAGTGCTTTAACCTCTCTAACCCTGTGAGCCATTTTGGCTTAAAGTGTAGATTAGGTTGTAGTCTCCAGTGTTTTCTGCCCTGATTATCTGCTCACACTGCTGCTTCCTAGAATGTCTGCATTGCAGGTATTACAGTTCACATTTATATTTCAGTTTTCCTGGATATAATGGTTCTGTAGCATCTCTGTTACGGTTCTCTTTGAGAGGATAAGTCTAGATTCACTGGGAGTTAGTGGATATTTGCAGCCCTTTTTTGATAAATGGCATTCTACTTTATGCTTTCAAGATGTTATATAACTTTGACATCAGTCAATACACTTTCAGTATTTAAGTCTTATCTAACAAGTTACACAAAACTCTCATCTTCCAGATCCAGCAGACTGTCACCATGAAACAGAACTTTCTTTTCCTTTGAAAATATTTCATATCTGGATTACTATCCTACCCAAAATGATTTCCTTTATTTCTGAAATCCACTTGTGTTTCCATACCAAGAAGTGAGACCTAGTAATAATTTCAAATGAAAGGAAAGCAGTAATTATTTCCTGGCACTCATACTCATTCTATGCATATATGCAAGCCAATATTTTGTAGAAGTAAAACAACAGAATAAAATAGATAAAATGGTGTTATCTGCATAATGACTGGAAGAGTTTAAAGTATCATTTGTATATCACTGAGAAACTGAAAAATAACGGATAGTCCAATATTGAACCACTGAAACTGGGAAAATGTTATTAGATTATGAATCTGACATGAAAACATTATACCAGAACACAAAGTACTCTCCTGCTTTCTTTACAGTGCCTGAGGAGGGCAGCAATATTTGCTGATTTTCAAGCAGGTGTGAGGGCAAATGTGCTGGTTTGTAGAAGCAAAGGGATGGTATATATTAATCATTGCAATAAATGTGCAGGGATATATACTGACGTGATCAGAATTTAAAGGCCAATTTTCAGACATTTTCTCTACCCAGAAGCTCCCATTGTGATATTTCTGGTCAGGCTAATTTAACAGTTCAGTAGATAAGGTACTAAATTCTTTTGAAAACTTGGTTACTGTTTTCAAAAAAATATAGAGATCTTCTGAAAATATGGATCACATAATGAGATTCTTCTGCTCTTTGAATCTCGGTGTAATCCAAAACCAATAAAAGTCACTGATTTCAGTAATCTCTGAGTCAAAAAAGTTCACTTTTAATTTCTAGCTGGGTTGGCATTATTCTGAAACACATGAGCATATGTACTTGTTAAAAAAAACAGAAATAAAGACAGAGAAAGGGGTCAGTACACTGGTCCATTGGAAAGGTTATTAGAGGGAATGTGGTTTCCAGAGACGAGGCCAAGAGCAATTTCTGCTCTTTTGCTGGAAATAAGCTCTTTTGGTTTTACAGCTTGGGTTCAGCAAGACTACATTTCATGAAAACATATAGGACAATAAACATATGATTATGAGAAACAGGCTCTACTCATGCCCTTGTGATTATTTCTCCTATTGTATTTCATTCATTATATACAGCTCTCATGCAAAGCCAATGACAAGCAGTCACTTGTTTTTCTTGACTAATGCTAAATCTATAATCATGCACAGGAGAAATTACTGGATATATTTTAATGGCATTACAAATTGAGTTGAGCTAGTGCTACAAACATACAAAACCCTGCTCTAAGAAACAATTCAGAGCATTTCCAGCCACAGACACCACCCCAAACATTTGCTACCTGGCACTCTGGGATGTTTCATGGTTTATAGGTTTTTAAGGCTGGAAAAGAGGCCTTCATCCTGACATTCTGCACAGACTCTAAAATTGCTGGAGCAAAAGGAATGATTTCTACAGAGAGTACTTCAGGGAAATGTAGTTGGAATAACAAAATTTCTCAGGTGTTTTCAAGGTTTTAGATTTTCTTTTTTTATGGTACTAGGAAGTAGAGATTTGGCTAAAATTTTACATTTGCACTAATGTCATCAAAACATATGACTCATTAACCTTTAGGGAAAATCTCTGTGACTGTTCTCAGTAAATTTTATTCAACTTAACAACATTAACTGTAGGCTAGTCTCATTGCTTCCTTTTGAAAGGGTTTACATGCAGTCATAGGACTGCAGCTCTAGTAACACAGTTCTTAAAATATTTAATTGGTAGTTATATGTTTGTTGGATTGTGGTGGGTCACCATGGCTTCTGGAAGCATTATCTGTGTGACTTAAAGGAAGGATAAAACAAGAAACTTTGACATATAAAAAGCAAAATTCTCATCCAAGGAGAAAAGTTTCTTGGTGGCTAGCATGTTTGCAAATAATGTGTTTTGAAAATACTGTTTTCCAAAGATTAAATGAAGTATTTATTCATGAAGAAAAGAAATTCTTGGCATTAATCATCCATTTACTAACTGTTTTAAAATCATAATTTTTCAAATTTACTTACGGTTTGTTTAGATGCCCAGTCTCCTTTGAGAGGTTAAAATTTATACTCATTGACTGAAATTCCTTTTCCATAATCATGCCAAAATTCTACTCATATCACACAAATACCTATTTAGTTGACTTGCAAAAGTGCCTGCAGTGCTCAATAAATTTTCTGTTATAGATGAATCTTCTCTACTTTAGATAAAGGTAAAGCACTTTCCAGCAATTTTATTTTGAACATGGGCAAGAATATCTTCCTGCCTCCAAGATCAAAAGCCTCTCAGGCCCTGGGAATATTTACAACTAGAAGGACCTTTGTTGGCAGAAACAGGAGACCCCTCTGCAAAGTAAGGAGTCATTGTCCAAGAAACACCACATTCTAATGCCTGAACTGAATCTACTAAAGAAGAATTTGAAACACATTCTCTCATATCACAGCTGAAAGGAGTGATTTAAAGGGGACTAGGTGGAAAGGTAACTCTTGATTTACAACTTTCTTCTGCTTTTATTTAAACTTCCATGTGTAGATGATTTGAGTTTTGTCATGAGGAAAAGAAAGGTTCTCCGAAGCTGAAACTTTTGTCTATAAAACAGACATGCAAACATTTCTTTCTAATAAGTTTTTCAACTTGTTCATCAAGTAAAAAGCTCCAGACTAAAAGCATACCTCACCAAAGATACATTTCAGTTTTAAATTATTATATTTTTGGCTATTTCCCAGGGAAGTAGCCAAATTTACCTAATTTTCAAATGTAAATGTATTTTGGAGATTTTTTATCTTATTGTTTGCTAATGTGAAACCAAATTATATAAAACATACAAATTACTTCAGTGTACTGTTGACTGAAATATATGAGAAGCCATTCCACACAGACTAAATTTAATCAGAAATGTGTTACCAATCTACTCCTGTATCTATTACTTTAAGTGTTTCTAGAGCAGGGAATGTGATTTCTCACAGACATCGGAGATTGCTGTTTAATTATTCATCCTGCAATTTAATTTCAAAGCTTGTAATCATTTAACTGTTTAAGATGGAATTTGTCACCGAAGCAAGCCAAGAGGAATTGGAGCATTATTTAACACTGACTCATTTCGGTTTCAGCATGCTTGATAACTGGCTCATTTCATGCAAAATCTGTGCAGGCCCCTGGAACAAGCCACCTATGATATTGATTATTTTGGTTCACATAGAGTAGGTGAATTTCCCAATTTATGAATGGATTTTTTTTTTCCTGAGCTGCACCATCTCTATTTTTCTTATTTTATTATTTATATATCAGGGTGTCTCCTGTTAGTGAGAAGAGGACAGATCTTTCTTCTCTGCCACTAGTTCCATCCTACCAGGCTCGCTTTGCAGTACCCCTGGTCAGTGTGGTCTCACTAATGCAAACCAAAAGGTTTGTGACTTGAAACACAGGCTCCACAGTAAATGAAGTAAACCTTATTTTTTATGCTCCCAAATACACTTCAAAAATCAGTACTTAATACTTTGCAGAAAGCGGTCCCTGTATGGTCACGTTTTTTTCTCCAGCGTAGTCAGAGAAGTAGGAGCTAAAGCAGAATGAGCTGTCCCTGCACTTAAAATATGCTGGTACACGGTGTCAGCATAAACTAGTGGCAAACAGCTGTTCTTTAAAGCATCTGTCTTGTCTCCTAAGATGGCTTACTATAGGCTGGAGCTCTTTCTACAGAGATTTGCTGGGAGGCACAAGAGGTCATGATGGGACAGATATTGTGGTGCCACTATAGAAGTGCATCCAAACTTTGCCTCCAATGAGACTTGCAGTAGCAGATGGCTTCTCCATGCTGCATCTGAGGCTGACTGCTGCAAGTGAAGGCAAATATCATAGTAGTTGATGGTCATTGCCATTGCTGTTGTTGTTGGACTGAGTCGGGGCAGTGCCTCCCATGGCAAGGGAGTGTGAGCCCAAAGCAGGCATTGCTTTCTCCTTGGTGTGCAGTGTTAGTTCTTCAGAGGGCACTGGCCTCACTGGTGAGCACCCCAAAATGGGCCTTTCCCATTTCACATGCCCAGCCTGTGAGCAACTAGGAAAGCTGAAGTACCTTGAGCCCATGCCATAGCATTGGGCACCCTCAGGTATCCCACCCTTCTCTGCAGCTCCCTGGCAGGTGCTTGTAAGGCAGTCATTCCCTCCCACATTGGTGGTGTCCACATGGCTGCATGGCCCTGCAAACCTCTCAGAGCTTTGGCACTAGAAGTTCTTGCACAGGGTTGTAAGAGGCAAAATCTGAAAACCAGGGAGCTCTCCAAAAGATTAGAGTCAAAGACATGAATTGTGTATTCTTCCTCTGGCTTTTTTCCTCTTTGCTTCAGTGCCTCTCTGTGAGCCTTTCTTAGGCATACACCTGTAAGAATGCAATGAATAGTCATCAGTTGTTCACAGACCCTTTCTCAGAGCATCCCAGAATTTCCCAGGATGCATGGAGCAGCACAACATTGCTGCAGCCTCTGTATGCATCATAATTAAGCAAATTTCACAAATTAAAGGTAACCCAAATTTATCTGAAATGTTGTTCAAAGTTATCAGAAGTTATCGCTGTGGAAAGAGGGAAATACATCATAAACATCTCATTAAAGGAATCTGTGTGAAGCTCTCCTCCAAAATTAAAATATCAGGAACTTTATATATGCCTTGACTTTTGAATGATCACATTTCTCTTAAATCTAGGCTAATGTTAAAGGAGGAAATTAATTAAAAGTTAACATTTAGATCTTACCTCTTCCTTTGTATAATTCCTACCAGATATGAATTTCCTGCCAATTTGAAGTTACAATTCAATTAAAATTGAATACAAAAGCAAGTCTTGTTGGGCCTGCTTAGTCTCAAGAAGAGAAGACTGAGAGGAGATATCATTAATGCACATAAATATCTCAAAGGTGGGTGCCAAGAGTTTGGTGTCAGACCCTTGTCATGGTGCCCAGTGACAGGACACAGAGCAATGGCTGTAAACTAAAACACAAGAAGTTTCACCTCCACATGAGGAAGAAATTTACATTGAGGGTAGCAGAGCACTGGAACAGCTGCCCAGGGTGGTGGTGGAGTCTCCCTCTCTGAAGACATTCCAAACCCACCTGGACACGTTCCTGTGTCACCTGCTCTAGGTGACCCACCTTGGCAGGGGGGTTGGACTGGATGACTGTTGGTCCCTTCTAACCCTGACTGTTCTGTGATTCTGTGCTGTATTACAATCCCTTTTCTGAACTCGCTTGTAATATGTGAAAACATTTAATTATGAGATAAAGAGGCCCTTACCTTCCAGGGTTTTTTTTCCTCTGGTGGCTAATTTGTTCATTTTCCTTTCCTAAATAAAAATTGCAAGAAGATATCTTTAATTAAATACTTGAAGAACATCCTCCAGATCTCAAAACCAGAGAGTTAAATGTACTCCTTAATGCAGATATTATCAAAAAATGATTAAACCTTTCAATATTTTTTTTTGCATAACTGGAAGGCCAGAGCTTGAATTAGGTATGTACAACTGTGCAGTATTTCCTACACTGACTGTGGAAAGTAAAACAAAATGAGAAAACATAAAATATTAAATCTTTTTGAGGCCAGTTTCTATGCATCTGTTTTGTGAAAGAAAGGATGGATCTTTCCATTTAGGTAGAGAACATATTTGTTGAAGTAATCATATCCTGCAACATAAATACTGTTTTCAGTTTTAGGAGAAATAAACAGGAGTAGCTATTTTCATACTATATGCTGAAGCTAAATTTTGCATAAACACTAAGTCATTTTGTTTTGACACAAATATTTAAGAAAATAATAAAATGCACCTTAAACTACTTTCCATTTTCATTCATCTTATTTTAGTGGTTGATACTTGTTGCTTTATTTCCAAGTTTCCTTAGCAAGCCATTAGGGTTTAACAGAAAACTTATCAGGAATAAACAAAAAGAAAGAGAAAAACAACACTATATTATTACTTGTCCCATTGATTTGTGAACACCATTCTGTATCTCCTCTTGCTATTCTCATATACCAGCTCATAAATATTCTGTGTGTCCAGTGTCATTGTAAAGTTCACTGAGTCATAGATCAATTAGACCAAATGAATTCCTGTTGGGAGAAACCAGTGCATCCCAATTTAGAAGCTTATTTGAGAGAATTTGAGATAACAACCTGTCATCTTTTACTTTGAAATACAATAGTTAGTAGAGAAAGCAAAACAAATTAAAGATATGCTGCAAAATTCTGACTGATTCAGGATATTGTTCAATTGCATTTGTGTAATTACTTCCTTCTGGATGCATACACACATTTCTTATAGAATTATTCTATTTGATTCAGTCCCAATTTATATCATATTGGTTAATCAATTATTTTCAGACTTATTTCATGCTAGAAATAGGTGAGGAGTCCTTACTGGAGGCAGAAATCCTTGCTCTGTTTTGGAAACAGTTTGCTTTTATACTTTTGCAGTATCTATAATAGCTGAAAGAATATCACACCGTTTAGTTACTAAAATAACAGGAAAATCAGAAGTTTTTGCACTGTTATGGAAACAGTCTGCTTTTATAATTTTAGTGGTTGCTAGAATCATAGAATCATAGTATGTCTTTAGTTGGAAGGGACCCTACAGGTCATCTGGTTCCAACCCCCTTACCATGGGCAGAGATGTTACCCACTAGACCAGGTTGCTTAGAGCTCCATCCAACCTGGCCCTGGGCACTTTCAGGGATGAGGCATACAAAACTTCTCTGTTCCACCAAAATGTTCCAGTTCCTCACCATCCTCATAATAAAAAATTTCTTCCTAATATCTAATCTAAACCTACTTTCTTTCAGTTTGAAGCCATTCCCACTTGTTCTGTCAGTATAGGCCCTTGTAAAAAGTCTCTCTCCATCTTCCTTGTAAGCTCCCCTCAGATGCTGGAAGGTCTCAATTAGATCACCACAAAGCCTTCTTTTCCAGGCTGAAAAATTCAAATTCTCTCATCCTTTCCTCATAGTGTTTAATCCCTCTGGTCAACTTGGTGTCCCTTCTCTAGACTAACTCCAACAGGTGAATGTCATTCCTGTTCTGGGGACCCCAGACCTGGATGAAGCACTGCAGGTGGGGTCTCCAGGTGGAAGAATCCCCTCCCTCTACCTGCTGCCAAAACTGCTTTTGATGCAGCCCAGGACATGTTTGGCTTTCTGGGTTGCAAGTTCACATTGCTGGGTCATGTCCATCCTCTCATCCACCAGCATCCCCAAGTCCTTCTCAGCAGGGCTGCTCTCAGCTGTTCGTCTCCCACCCTGGACTGACACCAGGGGCTGCCCCAAACCAGGTGCAGAACCAGCACTTATTATTAAACCTCATGAGATTCCCAGGGGCCACTTCTCGATCTTGTCCAGGTCCCCCTGGATGGATCCCGTTCTTCAGGTGTGTCACCCACAGTTGTGTCAGCTTGGTGTCTTCTGCAAATTTGTTGAGGATGCTCTTGATCCCTTTGTCTGTGTCCTTAATAAAGATATTAAATAGCACTGGTCCCAATACTGACCCCTGAGGGATACCAGCTGTCACTGATATCCATTGGGACTCTAAGCTGTTGGCCACTACCCTCTGGATGTGACTGTCCAACCAATTCCTCTTCCATCTAACAGTCCACTCATCAAATTCCTTTTTCTCCTATTTAAAGAGCAGGATGTTGGGGGGGATTATGACAAAGGCTTTACAGAAGTCCAGACAAATGACATCTGTTGTTCTTCCCTTGTCCACTGTAGAAGGTCACTGGGTTGGTCAGTCAAGGCTTGCCCTTTGTGAAGCCATGCTGGCAGTCTCAAATCACCTCCCTTTCTCTGTGTGCCTTAGCAGAGCTGCTAGGCAGATCTTTTCCATGATCTTCCCAGGCACAGATGTGAGGCTGACAGGTCAGTAGTTCCCAGGGTCCTCCTTTCTACCCGTTTTAAGATGTGTTCAATGTTTCCCTTTTTCCAGTCACCTGATGATTAAGATTTCACTGTTTTCCACTAAATAATGGAAGTTAGAAACAGTTCCCCAGGAGTGGACACCATACTAGGAGGATGAAATTGAATGTGATGCCTTTTCCTGGTGTTAGGAAATAAAAGCTCAGACACGGTTAGAGGGTTGGGGGTCGTTTACCTCGGTATTTTAATAGGATCCCATTCGATGGCTTCTGCCGTCCAGGTGGAACGCGTCGCAAAAAAGCCCCGTCCCCCCAGTCGAGTATATAATTAAAGACCTTACACATTAGCATATCTAACAAGAGGGCCCAATAAGGGGCTAGGGTGGGCTAACTTCTAGTTTACAGAATCCGTCCTGCTAGGGGACCTTGAGTCCTTACGACAATAGAATGTTTGGTCTCCTATATCTACGTAGTTTCTAGGGTGTTTGGTCTCCTGGCCTACTGGACACCAAGAAACCAGGCTAAAGTATCATACCTAAAGCATCACAAGTATGCATGCTAATACTTGTGAATATAGTGAACTGTGTAAGAGGTATTTAAGAGAAAAGGCAAAAAAATCCTTCAGGTATCAAATGAATACATTGTCATATCAGCTTTAAAACAGCTCTGGTTTGCCTTGAACTGGTTTCTTAGGATGTTATACACAGAATTAAAATTTGCCATTAAATTTTTGTGTTAATTCACGTACTTGGTAGTTGTTTGGACAGCAAAGGAGCTAGTACTGAAGGAAGCAAAATAAAATTTAAAACCCCCACATTCACTTAATCCTATGAACAATGTTAATTAAACAGTGTTATTTATCTTTTATAGTATAGAAACAAAGGAATATACAAAGGCAACATATTTACTAGAGTGCATATAAATACTGTACATATCAACATATGTGTACAATTGGACAGTGAAACTCACTGCCACAGAACAAAGGGAAAAGGCTTTGATAAAACTTTTTAAGGAATAAATAAATATCTTAATTAAATAATAATAAGACATCAGTTTTCAGCTGCTTTCAGATATCACAGTGACTGTAATGTTATGCCCACTCCCCAAACTCACCTACACAGGCAATATCCTTAAACCCATGAAAAAATTACTTTTCTAGTACAAAGAAGATAGTTCTCCCTGCACACATCATTCTAGAGGTTTATCTCTGAAATGGCTGACAATGAATGCTGTCAAATTAAATAAATGTTTAGATCACTTGATATAGCAAATTCTTCACTGACAAAGTAGCTATCTGTCAGAATAGTTATACTTCTTCATTTGATCTTCCATATTACAAATAATGAGGGTAAATTATAGAGATAAATATAAACTTTTTAATGATGCAGCCTAGCATACAAGCCATATAGATGGCAGTACACTCAGCCATCTAAGCAGATGCTGTCTATACAGCTCCTTGAGCACAGGCACACAGTGGAACTTGAACTCCTGCTTGGTTAATGTTGTACTGCCTGGGCACAAATCCGTGCTCAGGCTCAAGAGCCTGGAGAAGCAGGAGCCCCCATTGCTGCCCAGCCTGAGCTTAGCCTCAGGTGCCCTTTATGCTGTATGATAATATCATGCAAGGAACTTCAGGGAAACAAGTAAGCCAGGAACTTCTCACAAATCTTCTTAACTGGTGCAGGAAGGAAAGGCTACTGTGACAGAAATTAGCAAAGGAAATGTATGGGGTATACACAGACCACACTAATCAGTGAACAACTGTTGGCACCACCCATGAAGAATATACAGAAATAAACAGGACCAGTGCAGCCTGCAAGTGCTTTTAATAAAATCTTCATGACCCTAAATGCCAGTAGTAAAGAAATTCTAGAAAAATGATATAGAATGAACATTCACAAGAGAATAAAATAATAAAAGAAATATTTAACTTTCAATTTGTGCTTGTTGCGCTTTCTTCCCAAATTCCACTGCAGAATATTTTTATTCTGTATGTTATCTTTTCACTGCCTAGAATCATAGAATGTGTTGGAAGGGACGGTTAAAGTCATTTAATCCAACTGCCCTGCAATGAGCAGGGACATCTTCAACTAGATTCAGGTTGCTCAGAGACCCAACTCACCTGACCTGGAATATTCTCATATTCTACCACATCTCTGGGCAACCTGTGCCAGTGCTTTACCATTTTCATTATAAAAAACCCTGCTCACTTCTTCCTTAAGGCTAATCTAAATCAACCGTTCTTCAGTTTAAACCATAACGTCTTGTTCTATCACAACAGGTCCTGCTAAGGAGTTTTTCCCCATCTTTCTTAGGCTCCCATTAAGAACTGAAAGGCCACAATAAGGTTCCTCCAGACCGTTCCCTTGTCCAAGATGAGCAACTCTAATTCTCTCAGCCTTTCCTCACAGGTGAGGTGTTCCAGCCCTCTGATAATCTTCATGGCTCTCCTTTGGACCCACATGAACAGGTCTGTCCTGTGCTGGGGCCCCCAGACCCTTGCAGCACTCTGAGTGGGGTCTCACCAGAGCAGAGCAGAGGGGCAGAATCCCCGCCCTGGCCCTGCTGCCCACACTGCTTTTGATGCAGCCCAGGACATGTTTGGCTCTCTGGGCTGCAAGTGCACATTCCTGGGTCATGTCCAGCCTCTCACCCACCATCATCCTTAAGCCCTTTTCTCCAGGGCTGCTCTCAATCCATCACTCTGTGACAATACCGGAGGATGCCCCAACCCAGGTGCAGCACCCTGTGCTTGGCTTTGTTGGACTTGATGGGGTTGCAATGGGCCCAATTCCTGAGCTTGTCCAGGTCCCTCTGGATGACAACCCAACCATCAGGCAAACTCCTGTGCCAATATCTGTTGATATATCAGCTTATGGTCTCCAAAGTACTGCCATCTTTCACTACCTTTGAAGGACATCCCCAGAAAGCCAACAGACAGTAAATCATCCTGTATCAAACTCCGATTCCAGCTATTACTAGACATGAGTCATATCTTAGCACAGTTTAACCAGGTTTTGTTGGTAGAAGAAATTCTAAGAAAGGAGAATTGAAGATAAAAAAAAAGAATAAGAAAAGAAATGTTTTCTGGCTTTCTATTTTTTAGTTATGCTTCTCTTTGAATTAAAGCTCTTCTAAACTGTCAGGTACTCCAAGCCTTCAGGCTTTCATTCTCTATTATGTCCTGAGGTATTTCTGCCCACTCAGCTACAGCTGCTGAATTAAAGGTGGCTGCATCTCCCACCATGCAAGTGCAATGCTTAGTCTGATGAAAAATTCAACCCACTTGATAGTTTGGTTGAATCTTCATATCTGAAGTGTTGAATCTTTATGGTTCAGATTTCATTTGTAAAGACTAATTTTCTAATCTCTCTTGTGAAAAGCTGAACATTCAGGCTGTATTTCAGGAAACTGAGGCAACATTTCCTTCCTGTGCCCGGAAGAAAAAAAAGACAAATTGCAGAGTTATTCTTTTTGGTTTTATTTCTTTTTCCAGAAATGGGCAATGCTGCTGTTAAAGGCAGTGACAATTGCTAGAGGTAATTCTAATAACTTCACCCTGGGAGCTTTTCTCCAAGTATGGTTTACAGTATGACCTACAAAACATATCTTGTTATTGGAAAGGATGGCAAGGACATAGATTTTTCAAGGGCATTTATAGCACAGTCTATGTTAAACTTGCTGCTTCCCATTTGCTTTCATGTTAATAATCAAATTTGAAGTGTTTTCATTGCTTCCAGTAGTTTAGTCTTTAATATAATTAGATGTAGTCATTAAGCTGTTTGATATTATATAATGCAGCAGTTTTTCTTTAAGCAATATCTTCATGCAGGCAAAACAAATTCAGATTTTATCCAAACAAGCAGAATTCCCACAAGACAATCCAAGCTATACTCAAAATAGAGACATGCTAGAGGCAAATTGATACTGTCCTTCATTAAAGTCTTTTTTGTGGTTTTAGATGCTTGGCAAAGCATTACTTGTAATGTAAAGTATATATCCTGAGGTGTTGGATACATATGTCTGGATTGTCTCCGTGTGAATTAGAGTCCACATAGTTGAAAAAAAATTCTCCTGATGCATGTTTTCCTACCCAGTGGTGTGAAGATTTCTATCTGCTTATTTTGACAGCATTGTTATGATGGCAGTATGAAGAAATAATGGCACAAAAAGAGCTTCATAGGAATATTATAATAAGGAGTAATATTACTGAAAACTAAATACATAGAACAGTGCATTTTTAAGTATATTTTTAGCAATTGCTCTCATAATTTGGTTGAATTAACTTTAGCATTTTTTATTTAAAGAAATTGTTCAAGCAGTGTAAGAGCCAGTATCTGGATTAAACAATTCTGGCTTTCAGTTTTGGTTTTAACGTTTGCTTTCCTTCAGATATTCCCTGTAGGAATACCTAAGGAAGAAAGTGGAAAGGCCTCTCAGACTTCACTTTAATGCTCCTCCATGATGAGTTACACACATCTCTCTTAAAGTTCTTTTGCTATTGGTGTCACTTTCACATCTGCCTTTAGTCTTTTTGTGCAGCAGTTTTACTGTTGTACTTCTATTGGCCAGCTGCAGCCAGAGGTTTCATTGAGCAGGAGTTTCCATTGCTTGGAGATCATTGCTTGCCACTGATTAATGCTTCCTTTCAGGTGACTGTTGGAAGATAGATCTCATAGGCTCTGACAGAGCTGTTTGAACCATCCATCTCAGCTGATTGATGTCTTTGCATGAGTGGTTTTATGGTTTGTTAGATTGCTTTATTCTAAGATTTTTAGTTTCAAGGCAGCAATACTTACAAATAGGATTTATAAGACAGAGCTACTAAGCCTCCAAGTACAAGGTTGGATATTGGCCATTGACAAGTACCAAAACAGCTTATCTTTACAATTTAGTGTTTTGGGGCTTGTGAAGGCTGAGGACTTGACAGCTATTCCTCCCTCACCAAGACAACACAAGTAAAGGTTTTAGTTTCACTGCTCTTTCAGTAGCTTTCAAAATTGGGAGAAATTATTACTGTGACTCCAGCTGCATTCACTCCTCTGTTCTTCTGGAGCTCTGCTCCTAATGAAATGTGAACTGCTAAAGAAAGACCATGAAAATTTCTTAAGAAAATGAAGCTTCTGCCATAAATTTATGTCTGTCCTCTTGAGAGAATGTCCATTTTCCAGTAGCTGAAGTAATGTAATATAGAAACAGAGTATGCATGCAAGTTCATTTTCCTGCAATTCCAAAGTAAGATATTATTCAGGTCAGTGTACCAGCAGTGAGAATTCACACTTTTCCTGCCGTCAGAGTGAAATGTCATAACATAGTGACACATCATCATGGTAGGAAATCTTGTTCATGTATTCCTACCACCATTTTTTTGCCATCATTTCCGAGAGTTTCAATATAATCCATAGGAACTCGTACACATGATAAATTTGTAAGGAATTGTAGCTGCTTATACCTAGAGCAATACATGATATGGAAGAGTATTGGCATGATTTTTTTTTCCACAACGTGGAAGTCATAATCCATGAAAGTCATAAAAATGCCTGTGGGTTTGCTTATGAAATATGGAAGAAGATAAATTTAATTATTAAAATCAAAATCTTCCTTCCCTTTAAAATATTCCTTACTTTCTCCATAAACAGTCATTCTTTTAAGAAAAAACAATTTCTGAAACCAGTTATTTTTGCTAGTAGCTTTAGTTAGGTTTTCACTAGTACTTTTAGTTGGGTTTTTTATTTAAAATCCCTGCTTCATGCAGAGAAAAGTTCTTGCTATACTTACATTGTGAATGCTGCAAAAGTAGAGTACCTGTTACAGAGTTTTCATATTTCCTTTGAAGCTTTATTTCTTTACCAATATTGATTTTTTATGTTTCTTTCAGTCCAGTCTTCTGCAGCTAGTATAAATTATTCCATAGCCCTCAAATACATTATCTATGCTTTGAACCAAAGTTAGTGTTTTCTCTTACTTTTTTTTTTAATCTTGTGAAAAAAGTTCTAAAATAATGTTAATGATTCCATTTGGTAGTTCCCCTCTGAACTTCTACTTCATACAGTTTAGCTAATTAGGGAATCAGGCATAGTGAGAAAGCTCAAACTAAGGAAATAAATGTGCACAGCTATCCTTAAGAAGAACATCTTATTGAGGTAGAAAAAGAGACAGAAACTTCTTTTCTTCTACCTGAAGATCCACTTGAACACTCCTGCTGTTTTATTCATTCCTCCTCAGGGTGCAACTTTGGCCTTGAACCCATGAGAAAGGAACCTGTTTTGAGCACATCAGTGCTGCCCCTCTGAGTGTACCTTGTGGTTCCTTTAGTGTAGACGCAGAACAAATTTGTGCACCAAAGGAACCCTTGAAGCACACCAAGTAACTAATATAGACCTACTACGTGTGACCCACAGCAGCCATGACCTGGTTAAATGGGAAGGGAAAGTTTCCTTTGGGTAGTTATATAC